>JAUMTR010000019.1:17811604-17852747 GCA_032270685.1 Microctenopoma stevenorrisi | reverse complement strand
TCTATCTATCTATCTATCTATCTATCTATCTATCTATCTATCTATCTATCTATCTATCTATCTATCTATCTATATATCTATCTATATATCTATCTATCTATCTATCTATCTATCTATCTATGTATCTATCTATCTATCTATCTATCTATCTACCTATCAGTTATTAGCTTCCAGTGCCGGGTACCTGAAGCATAACAGTGAGCACATACAGTACCTCTGACTTGCTCTCTTGACATGCTAACTGACTGGTTGAGAAAAAAAAGACATGATCATGCATCCTTGGTTCGTGCCAGAAGACAAGCAAGTTACAGCCTTAAGAATCTATGTTTCATTGGTTCAGTCAAGTCCGCATTGACTCACACTATCAGATTTAATTATTTCACGTCTGCAGCAGATTGCGACATAATTTTGATTGACACAAACTGCGTTCAGCAACACTCTGCCTTGGCAAAACTGTAAATTGCTTCCTTAAGTGGGATTAAAAGAGGATCTTCTAATTCAGATGTTCTTGTAATATGGTCCCAGGAGTGAGTCACACAGGAGTTGTTCGCAAAAGCCATTATCTCGGTTCAGTTCAGCTCAGCTTGAAGATTGTGTCCCATGCGATTCATTTGCAGTCGCTTCAATTACTATGCTCCTGCCCGACTGTTTGCTGCTGCTCTACTATCTGCGTTTATAGAAGAGAAACTGCAATCACAAAAGAGTTGTTGTTGCAAAATTCACACACAAGGCTATTTAAGGCTATTTACAGGGGCACTCTGCTGAAAAAAACCTAAATGAAACAGATTGCAAACACAGCCTTGGATGCACCATATACCCTGTTTCAAATGCAGCCTCTTACATGCAAATACATTCCAACACCCAAACTAAATACTACTTACTAGTCACCCAAAATGGACTTCACAAATCACACTGGTAGAATCTCTAGGTTAATGGCTCCGTGCTCAAGCTCTAAACTCTGACACCAACCACAAATTTGAATTCTTTCTTTAATTTCTTTTGCTTACTTAGTTTTAAAGATATCAAACTGTGCTACACTTACTTACTCACACACACACACCTGGACTTAACTGATGCCGACACCAGCTCCCATACAGATTAAATGCCCTCCACACCTCCCGCATACGCCAACTGCCAGGTCTGCTCCAGAGTCTCCTGCCAGGTGGATGTGCCCAAAACACCTGCTGCCCAGGTAGCCTCCTGATAAAATGCCCAAATCACATAAGCTGGCTCCATTTGATATGAGTTCTCTTCTGTTGTCCAACCTTCTATTACCCCATCTCCAAGGTTTATTTCTTACAAGAAGACAAAGTGGTGCCGTCTATCATTACCACAGTATTCAGCGTGAGTTAAGTCTTTTGTTAGGAAACATATTTACATACATACATCTTAACATCATAGCATGCTGCAAAGTGGTTTTCAGGGTCATGTGGGTGATGATCTCAAGCACATATTACACCTACCGGGGCCAACAAGTGTTTGAATTTACTTTGAGTATTTAATGAGTTTCACTGTACTACACTGTGACCAATTAACTGTGAAGGTTTCTTCTCCAACAACATTAAGTGTCCTTGAGCAAATTGCTACAGCCAGTGATTGTCAATCCAATAATCCCCAATGACGCTCAAGGCCATGCATCAGTATCCCATTAATCTCTTAAAGGAATACGGTGCCATTTTGGGAAATAAAATTATTTGCTTTCCTTTGAGTCTGAGATGAGAACTTGTCTCCTTAAAATTACGTTGATAGACAGCTGAGTTTCAACAGCACATGTGTTTTGATGATTTGGATTATTTTTTCTATCAACATAATAAGAAAATGAAACATTTATAAAACATTAAAAAAGAGTGACTGTGTTGGACCAGGCTTGGCTTAGTGGTTGCAGTTTACGTGAACATGTAACATAAGATAGAATTGTTTTCTAGTTAACTAGAAACAACATTTTTCCCCACATTCCTTCACATTCCCCCTTTTCTTTTTCTACTGCTGCTGGGGTACAAATACAAATTCACCAGCCGCCACTGCAAGCTAAGTATGAAAACTGCCTTTTTATTGGCTTTGTACAGTAACTGCACTCTGCACATTTCCAATAAAGCTGAACGGAAAAATGCCTGACTTGATGCAGACTCATACAATATTCCTTACTGTCTCTGGCCACCAAGGCTCATTTTTTAACCAAGAGCAGGCTAGAGACAGGAGTTCATACGTAGCTGTCAGTGAAGACTTGAGCATGCTTCAGGTGCAATCCCCCACCCCCCAGCCCACTATGATGGTCTCACAGCTTAGTAAACTCTAGATTCCAGCATTCATTGAAAAAGCAGAGGAAGGGCACAAAAAGAAAAGTGAGAAATAAGAAATCACATATTTACACGAGGACTGGTTCGAGCAGATGGAGACACTTAAGAGAGAGAGTGGGAATTTCCAAATGGGTGCAGATGTGTGCGATGGAGTGCAATGATTAGATATATTCATACTACTGCTCCTTTGCCAAAGAGTGCTTATTGGAACTATAACTTTCATTCATTATAACAGTATATTATTAGTAAAGCTACCTAAAGAAGAATCCCTGAAGTGAGACACTCAGAATCCTGAATGTGATTTTACTAATTTGACCATGAAAGCTGAATGTTGCTCTGTGTGTCTTTAACCGTTTGGTAAATGAGTTTGAGATGCCACCTAGTGATTCTGACAGGACCACCCCAGTCAAACTACACCCTCCTTTTCCTGACTCAGCGAACGGGGATGAGTAGGACTGGTTTCCATGGCAACAGCAGATGGAGAGAAAGGAAGGACAGAAGGGAAAAACACAATGAGGCGGCTACACTTAACTTGGCCCATGTGTGCCCACACAAACACCCACTCATAAATAAACACACACACACAAATTCTAGTAAGAAAACTCACAAGGTCACAGTATACTCATACAACAATGTGTAATTTAAAGTTGACACGAAAGGCCTTTCAGTTCGCCAGAAAGAAAACTGTTCAGTGAGATATTTGTCTGGTCAGTTATTAAAATGGCTCTGACGAATGTCAAGAAGCACAGTGGGAAATAATCTTCAGCGGTCGCATATCTAACTCATCTCTGGAAGTTTTGTAGGCAAAACATTTGAGACTTGATTAGAATCTCTGTGCTCTATCTCCGTTACGATGCATGCTGATCAACATGCTAATCACACAAATGTTCATAGAACATTAAACATTTTGGTTTAAATCTGTTCTTTTTACACTATACAGGTGTACATGTGGCATGAATTCAGCTGGAATGGTCCGACGTTTTCCAACATGTTTGCCTGTCCAAAAAGGACCTCTGATGCTGGAGCGACTAACAAACTCCAAGTGTTAGACCAAGATGTCGGAGTCACCATTTGTGTTACTGACCATTTTCAGCAACATCCTACTTTGCTCAGTTTGTTAAAAGTTGTTGTTTTTTCCAGCACCATTAAGTCAGTACGCCGTGTCACCATATCTTGTCGTAAGAATCCATAGGCCAGGGACACTACAGGACTGGAAGCAATATGTGTGGCAGTTTTTTGGAAGTTTCCAGCTCACTTAGCGAAGCGACTGGCCGGGTGCAGAGGGGGGAAAGTACTCAGCTCTTTGTTAATATTCACACAACTATTTATGTGTCATAATGTGTGCATACGCAAACACTGCTCCCTTAGAATGTAGTGTTTCACAAAGTACTTTGACTCCTCACACACTTTATCCCGCTCGCTTCTCAGCTCCCCTTTTGTCTCCCTGCCTCCTGTTCCAAAGTGATAATTATAAACTGAGAGTTGCGATACAAAAACCAATCTCTTATTTCCTACCTGTACTTAGGCCAATGAGGGTTCAGATACCGGAGTAGAAGGTAGTGGTGCAGCTGTCAGTCACCCTGGAGATCAGTAGTTGGTGGAGCTTACATCCCGGGGTGACGGCCTGTGGTTGGTCAGGTTCATCTCTGCCTCCTTGTAACCCTGCCCACTGGGCCCCTGAAAGGCCTTATGGGTACCACATTCTGCTGAACATTTTTCTCAGGTCAATTAAACTGGTGAATCCTCTTGTGCTGTCTTCATATGGGTTTCCTGTGTGAACAGAAAAATAACAGAAACTATATATAATTTAACCCTTCCCAGTCCCTCTTTTTATAACTAGTACACATAAAGACATAATTACCACCTGTTCATGGGATCAGCCTCAACTTTTTAATGTTGTTATAATTTCTAAAAGAACAAAGACAAAATCTCTAATAAGCATGAAGCCATGAAACCTTTCTCACTCACAACTGACACCTCATTCAAGAATGAATTAATTAATCTGCTGGTCGATGGCAAATTGTCTTGCTGGAAGGCCCAGTGGTGACCTAAAGCTAGTCAGGCAGGCTCCTTATCCCTCTGAGCAACCGTCAGCATAATCCTTCATCATCATCTGATGCACCTGAACCAACTTCCTGCACCTGCACCACATTATTATACTCTGCCTTGTTGCACTCCATACCTTCTCAAAACAGAAGCAGCACCTTTCTCTAAACAGATCAAGTTTTCAGCAATAAAGGGTTTTATGAAGCCCATCATGATGAGGAAAACCTTGAGACGTCAAGAGGAGATGTGGCCAATCAGCAACAGTCGTCTTAGCAGAGATCTGGGGATTCTTGTTGACATCTGACTATTTTCTCCCCTATGTTTTAATTTCTTGCACTTCTAACCCTGTCTTTAGCTGTGCACCTGTCAAGCTTAGCTCAAATGTGCTATCCTTCCCCTTTCATCCAAAAAGCTTCCTTAATTCAAGGAGTCTAAGGTATTTAGCCTCTGTTGAGCTGCCAAGTCATTAACATTTTGAGGGTTGTTGAGGTCACATGTCAGTCACCCAACATTCACATGTGTAATTTGAGTGGCACGGGTCAAGGTGTGAATGTTAGTTAAACTGCCTGGGAAGAGATGCCAGGACTGCACTGTAGTCCCACTAAGCTCTATGTTGTTGATCCAATATTAAGTTTTATTATTTAGATTCAGAAGGTACAATTCAGGGACCATTCATCCATTTTTGTTTTCTTTATTTAAATGTTTCAAAATCATAGTAGCTGTCAGAAAACATTGTTCTGCTACATGGAGTACGGAGAACGTTTTTCTACAGTATATATGTATCTATGAATGTCAACTACCTGGTGACATATTGTGCTCTGACAAAACAATGAAAATAAAATCTAAAACTAAGAGAATATTTATAGTAACACACCAGACTAGATGAATCACTTCACTGCAATAAACATCTGTATTTTGTGTTGACTTCAACCTTATTTTTTCCGTTGTCACTTAAAAGAAATAAAAGTACATCTCCCATCTCATTAACACAATCTGTTGAGCTAAGAGATGCATAAAATCTCAGTGTGACAGTGTTGGCTTCATGTTTTGTCACATCTGTATAATAACAAAGTGAGTGTTTTGGCACTGATGGAAGACAATAGCAGCCTCCACTAAAGAGTGAAATTAAGGGTTATAAATACTGATGATTTTCTGTCCCTGCATCTCTCCGTTTTTCTTTCATCAGCTGTCTGCCTGAGCACATCTTAGAATATGAGCCAGTTGGATTTTATTCGTATGCCTGATGCAGATCACTTCTTCCTGCACTTAAAGTCAGTCTAACTGAATAATAATCAATTGAATCGCTGGTAAGGTTGACACTTTATCTTTTAACACTTACAAGCACGATATGAATAATTGAACTCCATTTCTCAGCATTGCTGCTACACGTTGTCATTTAATTGAATCTATTTTAAAATTCATGACACACAGGCATTTAACTTTCTTTACTAGATTTAACTTTCAGGACAAAGGATATAAATGTTCCCAGAGAAATTTCCATTCGTCACAATTATCCGCTCTTTATGAGGCCAAACAGATTAAAGGTATCTATCTAAAAACAACTGAATCCCACCCAGACGGCTTTTCGGGACTAAACACAAACACACACATCATCTTTACTTGTTTACATTCATTTCAAATATGAATTGAAAGTATGGCTCAACGATGAGGCGACATTAGCACTCCGTCAGTCTGTCTGTCTGTCCGAGCAATCCAGATGATATCCACTAAAGCCGGGATGCTCATCACCATGGCGATGCCGTGTGAGTCATTGTGAGGTTTGTTTTGGAGACAAAGGCCCGTGTTGAATGCATGATTATGATTACAGACAGAGAGCCTAGATACCAGCACGCACATATGCAAATACACTATATAAATGTACAGTGTATAAATATACTGTATTGTATAGAAATAGTAGGCTGTGCCTGAGAATTTTCTTTCACTAAGCGATTCCATGCTTGTCATTCGTGTTCCCTATTTCAAAATAAAGGCAGCTTTCCAGCTTAGAATAGCATTCTGTATACTCAGGCTTTTTAAGGTCTGTATCTCTGTTACCAGCCCCCCTTTCTTTTGCTGTAGCTATGTGTCATTTATTTGTGTTGCTTTTGAAGTTCGTTGCTATAGAAGTCCTCTCTGTTTGTGATCTGTAGGCTTCAGCTTCCAACGAAAACCTTTTTTAATTCAGGAAGGTGGCGCTTTTCAATTGTTTGAGTTGTTTTCAAAGCCCTTAAATAACAGATATGCAGGCTATTGTGCATATCACAGAAGAAACAGTTTACTGGTACTCTAAGTAAAGTGTATTTAACTGTGTATTTGTCTTTCTGAAATCTGAAAAAACGTTAATTAGCTGGCTCATGTGTATTCTTTCAGTGAGAAGCTGGAAGATACCATCTCACATGAGGGTGGAGGGGCAAAGTGAAATAATCTTCCAGCTTCTGATTGACAGAGGACATGTGTTCCACATAATCACCAGTGAGTCGGGCAGGAAGTTGAAAAACAAGCATCCATTTAGGATTCATCAGAAACGCCTAAACATACAGGGCTAGGCACAGACTTCACCCATGCACCCAACACAAACGGAATTCAAATATTGCCACCAAACTTTGTGGGATATTATTATACTATAGCTTCTCTCCTGGGCCAAATAGTTTACATACAGCCTTAAAGCACATTATTCAAATTCTCGACCAACAAATAAAAGCATTAAAAAGGGAATTGCTCCATGGTTCTGCCCTCAGTATCAAAAAGCTTACACACACACACACACACACTCTGACTCTAACTCTCGTGCCCTGAGTCTGTTGCCTGCTTCACCCTGTTCTGTTCTGTGTGAGACTGATCCAGCGCCTCCTGTCGGAGCTGGTGGAAATGAGCTGCTTTTAAAATAACAAAAATGTTCAGTGTGGATGAAAAGTCCCACCTAAGGCAGACTGCATCTCTGGCTTTCTGGCAACATGAGCGTTTTCTGTCTGTCTTGAATCACTTCCGTCTGTTTGTCCTCCCTTCCCTACTTCACCTTCCGCTTTCTCACTCTCTTCCGTCCATCCTGGCAAACAGAGCAGGAGCGAAGGGTGAATTAATAAAGGAGTAAAAGTGGAGCACAACTCCCTGAGGTCTGCCTTTTCTAGGACGCTCACACAGAGAAAGACACACACACACACCCATATTCACACACAAAATGACAACACAATCTACATTAAGACTCTGACACACACAAATGTAAAGCTTACATGTGCAGAAAGCCACACGCATCTGTTCAAGCACTACAGGGGTGATGAGATGAGAAGAGAACGAGACACACAAGAGAGAGCAATCCATACATCCCATCATCCAAATGCTCCGGCCCCAGGGTGGGAGGACAAAAAAAGGAAGAAAGGGGAAGTTAGGAGAGGAGGAGATTGGAGGAGAAGAAGGGAGGGCAGGAGCCACGTGAGGAGGGATGCCCAAGGCAGTGAAAGTCACAATGGTCCCCTACTCCCTGTGATTCCTGCTCTCGTCTCCTGGCTTTTCTGCAAATGATTTCCTTCCCCGTCTCCGCCATTTCTCTGCTCTATTCCTCTCTCATACCATTTCATTTCTTCTTCTTTTGATGAGGAAAAGGTCCACCTCCTGCTCCCCTCTCTCACTGTCGGATCACTCGTCTGGATGAATGGTTTGTTCGACTAAAAATAGATTTACGCTGTGCAGCACTGCGTGTTGTGAGGTGCATCAACGTGCCTCGGAGTTGGATGTTTAGGTAATTCATAGTGTCAACGTTAACATTGTGCTGAAACTAACCATAGTAAAAGGAGCAATAAGTCAATTTATTAAGAGAGAGATTTGTGAAGTTTTGCTCCGCAGTCGGGAAGGGAGAGGGGGGTGTTGTTTATTAATGGCCTGCACCACAAAACCTGTTAATATTTAGACTTTCCCTATCAAAGAGAAAAAGAAAGATTTTCATTGTGATTCAAAAACGTGGCACTGCCAGGCGCTGGGGATCACGCCAGCAACTCTTCAGCTACTCAACTAGATTTTCTATCAGATCTGCCAGCCAGCGAGCTTCCCCTCCCTCTAGTCGATCCATCTTTCCTTTCTGTCTGTCACTTTGTTTTCATCTCTCCGTCCCTATAATCTGCTGACCAAACAAACACAGGAGAAGAGGATGAATGGAGTCGGTGAGAAAAGTGAAAATGAGAAACAATGAATGATTAAATGTTTATGACAGGGTTAGAAAAGCTGCAAAAGTTAAGTAACTTGCTGTTTGTTCGTGAACCGCGTTACCAGGAATAAACTGCTGTGTTGTGACACACGCCAGAGAAAAAGATTAAAGAGGGAAACACAGACAGCCCTAATTAAACAGATGATTTATAACAAATTTATCTCTTAGTTCATTCGTTCTGATCTGAGAACCACTGAAAACCAAAACAACGTACAATTAAAAGCATCAAATCTTTTTAACAGGCGCATACAGAATCTGATAAGTCGATGATGATGATGATGATGATGATGATGATGTACAGCTTCACACATTTCTCTCTAGGCTGCAAGACAAACGTGTGGGAATCTAATGTTTTATCCATCCAACATGTCAGGGCTATAAGACTTCTTGCGAGGTGTACAGAACATGAACATGAAGGAAATTCTAGACGGGATGCACCTGAGTTTAAGTGTAGACGATGTAGTTCTGTTTGTGTGGCCCCCTGGTGTTTATGTTGTTTTCCAACCTGCCACACCCCCGTTCTCTGTCCTGCCTCGTTTGTCCACAGCTGATCACACTCAGCTGGTTACAGCCAGCCCCTGCACTGTCCCAGCTGTCTTCACTTCCCTCGCTAGTCATTTTCTTCATATTGTTTCTGTCAGTGACTCGAAGCTGGATTATCTGTTATCCTCACCCCAGTCTGACTCTGTGCGCCTATCTTCTGCGCCTGATAGTTTCCTGCTGTGTTCCACTATTTCGCAACAACTGTTGCGTCCTGCTGTATGCTCCGTTCTGCACCCTACGAGTGTCCTGCTTTTGTCCTTGCTGATTTGGTTTCTGTTGTGTCTGTATTTGAGTTCAGTCTTGTTGGTTTATGTCTACCTAGTTAGTCCTCTGCTGTTTTATATCCTGGTACTGCCTCTATGTTAATTGTTTTAAAAGTTTTCTCCTGATCTCTGTCCTTCTGTTCAGTCCTTTTAAGTGATGGCTTCTCTCTGTATTTTCTTGCCTCCCCTAGGAGTGATTGTTAGTTTTCTGTGACTGTTTATGTTAATTGAATTCTCTTTACTAAAGTTCCAGTCGGTGTCTGAGTGCTCTTGGGTCCGTCCCAGCCCACAACCCTGACAATTGTAGATTTTGTTATTTTAATCTCCTGAAAAGCCCTGAAATGCAAGACAACTAAAATCGCATTTGTTAATTTGTGTCAACCTTTGACAAAATTGCAGAAAGAAGTTCCGAGCTTACATTCAGAGGTAATGAGTGTAGTGTCTTAAATACACAACTAGTTTTAAACACGCACCTTACTGAAGATTCCATTTGCCATGACTCTGCGTAGTGGCAGAAAGTGGAACAAAAACTCTAAGAGCCACATGAATGTGATTCTGAAAGAGAGAAATCATCTCTCACACTTCAGGGTAATTAACATTTCAAATAATGTGAGACAAATTAAGGAAGAAAAAGAAGCACGGAATCACGTCTTTAGATGGCGTTTGTGAGGAGTTCCCATTTTGTTCTACTGTATCTGTCCTGTGCATATAGGAATTCAAGCATGTTTAAATTTGTGTAGGAGAAAAAACAGGCTAAAAAACATAAAGACAAATAGACACAATCCGTGAGGACGAGGAACACAAAACACACAGACAAAAAAGTGAAAACAAAGAAAACAGTCAGAAACGGTGAGAAGGAGAAAAGAGAAGGAGCCTCTCGCAGAAGCCCAGGGGGTATCCTGCTATCCCAGAATGCTTTGCTCTAACCTACTTTGGCATTTCTGTTTCTGTCTTTGCCTCCGCTGCGTTCTGAGTGGGTTAGCTACTCCGTACACTTTGTATTTGAACAGGTTAGGTGCCAGCATGTGGATGTGTTTCTATTCTTCTGAAGAACAAATTAACAGGAAAACACTGTGACAGTCTGTTACCGTGTGTGTGTGGCTGAGGCCCCCTGTCGGCATGCATCTGATCACTGACCTTCCTATTCTCAAAGTGGTAAAAAAAAGAGGCCTTTACTATCAACACTGATCCAAATGAAAGAAAGACACGAGGCCTCCCACTAGGAAGCTGGAGAGAGAGCCTATTCACAATATAAACCTCCAAACATTAACACGTCATCATATGTGTGAGTGCCGCTCATACATTCATACACACGCACATTTACAGGTATACTGTGACTTTTACATTAATGACACAGTTGTATAAATCTAACCTTTCCATACACAACTGTGCCATTAATGTAAGTTGCGCAGCGCATTCATGTGTGCGTGTCGGTGGTTCAGTACGTGTACGTATAACTGAGTGTGTCTTGTACTGTATGTGTTTGCGAGCTGCGTGGCCTGAGTGGGCAGCCTGACGACCTGCTCAGCAATACTCCGTTACCATGGAAACTAATGAGCAGAGCACTGAAAGACAGGAGTGTGATCTATCTTTCTACCTCTTTCTCTGTAACATCATTAATTAACCTACTGTTGTCTCTTATTAATATCAGAGACTTAAGTAAATGAGTCATTGATTGAGTTTGGCAGTGAGTAGTTAGCTGTTTTACCACATTCACATGATTAGAGAGGATGTTTTTCTTTCTGGAAATTAGGTATGAAAAAGTGGGGGTTGTCTTTGATTCAAGGAGAGAGTGAAGTCAACATCAGACATCCTTTCTGAATGGAGTGAAAACCTGTGTAACATCGTCACTGGAGTCTGTTTTCAACTGAAAACAGCAGCTATAACCCAGAAAGTGTTTCCAAATTGACTTCAAGTTGGTTATATGTGCTGATCAGTCATGTAGAAAATTTTGAAGAGTTTGGACCTGAACTGAAAAGCTGCACATGAAAGTGGAGTGAAAACAGATGCAGAAATCCCAAATTGTATAATCGATTCAAGGACTGATTCATAGTAACTGAGCATGGAGTTTGTTTCCTAATCGTAGAGGCTGCATCACTGCTGAAAGGCAGCGCAGTACGTGCAGCAGAAGGCGTCACTGCTCACACAGCCTGATGTCACTTCTGAGTTTCACTGTCCTCAACAGTTCATTTACTCTGGTGCTAGTTCAACCTGCTGCATGACGTTCACTAATGAACTAGCCTGCACAATCATCACACATAGGGTTAATAGCTCAGCAGTGTGTTTTTATCTAGGCATCAAACACTGGTAAAAAGATATCATTTACCACTTGATTGTAAAGTGTGTGACGGTTAATAGAAGACGCAGGTGTGACAGAGCAGGATAGGGTGTAGGCAGGTGATCCATGTGGTGACACTTAAAGAGAAGCTAAAAGAAGGCGATAGCATTTCAGTGTCTTCAAGGCAAAAATAAACTCAGGTGAAAAACAATTACAGTAGTCACGTGAACAGTCTGAGAAGTGCAGGAGTGTGTGAGTGACTCAGCCTGACTAGTAACTTGTCTACAAATTGGGATAAAAAATAATTATATTAATAAGTTAAATGTGAATTTTTCATTATATACTATATTTCATGTTTTAGTTTTACACAAGATCAGGCTTTATTGGTTAGGTTACCTAAAATGACACACATTTCTTTTTCTCTTACCAAATACATTTTTTTTCATCCCCTACAAGTGCACACAGATGCATCTAATGTCAGTGTGTGACCAACACTGGAGAGTGTGCACACACAGCTGTCTCGGCTCTCCTGCTTCTCGCTCATTGAACAGGTTTTACAGATTCTATGACAGGAGGCCAGCACCGCCTGATGGTGTATAAAGACCCCTGTAATGGAGAAAACCCAAACACAGTCGTACACAGGTTCCAAAATTTTGAATCTGTCACAATGACCAAACCTATCACGCTTCTCCATGATCAGATCCTAGCAACTCATTAACATACAAATCCACAACTGTGTTCAGTTTGAATACATTTCTCCCAACTGTCACCCACACAACACATGACTGTACATACAAATCACTCACTGTTCTTTTCAGCTGCATGTTTAAAAGCTGCTTTAGTACCTGCGGCAATCTGTGAACATTAACACTCAAATCCACACACACACACACACACACATACACTGTGTGTGTACATTTCTATGAACACATCAGCGACTAAGCTGCTCATTTTGTTTGCACATATTTTCTCTTGACCTGCCAACACCTGTTTGTGCTCAACAACTGAACTAAACTCCAGTGGCTTCCTGACCCAGGAATAGCAAAGCCTCCAAAGTACTCTAATTAATTTTCTTCTCACCAATTTAAAAATACTAAAGTAAAACTAAGGTAAAAGAACTCTACTAAAAACTGTGAGTTTTAAACCATGTAGGGTTTGTTGTTGGTATAAAAAACTAGAAGTTTAGATTAGTTTATTTGGCGGATTCTCACAGGCAAAAATAAAGGCTAAAATATGTTGCTGCCTACTGTAATGTGAATGAGCACCACGGTGCACTGCATGCAACTTACATCCTGCAGATTTAGCTCTAACTGAAAGTGGCTTGAAGAAGATATGGTTTGAAGAGAATCTGATGCGTTTGAATTGTTTTTTTCTGCTGAGACTCCAGAGAGCACCACTATCTATTTAACCACTGTTAAGCAACAAGAGAAACCAATCGCTGTGTGGTAAAAACTGAATGGAGGAGACAGGCTCTCACAGTTTGGGAGCGATTTTGGTTTGGCAATGTGTACTTAAACTTTAAGTAAGGTTGATTTCAGGCGTTGTTGGTAGGATTAAGATACGTCATCATGTATTCACAAACAGGAAAGAGCTGGACTTTCTGCCTTCTGTGCATCACGTAGCCTGCAGCAGATTACATTCCTCCAAGGGAGCCATGTTTGTTTACTACTGTGAGCACTGCAATGCTCTTGAGCATTCAGGAGCCTATAGCGAACACAGAGCATGTTCACCAGGCTGATGCCAGCTCGGCCAGGTGCTGTCATTTGCATCCAAATGCTTTGTATGTCCACTATTCACCCCAACAACCTCCATACAACTTGCACTTTTACGACTGTAGAGCTTCGTTCATTCAAAAGAAAGCAACAACTACTGAAGATGATCATAATATGAATACCAACTCGATAACATGATTTCACTATGCTGGCCACAAACAAAAGTCACCTTTGCGCTTTAGTTGCACCGAATAATACTTTTTTGGAGACAGGGTTGACTGGCAACCCCAATCCACCCTATTTAATTGGCTAATGGTTGGGAAGGCTTTCAGATGACTCACTCTCTCTCTCTTGCTCGCTCTCAAACGCACACAGACGCAAACAGTGACAGGCAAATTCCAGTGACTGCTCTGCGCTCAGGCCACTCAAAGTGACAAAAAAAAGATGACAGAAGACACCATACACATTAGAAGTTTCCACTAGCTGGCTGCCATCAGCAACTTTGGACAGTCCAAAGGGTCTCAGTCAGAGCCCACTCTCCTGGATCTTTATGAGTGTCTGTCCAAGGGCATCCTGTGTGTGTGGGAGGACAGTGAAGCTGAGCTGTCATATTAGGCAGAACATATCTGCATATTCATTACCAAACGTCTATGCATGCAGGTTGACACACACGGGCACAGGTGAAGTCTGATGCATAAAATGCACTGTGAGGTATAAACAACGTTAGAAAACGGTAATTTCATCATGTTAAGGGGGACAGGAGGCACGAAGGACAGAGAGAGAGGAAGGTTAGACAAACGAAGAGAAGAAGGAAAGACAATGGCAGATAAATGAGAGAGAGGAAGAGAATGAGTGGTAGGCAGGAGACTGTGTGGGTTGACTTTTTTTCCCCTCATGGGTGCTATGGTAACAGATGAGGCAGGGGAGGGAGAAGAGGAGAGGACTGAGAGGAGAGAGGATGCGAGGAAGGGGATAAGCTAAGGAGAGCAAAGGAAAAAAACATAAGGATATGAAGTGTAATTGTACCTGAAACAAAAATAAAGATGAAAAGACTTCAGTTTTAAAAGAATTTAATTCAAAGACGTTCATTTTGATTTGTGTAGGTCTTACGGTTCTCGCATGAGTTATTGCTAAATGAAAAAGTTAAAAGCTAGAGGAGAAACCTACAGTGTTTTGCTAAAGTATTTCTGTCAGTCAGTCAGTCCACCACTTTAACACCAGCATGTCAGCATTTATTCCAAACCATCGCAGTGGCTCAGTACTTAAAAAATGTTTTATTCAGGCACACAAAAAGGGAAGATAAAGTACCAATGTTCCACCAGGTTTTTACCATGATTTATGTTACTGATCAGTCAATTGCAGTTACTCCATTCTGTCTCTAAACCCTCGTCACTACATGTGGGTTTTGTGTTTTTTCATTGGCAGATGATAGATGCAGAGGCAGAGATGTCAGGTGGATTTCCACCCCTGCAGTTATATTTTTAGATCTTCAGTGAAGTGTTTTGATGGCTTGTCCTGATCTAAAGTGTATTGATTCTTAACAGACACTGTTTGATTGTCTCCACTGTCAACTAAAGGAACAAACTTTTAACTGATCATAATCACAGGGAAGGAAGTGTAGCTTTGCGAAGTCATTAACTGCGCTCCAAAAGCTGCTGAACAGGCTGTGCACATCTGTCGGTATATTTTATTATCAATAAATGGTGGATCATGCAGTAAAAATAGACCAATGTAATGAGTAAAGTATTATTTTCATCAACTGATATTTTCAACATTTTCATAGGAGATATGTTTTATAGGAATATAAATAATCTTCAAAGTATTATATTTTGTTCTGTGAGGCTTTAGAATTGTGTGCATGGAATCAGCAGCAGGATTTACAGTCAGAACCAATATGTTGTAGTTAGGGTAGAACAGTGTTACTTAGCTTTCTGTTTACGCAGACTTTAATCACTGAAACATGCCTTTCAGTACACAAGTATCTAATTAAAATAAAAATACTGTTCGTGGTAAGACTGTAGACAGTTGTATTTTGTGATTGTTGGTGATGAAGGGACCGCACAGCTGTAAGCATAATTACCCTTTGTTCCATTGTTCGGTTTTGTTACCTGCAGCTTAGAACACAAAGCAAAGTCAGGGCACAGTTTCAAAGACGATGGCACATTTGTAAAGTAGAGTATGGCAATACTCCTCTATTAATGTGCGTGATAAATAGATGCCAACTAATGTCTTTTGAATGTTCATAGCAGAAACTACATTAACAGTCTAATCCCAAACTCTTTCACCTTCTGCATACTAAGAATCATACAATATACCCCTTTAACCTCTTTGTCCTCTCATTGTGCATGTAGGAGTTTGTAATCATTTGGCATCTTTTTGTCATGTTGCGTTGGCCGTGAGCTATGTGCATAATTAATTCAACTTACAAACCTTCTAATAACTGGTTGTTAGCATCGCTAACACGGCGCCAGTGCTCTGTTGACAAAAAGCACTAAAAGCTTTGCTCCTGACTTTGTGAGCCTACACTGGCATAGATGTTAACATCTGTTCTTAACTTTAGCCTTTAGCTGCCCACCTAGCATCATTAAAACTCTAGTTAAACAAATCTAATCAATCATACACAGACCAGTTTGTCAGAAATGGGGAATTTTACAGCAAAAACAAGTAAATGCCACTTAATACAGAGACTCTGGCCTGGCTGTGGTAGGTAGTACACCAGGTTTACTAGGTTTTACCACCTGTGGACACCCTTCTGCCCCCCCCCCCTGGTAGACAGTGTCCCTGTCTGTTATGCTCAGAACAGGTAATTTGTGATTTCATGAACAACATTAAAACTCTATTCTCTGTCTTATTAAAGTACCGCTTATTCAGTCTAGTGTTTATTTAAAGCTGTGGGACAATCAGAAACACTGATTATAGCCTGTTGTTAGCTGTGTAAGTAAGTGAGTAAGTCAGTCTCTCTTCTGTTGTCTTGGTTTGTGACAGATGAATTCATCATCATTTGTTTTATTAACATGTCACAAAATGAAACTAGCAAGCTTTGTTCCTCTAACGTGTCCATCTCATTTTTCCCCTCCTTTGTCTCACTCTCAGTCCACACTCACTCCACATTTCTCACCGTTTCGTAATCCTGCTGAGAATGATGCAAGCATACAGTAACTATACCAGCAGACAAGAAAACACAATGATACATAGGCGTACTGTCTTTCTGAAACCAGATGACTTAAGAATGATTACATCTACACCGACTTCATTGACTTCATAAAACTCTACCCAGTGTTTACTGGGTCCATTTGTCATGGGATTGATACATCGAGAAATTGATTAGACATTCAGGTTGTATCTATGATGGAATAACGACTTCACCAGTTTTCATAAATGTAAGACATAGATGCACAGTTTAGTTCTTCCTAATATGTACAACAATATCTACTCTCACCGTTATGGTCTAATCAAAGTATAATTTTTTTTCCATTCTAAATGGAAGTAGTGACGGGAAACCTAAAACACTACCATAAGTAAAAGAAAAGGTATTAATACTAATGCATGTCATTTTCTTCTGTAGTTGCACTCTGGCCTGAGATTGTTTGTTCTGTAGCCTTAACCAAACAAAATGAAGTTCCTCTGATCTTGATAAAGTAGAGAAATGTTGACCCACACTTTTTTCTTTTAACCCAATTAAACATTTTCTTTCCCTAAAGTTCTTATTCAAAGACATTTTGAAATCTTTGAATTGTAATGTTTCCCAAATCAGGTGTGACAGCACGTGTGGGATTCTTATTGTTGGATACGCAGATGAAATAAATGTAATGAAAAGGACAGTAAACAGGTAAGTACCAACATTCTGAGATAAGTAATCTAAATACTCAAAACTACTTCAGACTTTTGACAGAGGTCAGTGTGTCACCGTTAAATCACTTTTGCAATGAAACTGCAGAAGCGCCATAAGACCAGTCAATAAGCAAATGTTGCCAGGCAACAGATATAGTTGCAGCCTCCATGCATAATCTCGGATGATATTGCTTAGCAACTGCATTTGTTTGCAGGATGTTAAAACCGAACCCCACAGAGCTGTATGAGTGTGATACAGTTTGGACCACAGGGGTGTCATGGTGGCCAGATTGCCTCTTAGAAACACTGTGTAACCTTGAAACCAGACAGGATAATCATCTGGATATAAATACATGCTGCACACACACATTAGTAATGCCACTCACACTAAATGTACAGGAATCTGTCTGGTGAGGGGGAATCATATTAATTTAACTTTTGAATCTGTAATTGTATGAAATAAATACACTCATACAACTTTTTTCTGTATCTACTTATGTATCTAAACTGTACTTGTGCAGTTTGTTCATATTAGCTGAATGATCTCTGTCTCTATGCATCAGGCACCAGTAAAAGGCTATCTGGTCTTTTCCCAATAATGTTGCTGTTGCAATTCCAGTTAATAAAAGTAGAACTGTCGCAAAAGAATCTTGAATCTTAAAACACTATGTGAATGTGCCAAAACTGCCTCTTATGATTGGCATTAAAAAAAACTGAAATGACATTGCTTCTGAGATGATATTTCGTTCACAAAAGACAGTCATACATGATCCCTTTTCTTGTCCTGAGACAAACAAGATCAGCTACGCTCAGGGACTCACCCTCCACTGAGGATTGGCTACAAGTTTATTGGGAAACCCTAATATAACTGTCAAATACATTTTTAAACCTGTGCTTTCTTGCTGTGTATCTGTATCTTTACTATAATGCAGCAGGAAGATAATGTGTGATTAATGTAGAATAATAAATAGAGGAGTGGTTCTGAGCTGAAGTTCAAATTTAGACAAACTTATCATTGTCTTTTCAGTTGAATATGCAGCTTTTTGAGGCTTTGTTGTGAGCCTCAGGGCATTGTTTAACTCATGGCTGCTATGGTTCACTCTCAGATACGCGTGCGTAGTTGCAGCCCTATTAGACATGTTAAAACACTTCAAAAACCTTCCAGGAAAAGGCTTAGGCATTCAGTTGTGGTATAAGGTTAGACTAAGCTAGGAGATTAAGAACGCATAATGTCAGCTCTCACAAGTACAAGGGTGTGGGTGTATTAATCTGCATTTTTCTTTTTCATTTTGTGAATATTAAAGAAACACTTCAAATTGGCATATGTGCACTAGTAACTTCAATTTTTAGATTTGTAAACCTAGTTCCTAAATGAATCTTTGGTAATGCTCAGTTTTAAGGGTTCTGTAGTTTTCATATAATTTTCTTGGAAACTTTACCCAATTTCTCTTTAAGTTCGCTGGTAATTAGCTGTTAGCTAATCACCAAGATTTTACAATAAATAAAACACACTCTATGGTATAAAACTTAAATAACTGTAATAAAACTGTTTCTCTTACAAAATCCCCTAGTTTCGTCTTAATCAATGTTTCCAGAAAATACAGATAATATTGTAATAATACCGAGTCATATGTGTTATTTCAGTACAATATATAGTGTCATTTGGCATTCCTTTCTGTTGCACCTCCTGTTGACACGTTGCCACTTACACACTGTCACTGACACACTGTCATTCTGTGATATCACAAGCTCTGCCAAACCATGACTGATGTGAGCCAAACCTTTACCAGTCAGCCCCAGTGAGGAGATATTTATCAGGGCTCAGCCCTTTAATCACAGGACTGATGATGTTACTTTCCTTGGCCAGAAGAATCTCTCAGCTGTGAAGCATCCCAGTGAATCCGTGGGCTAAGGTGAATACCACTGTGATGTGGGCTCAAATCTTACCCTTGGCCTGTCTCATCGCCCCTTTTTCTCTCTCTCTCTCTCTAACTCCCTCCCATCTTTCCTGTCACTGCTCTGTATACAGTCTAAAAAAGCAGAAACAAAATCCCAAAGCTTTATATCTGCAGAGAGCTGTGAAGATGAGATGTTCCTCCTACGCAGGCAGGCAGGCAGGCAGGCAGCAGCAGCAGAGACCCAAACACCTCCAAATGTAGCTAATGCTATGGAATATCCTGATTAACTCTCTCTCTCATAGCAAACAGGGAGCCCGCAGCCTCCTTCGGAGCTGTTAGCTGGTGGAAGTGTTCATGTGCAGCATATATGTAGTGATATAATGTAGCATGGTGATTTATTTGAAAAACCTGTTAGGGCTGCCATGAGTTTTTATGAGTCAGTTAACATTAGGAAGGTTGGAATAACACATTAAAAACAAGCTAGTTCAATATCTAAATGAATTAATTAAAGTTATTTTGGTTTACATTTGAACTTCTTTATGTAGCAGATAATTATTATGACTACGTGCACATTGTTTTTAGCACATATATCTTATCTTTCTTATCTCATCTGTTTCATTTAATCAACTTTCCTTTTTAAACCTTTTTATACTGTGTTGTTGTATTCTTGTACTGTCTGGAGCTGTAGTAATACACCAATGTCCCCGATGTGGGATCAATAAAGTCTTATCTTATCTTATCTCTTATCTTCTACTACTGATACATAGAAAAGTATTGTACATTTATATTTTTTATACCTATAATAAGCTAGGCACCTATTTATCTTAGTTAAACTCACATGATATTTCTCATTTATTCTCTTTCTTTTATTTATTTAATAGAGATTCTTTTAATAGTTGTGTTACTTACTACAAGTCTCCTCCACTAACATTGGATTGACAGTAAATATTAATACTCAGAGACACACTTTTTTCGGTGGTCTAGATTTAATTTTAAATGGATAAAATTGTCTGTCAATCTAAGCTCTCAAAGTGTGTGCTGCACTATAGATGCTAAAAGAGCCAATGTCTGAATGATTGCAACTATTGATTATCCAATTATTTAATCAACAAATCAATTCTTTCATATATAATATTTCTGAAAATACTGAAGAAAACATTTCACTTTGCAGAGTTACAGATGGAATCGTTTGCTGTTTTGTAATTTTCAATCCAACCATTGAGTAATTGCTTCCACTCTACATCTGTACACCACACAACCAAGAGATTCAATAATAATCAAAAACAATATTATAATTTGGATTCAGTCTCAGATATAATTTATATCTGACTGCAGGGAAGTCTAGGATCGTGAGCCAATATCGAAATAATATAGTTTGTCTTCTACAGAGTATCCCAAGAGCCAAAATCTCTTTGTCACTGAATCTAATTATCAAATATTAGAATTGTAAAAACTGTTTTAGACTGTCAGGATACATCCTCTCTGGTCCAACCCCTTTCTCACAAAAGCCAACAACATGAAACTGCAGAAAAAAACAAAAGATCATCATGCAGATGAACATTTTCACACCTCTAAATCAGCCTAGAAGCGTTTGAGATGTCTGCAGGTGGTTCAGGAAGAGAACTCTTGGCGAGGAAGCAGCCGCGCAGAAATCCAAATCTCCCCACAGCTCAGAGCTGAGTCCTGGGGGCATAAGGGAGCCAGCTGTCGCCTGACCCAAAGTTACTAATGGAGGTTTTAAGGGAATCTGGACACAGAGAGTGGGATCACATGCCAAACACTTGACCTGTGTTTCACAGATTTGTTTCATAATAGACATGCAGGATCCAAAGTTGAGTATTTTCACCTTCACCCACTTGTTAAATCTGTCCTCAACAGTGAAGCACTGCAATCCTCAAAGTGAGATTAGGGTGCTACACAGAAATGCATACAATCAGATGGATGCATTCCCACACACAAAAACATGCTATCCCATAATATACAGAGCTTATATCTTTCTAGGTTACAGACCATACGTCTTTATTTGGACTAGTGGGACAGCTTGATGCTGCACAGCCCGGATACAGGAGTCTATATGGAGTGTTATGTAATTAGTACTCCTCCTCCTATGCAGATACAGTAGACAAGCCTTGAAATCCTGGTCTCAGCTGTAACTGTAGACCTGAAATCATCATATACACAGCATTGTTTTAATCCTCCTCGCTCTTATACAGAGAGGCAGCTCTTGAGTCAGCTAAAGTCTTTGCATCACTGATACTGTAAAACTGGCATCCAGTGTAATGTGGGTTTCATACAGTAAAACCAAAACCCTCTGGAGTCGTGCAGCATGCAGAGAAAGAGTCTCTCTGTCTCACCCACACTCACAAATAACACAGCCTAAAGAAATGTCGGTTCACTGGTTAGCTCATAATTCAGTACTGGCAAGGTGACTGGTAAAGCCAAGAGAGAGAAAGAAAAGTAGTGTGTTGGGCTTCTCTTACCAACAAATCCCCCTTCTTCGGGAATCCTTTCTTCTCCCTTCAGCTGGCTTCCTTCAGCGCTCCGGCTTTCATCTTTCCAATAAGCAGATCACCAGAGCATCTGACTTTGAATTATTACCATTCCTCTTGCTCTTGTGTTTTCTCTCTGTCTCTCCTCTCCTCCAGATTTCTCCACAGTCTCTGAGGGGAAGCAGGAGCATCAGTGATACACTGCCGCGTGCTCCGCTGCAGGAGGTTGGACGTCAATCACACAGGTAACCTAGGAAACCGCTGAGCCCGCCCCCCTGCTAAGCTAACGCTGATTGGTGCAGCTGACTGGAGAACCAGAAGTCACAAGCCTCACAGATCCACAGATGGGTACCGGGAGCTGTGGTGGGATCATGTACAGATCAACAAACAGTAGTGGACTGAAGTACTTGTGAAGTCTTCAGCTCCTCTCCGTTCCTCTCTCTCTGACTTCTCAGCCTGCCGCTTTATTTTACAGTTGCTTAGCAACGAATTGGCATGTGTGAGTGTTGAGTGTGTGTTGCAGTGCAGGAGGAGAGATGTGGGAGAGAGAAAGACGAAGGAGAAAGTCCTCACCACACTCTTTCCCTTTCTCTTTCAGAGGTTTGTATGGATGTTAAATATTTCAGATCTCAGCATCACGAGCAGCCTGTCTCTGTATTATGGAGACTGTTTTCAGATGGAAGCAACAAGAGTCAGGTGTCCTTATGAACATTAAAATGGTTTTGTTTGCTGTTAATTGCTTCTTTATTCCAAAAGAACAATGAGTTATATAAGGTTGAGGACATACAGAGGTCAAAGTGTTTTTTTATTCCAAGTGCTTGCAAGAGCTACCAGCGGCCTGGTAGCTCAATGGGTTAAGCGCCAGACTGGGATCCTAATCCATCCCCTACCAGGTGTGTCTCTGAGCCAGTTTGGATAAAAGCATCTACCAAGTAAAGTAAAGCAAAGTCAAAACCAGTTCTATATTAAAGTTGATATTCCAAATAGATATCAAGTACTAATAGCTATGTCAATTCCAAAACTTTTATTCACTGCACCATTCAGTTCTGTTTGTCTAGTTCAGATTATTACTGCAGCACTTCATGCTCCAGGAACAAGCTAACACCAATATCCCCCTCTATATCCCTCTGACTTATTATCCTCTCGGATGCGTTAAAATTGTGCAGGGTTAACAGCAGTTCAGTGACAATATTCGAAAATGTACAAATGATACTGAAATACAAGCAGCACTAAGAAAAAAAACACAGTTCAGGGCTTTTCCTAACAAGGTAATAAGCCTCTAATGTCTTTGATGTGACTATCAATCAGAAATATTAATGCAGATGGTTTCACACTCGCTCAAAGCAGCATCTCGCTCTCTAATGGAAATAAAAGCATTTGCATGAAAGGAAAAAAATTATGTTATTGTTTTGGTATAGTACATGAATTCTTTTCAGCTACAGCCACGTCCTGTCTGAGAGACTAATTCAAACAAAATCCTAGTTTATAGTAAGAAATGTCTTGAAAGAACCTTACAATGACCTGTAATGTGCAGGTTGTTTGTTCCTGGTATTGACAGCAATTGCATTTGAAAAGGTTATAGAAACATCTTAAACTACGTCAGGAACTACTGTCAGTCCATGAGCTTAGTCTGCTCAAAACCTAACTACATCCTGCACATAGGATTAGAGCCATGACCTGCTCGGTTCAGGAAATAGTTTTTAAACAGTATACTGAGTATGCACTTAGATAGCCTAAGACAAAAAATCTGTTGATACTGCAGGGCTGAATTTGCAAATACTCTGAATAGCCTGAATAGTTAAGATGATCCTGATTCCAGCAGGGGGCACACTTTCCGCCATTTTTTCAGTCAGAAGTGGTTTAAACAAGTCCAGACCATCTTAGGATGCAGAAGCTGCTTAACAATATCATACCCTTGTTCAGTGTGTACGTATAGGGCAGATCAATCTATCTCTATTAACAGGTTATGTACCACAGGCCTTTTGGGTAGCTGTAATTAAACCTCTACTAAGATATCAGCCAGTTATAGACCAGTTTCTAATTTATTCTTTATCTCTAAAATGCTAGTACTGCCTGCACAGGAACAATCTTTATCATAGAAAAATCATTGTAAAAAATGTCCCCAATGATCTTCTCTTGGCTTCAGACAACAGGCTTCTCTCTATACTCGTCTTTCTAAGTGCTGCACAAAGCTGGTTTAAATCTTATCTGTCAGATAGAGCTCAAAAGTGAGTCCTCCATGCCCACAACAGTTAGTGACGGAGTTCCACAGGGCTCTGTGCTTGGATTCTCTGATTCTCTTCACTTAATACATGTCTCCCTTAGGCTTTATTATGTGGATTGTTATGCAGATGACACCCAGCTAAGAATATTTATCTATGAAATCAGATGACCCAAATGACTTCAGTCAGACAACAAGCTTGTTTAAAAGACATGAATTATATTCTATTGTATTTGATTCTTTGTTCCCCTCTATCTGTACATCTCTGCAGGAATACCCATCTTGGAGCCATATGATATCCAGTCTGCAGCTGCTCCTCCTACCAAGGTCCTAAACCTTGCAATGTAAAGTGCCTTGAGAAGACGTTGTTGTGATTTGGCACTATACAAATAAATCTGAATTGCATTGAATTGAAAAGTACTTTTCAAAGTACAGTAACTTGCCAGACGTAGAAACATAAATCTATGTATGCAAAAAAGTTCCGAACACAAACAAGAGTTTACAGTGCAGCTAGAAGTGTGAAGCTCCTCTCAAAGGAACTGACCTATTAGAAAGAACCTGTACTGACACATTTCCTGTTATCTTGTACTGCCGTATACTAGATGATCCACCAGTGACATCAAATTAACAGGAAGGGAAGTGTCCAAACATTTGAACACATACTGGACCAAACTACGGTACGGTGAATGATTAGGCTGATGAGTTATATCACAGAAGATTTGTTGTTTTTATGGCATTTAATGTGGGATTATTATTTGCATCCCACGTCGGGATGACTGTGAATAGATCCAGACATTTTCTGTTTATTCTTCAAAGTCAGGTTTCCACTGCACAGCTGCGGGCAGCCTCTCAGAGTGCTCACTCAAGGGTGAAAAAACATCAGGCAGTCTGCAAATGTAAAATAAAGGGATGCTATGAATATTCAAACGGACAGAAGAAAACATATGGGCAGTGTTAGCCTAATGTTGTTGGAGTAGCAGAGTAACCGTGGGTATTCCATCACAGGAATCCCAAGAGCTGCCAGAATGACTTCCTTACTATAAATTATACAGAGTAGTAGCAAAAGTATACAGTTGGAAATGCACTTGATGTATAGCAAGATGTAGAGCTTCCTTCCCTCAAGCTAGAAATCAGAAGACAACCCCATATCTGTGAACCCCACTGGTGGACTCAAGCCAGACTAACTAAGTTTCCCAATCTGGGTTCTTTGTCCAGGCGGCTCTTTACCCTATGTTGTGTTAGACAGTCCAGAACAAACGTAAGAAAGCTGAAACCCTGATTGTGCAATCAGCCCTAATTAGCAAAGACTACAGATTACACTGACTGCTTAGGTTGATAAGTTGCACTTCAGAATCTGTAATATCAGTTTTTGCTGTTCTCATTCTTAATTATACCTACGATCAAATACACAATACTTACTCAATACAAACAGACTGAAGAATGGGGAGGGGGTGGCAAAGGCATGGAAACAGTTGCCGGGAAACATAAGAAGCAGTAACTCAGTAGTTAAGCAACAAACCAAACATGTCTGACAAGCTTTGAATGAAATGAGCATCATGTGTGATTTGGAAAATAAAAAGTTGATTTTCTTTTTTTAAAGGGTCTCTGCAATATTTTTTGGAATATAATATTTCTGTGGACTAAGTATTTCACCCAATGGGTCAGCTGTTATTTTGATCCTAACTATATTTGTTTTTTATATTTAGACTTTCCACCTACAACTTTTCCTCACTTTTCTGCAGCTGAGTTTGGCTCACTGCAAAAATATCAGCTTTGATACCAGATGGAGAAGAAATTGATCTGTGTAAACTGTAACATGGTGTTTCACTCTGCTGGGTTGCTCGAGAAACACAAAGCACTGTTCTGCATTGGGAGAGCAAGCAGGGACCTTTGTGTGCAGGGAAGCAGCTCTCATCATCTTATGAGAAATGAAGGTGACGGTATTGACCCAAAACAGATCAGAACCCCGGATCTTGTCCAGGTAAGCAGGTCAGCTTGTAATAATATACTTCTAATCAATAATTTGAATTACTTGCTATAAATCTTGGATTGTGATTCTGACTGCTACTGTGATACAGGCATATTAAGTTGTAGAGGTCAGAAGCTTTAAAATACAAACTCACAAAATGACCCCATATCTAAGAACTATAGTTGTTGGGCTGGTTTCTAAGCACGTTGACAGGTCAAAAAAAGGTTGATAAAAGAAAAGATAAACATAAAATGATAGCACTTCTAGCTCCACCTCTAACTGTGTCCTCGGAAACTAGCATACATCTCAAGTGTCTGTAGAGAATTAAACATTATTAGTTCCAAAAGATGCAGGACTACTGTATTGGATTGCAGTCAAGTTCGTCCAATGAGAGAATCAGTGACAAAAGTAAGTTCACGTTTAGGATGTAATTGTTATGTTCGTGTGTCTGTGTGTAGATGAAAGGTCGGCAAAGGATTATCGCGAGGTGGAGGAGTGCTGGAGCTGAGCCAGCGTCAAGAACAGGGGAAGATGAGCCACACAAAGCTGTACTGCAAAATCTCACTGATGAAGTAAAACCACACCACTGCACCAACCAGGCATCATCCATCCATCCATCCCTTCTACAGCACAGCTATTACTTGTTAAAACTGAGTCATCTATCCTCTGTTAATTCCCAATGGACCATTATTGTTCAGTCTTACTGTGTACTGTAAAGAAAATAAACCTAATCCCTAAGAACCCAGTAGAGAGAAGGAGTTCAGTGCAACATTTTGTTTAAGTGCATTTTTTGTTATGTTATCAAGTGCTGCAGGCCTTTCCCAGTCTTTGATTAAAAATTCATGTTTGAATATCATCAGTCAAAACACATTTGAAAAGCAGCTTCTGAGTCGGCAGGGTATTATTTTATGTAGATATACAAGGGTACATGTAATGAATAAATGATACACATTTTATCCCTTTTCTCAGTTTCACAAGTTGAGGGTGTCCGTTGAGGAGCACTTCTCCACTTGGTCAAACAGAACCACAGATACTGAGGTGAGCTCGAGGTTTCCTTTACACATTTATCTTAGAGTGACATAAGAAAATAATCACTTTGCTTCGTGGTGCAACATGTTTAAAATACAGAGCTGTACATGAACCTATCCATTGATAAAATGGCCGTTAGGTGAGTGGGCGTCAGCTGGGTCAGAGCGAGAGACTGAAGCAGATGAGGGAAATGGCGACGCTCCATGAGCACCAACTGGCCCTGATACGCGTTCAGCACCAGCAGCTGGAGCAGCAGAGGGACGGTGAGGAACAAAAGCAAAATCTCCTTGTGTCCAATTTCATTTGATGTCAAGGATAGGCTGAGTTTTTGTGCTCGTCCTACTCGTGCTGTTAGGACACAGTCACATTGTGGGGAGTCCACTTTTTCTGTCCTCATTATATAACAGTTAAAACTGTGAGGTAACAGTTCAGGTATGGATAAGGTAGATATACAGGAAATGTCCATTTACAACCCAATGGAAATTCTTCTGAAATGAGGGAAACATGATTTGTGTGTGTGTGTGTGTGTGTGTGTGTGTGTGTGCGTGTTAGATTTGGCCCATCAGGTCAGCGCCCTGTCTGAACAGAGCAACAAAACACATCTGGAAAGTCTCCTGATGGATCTCAGAGAGCAGGAGGAGAGGACTGACGAAACACTACAACAACTAAACGAACATCTTCGAGCATTACAGTAAGCATTTGTACGTTAGATTCAGGTTCCTTACTTAAGAAAAGGTATTCTACAATACAGAGTGCTTCAGCACCCGTTTGGATAATTATCACAAATTGCTGCTCAAACAGAGCTCATGAAAATTGCTTTGTATGTTACTGACTTAGACTGGGACCAAACCTGCAACATTTCTCTTCTCTGAATATGCTGCTACAATAGCTACAAGAAAAACAACTTGTTATTTAAAGTGTGCGTTTGTTAGTCCAAAGAAAATCTGATGTATAAGTTGAAATGATTGCATCCTTAGGTCTCTAGCACCATGAGGAATTTCAGTGAAATCCATTATTCCCCGGCTGCTGGATGACTCAGAGCATCAGTTATAGATTCCACCATGCCTGGGCAGTTCCTTATTGCAACAATTGAGGGAGAATAAATTAAACTTCCTATTAAGGCAGTGTTTTTTCTGGGAGACTTTCCATAAATGACACAATAGGATTTAATTTAGATGTTATGTGTGTCTCTTTTTAGTGTGCAACAGGTTTCTGTACCTGCTGAGCAGCCTGAGTCACATAAGGAAATGAAGATGCATCATGACAATTACAAGCTAATGTCTTCTGTTGATGGCCCTATTTCTACACAGATTAAGTATGCACCTTTTTATTTCATTTATTTATTTTAAAAACGTAATTAAATGGGAAAAGACGCAGATATTGTTTTCACATCGATTCCAGCTGGGAAACATTCAAGGTCAGTTTTATTCTACAGAGCCTCCTGGTTTGTTTATTGCAGAGCTCTGCGACATGCATACATGCACTCAGGTGGGTCAGACCCAGCCATTGTAGCACAGATGATTGACCTGCAGGCAGAAGCACAAAGTCTGGAGAAGAACCAACCAGCAGCAGCTTCCAAGGCCAAGAAGAAGAGTAAGGATTAGAGTAATTTTAAAAAGAAAATATGTAGGACTTGTCACTGTGTAGCTGTCAGCACAGCTTTCCCAGTGTAAAGCTGACTTCCGCTCCACAGTATATAGTTATTAGATTCAAGGCCAACATTTCAAGGCCTCCGTGATTAGTTATAGGACCCAACACACACTGAATTGTATCTAGTGGCAACAAAAGTCTTAATTATACTCCATATTCTGCAGACTTAGCATAACAACTGCCTTTGGGTTACCAGCCTCATAATTTCTGTTGTCCTTGAAGAGGTGAAGCCTCCTCAGCAACATCTTGTTTGGGAGCTGCTGGCTGTGGAACAGGAGAACCAAAGACTGGAGGAGGAGATCCTAAGGATCCAGCTGGCCAGGACCAGACAATACAACCACAAAGGTTGAAGAGTGGTTTCATGGAGCATGCTTTCAATAACAATGCAAGCATTTGTAAATCACGAATATACACTATATTCGTGATTACTAGTAGTTGCACAGGTTGTTGCAACTGTTGGTCACGATGTCTTGTGTTTGTACCTTTTCCAGCAGCAGCCAGAACCGAGCTTGAGCTGATTGCGAGAGAAAACCAACAGCAGAGAATTAGTCTAGGAGCGGAGATGGATAGAAGGAAAGCAGCTCCGACCCACTCCAGACAGCATCGTCCACCTCGTCCTCCAGTCCCACTCCAAACCCAAAATGGCTCTCATGCACCTCTGGTACAGTTTACTGATTCTTAATGAAATTTTGATTTCATTAGAGATGATGATCATGACTCAATAAAAACCCCAGTATTCATCACAGCTCCCATTGCAGTCCTTCTCCTCTCCATTGGATAGATCCATGATGGAAACCCTGGACTCTCTGGGTCCAACCTCCTATGACACCGAGTCAGTTTAGTTGTCCACATTATATACTTACATCTCTATAGTTCATTCCACTTACCTTAGTTGGAGTTTTTTTTTTTAATTAAGTCAGATTCTCTGGTGTTTCAGAGCTGGTTTCGTGGTTTTCTTTGACCTGATGACTGGAGTTGATGCCTATCAGAAGGTTCTGCGTCTCGTAGCAACTCTCTACTCAGAGGGTCGAGAATTAGGACCGTCGACACCAACGCCCCCTGTCCAGTGCCAGATGGGAGAGTCTGACCACTATAGCCCTGGAAACTCTGCTCTTCTGTCAGTCACACAGGCTTTTGCCAGGTGAGTCAACCGCCTCATCATATCCAAAAGTGAAGTGTTAAAATCACAACCAAAAGTTTTAATGTTAAACAGATATTTAGGAAGAAACACAGAACATTACACCAGTAGTAGTACAGACACTGAAGTAAGATGTTCCTGATACTGCAGGTAGTGTTGGTTCTTCAGTACATGTGTTGTCCATAACCCACCCCCCAGGATCCTGCCGTCACCTTCCCTCCGCCTGGTGGTTGAGGTGCAGGCAGCAGAAAACCTAGATGTTTACAACATGGGCGTCTTCAAAATGGCGCCGTGCGGATGGACACAACTGGAACTATTTGATCAATTCAATCAGGTCCACCTGCGGATGTAACTAATAAAGTCGGGGCTGATTAGTTTAATATAAAAATGTATTTTTAACATTTACCCATTTCTGTTGCCAACAGCTAAATGGTGGCTACTGGAGGGTGCCAGTGCACAGTTTGCCCGTTAGACCGTCAGTAAGCCTTCCCAAGCTCAACTCAATACCTCAGGTATAACCCGTGTAGCGCAGTATCAAAATACATCATGCATACATTAATGACATCCTGATGCTGTACCTTTAAGGTGGGAAACATGGAGCTGTGTGTACGTTTGGCGAGTGGGCGAGATGGAGGTGCACAGGCTCTGGTGAAGCTTGACCCAACCAGCACCAGCCACTACAAGTATCCAGCCGCGGTAGGTTAAGTAGTTAGACAATCACTAGACTGACACATTGTGCACTGGGTACCAAATAATTCAGCAGGTATAAGTGGAAAAGTTAAGTTAACCTACATGACAGAATCCCATAGCTTAATTTAATTCTCTTCACATTCCAACATCAGAATTAATCATGCTGAAAATATCAACCCTTCAAAGATAAAGCCAGCCCTTTTTTGAACAAGACATTTGATTGTGGTACCTTTATACCCTTTGTCACCATGTAGGCGTCTTCTCTGACCTGTGGAAATACAGCTTTGCCACGGGTTTCTCAGCTGACAGAAGCAGCTCAGCACCTCGCACCGTTTGCTGTTATTGATCTTAGACCCTGCACCCAATAACTTATTGTAATGGTTGCCATCATTTTATCAAACTCAACATCCCCAAAGTTGAGTGGCAATACAAATTTAGAGATGCAAATTCTTTATTCTTTTTTACTACAAGTATACAAAACTGGACAGACAAATCTATGAAAATGGATCTTATTTACAGAAACAAAAACTATTGAAGGTGAAGGTTGGAGCTGGACAGGCATGCTGTGCTGGTTTTGAAGATCAGAAACGAGAATTGGAGCGTCATGCTGAAGACTCCACAGAAGCCGTCTGGTGGAAGGAAAAGAAAGTTTAATTTACCAGTGGAAGAGGCTTTTTACTCTGCCTGTACACCTATGATATCAAAACAAAACATTCAGAGCGCCATTTGTTGTGTGGCTCCTTTAAGAGCTCTTGCCGCAACAGATCTGTAATAGAACACATCTTGACATTTGGCACACATTATTACAGACAGCTCTGTGAATCACAAAGTTTTCTCCTTTATAAATCAAAGGCAAGTGACAGAGTTAAGTCATTTATATACTTGCAGATTTCAACTGTGTGTGTGTGTGGGGGGGGGGTCCAAACTCAAGCCATCTTCACGTAGCAACTACACTAATTTAGGTATCCTTTCTACCATGTTGTACTGCAAACGCAAGACATAGGCCTATCACTCGCCTCCTGCGATTTCCCCTCCTGGACTCCTTTGCTGGCACTAGAATCACCACTGCCATTAACTGTAGCTTCCTGTTTGGCTTGTTTAGCATCAGTGTCCTTTACTGGGCTCTCCTCTTCAGGTTTCCTCTGTGTAGAAACAAAAGTGGAGGAAGAGAAGACTGAAGGAGTCCTACAACTGTTCAATGCACAGAAGGAGGGAACTGGACAGCGAGGAGCCGTCACATGCAACAGGAACACACAGCAGCCCAGATTAACGCGTCAAGTTCCAGCATCAAGCGCTACCACAACACCATCACCTACACACATGCCACAGCTACACTACAGGAACAAAACCAGTTGCAACACAACATAGCAACACCCGTTGATATTAAAAAATACAAAAGTCCCATCGACAACCAAAGCAGGCAAGCACACAAACCTTGCAACATGAAGTGAGTTTCTTTAGATGCAGTATGGAGTTATGATGATGACTGACATACATATTTATTGGTTGACTTAGCCTCTGATCTGTCAGGTGTGAAATTGGAATTCACATTAAAAGAAAAAAAATGGAACAGAGCGGAACACAGTGAGGGGGTTTTACCTTTTTCCTGACAAGGTGAGAGATGTCCGATACAGCTTTGGAAGACGACGCAGTGTCTGATTTTTTAATGGGAATCTGAAAAAAGAAAGAAGTTTGACTGGATTGCTGTAGTATGGCTTTAGGGTATAAGACATGATGTCCGAGCAGCATCCTTACCTGGCTGGTTGTGGTACATGCTGAGGATGATGAAGGGCCCCCGTTTTCACATAGGAATGCTGAGGAGGTTGAGGCACCACCCTACAAAAAGGTGACACGTTACCCAGGACCTGAGCTTTTGTTAATTTACTCTTTTCTTACACCTACAGCACTGCAGCCTCTAACATCTACCAGAACGCTAAAAGCTATGAAACATTTCATCCCTTAATGACTTTCAAACTTTAGATGTGGTATCCCGCCCTGTCCCGTGTACCCACTAGTGTTTGCTGGATGGCCTGGGAAGCAGCGCCGCCCGTTCTCTGGCTCTCCTTGGCATCCTCCACCTTTTCTCTAATGTCAGGCAGAAGCATCTTGAGCTCCTCCAGCTCACTCTTCTCTTCTGTGTTTTCTCCCTCTGCAGCATCTATCACCTCCTGCAACATGGCTATACACAGACAATGACCGATTAGCAGAAGAAAACCATGGTGCAGATACAGAAGGTTTACCATTATACCTTGGTGTTCTCATGTCAGAGTGATTTTGCATCCCAGGTCATCAACAAATCTTACCAAGACGCTTCTCAATGACATTTATAGAGCTGTTGTAGTGCTGGATGGCCTGGCTGTACTGATCCATGTAGCACAGAGTGGTGGCAACATGATAGTGGGTCTCAGCAAGTAGCCGACTGTGAGGAGGCAAGTGTTTCAGCTGCAGGGCAAGACACTCCTGGAAGTCCTCAAGTGCCTGGGGGTAGTTACCTGGGAAGGGGAACACATTTAGTTCCGTCAGACTAATGAGGCTAGTGTGGCACTGGTTGACTACATGAATAAACGATGAAGAAATGGCAGGTCGTACCCGACTCTGCACCGACTTCTCCAAGTTTCAGATGTGCCTGAGCTGCCATCAGCTGGTCGTCCTCGCCTTCCTTTCTGTAGATGGAGAAAAAACATTTCTTTACACAGCCGTCTCACATTTGAGCAGGATTGCGCTTCAATTCAATATGAAAATAAATCTCATTCGTTTGTCCATTACCTTTTGTAGATTACTTTAGCCACTTCCAGCATCTCCCATGCCAGTTGTAAATTCCCGACTTCGTCCTCTTCCTGGAGAAGAAGAAGGTGTTTAAATAAAACTAAATTGTGGAAAGAGCATGATTATGTCCAGGAGTCTTTCATGTACAAGGCTCACTTTGTCCTGTCCATTTTCCTCTCCGTCTTCGTCATCGTCATCGTCTTCATCGTCATCATCATCTGTGTAGGAAAAGAGGTTGATAACTTTTTAAGTTAAAAAAATTTAATACAATAATTCTGTTCTCAAAAACGCAGTGAACACATGCTCTTGTTTGTTCCTTCACCATTAACCTGACACCTGTGAATGTCAACAGTTTAATACCAGACCAAGCTTGTGCCCCAACTATCTACACCAACAGTGCTCTGCATCTGAATATTACTGCCCTCTGGTTCCTCCTCATCCTGTGCAGCCTGCGACTTTGATTCCTCATCTTGTCCTGCGTCTGGCTTCGCTGTAGACATATTTCCATTGTGCTCTTTTGAGTCTTCCTCTTTCTCATTCACAGTTTTCATTCCTTGAGACCCAGCGGGACATTCCCCTGAATTAACTTCTTGAGATGAACTTCTCTCTGAATTTGCAGAAGATGTTGATGGTTTCTCTGATCCATCTGTCACTGGGGCCGTCAGCAACCCATTTTCTTTTTTCACCTCGGCAGCAATCAGCAGATGTTCAGACTTCAGTTCTTGGGCCGTTACCTCTGTCTTTTCTTTCTCAGCCATCGCATCATACACCTGTATTCGCAGCTCATCTCTAGTTTTCTCTGCACCAGAAGGGTACACAGCAAATTTATCATCAATCACATTAAATATTACAGGACCTGACTTCTACATTTAATCCCTAGTCAGTTGCGCGGGGCGGGGTGCAGTGAGCAGCTACGCGACGAGCGACATGCTCAGGGACAAGACCGCTATGGGGAATAGGCTGGGGTTTGACCCTGCCACCTTCTGCATTTCTATGGGACGCTTTTCCTATTCAGCTACAAGGCCCCCCCATATAGAAAAGTAAATATACCAGGGTCAATGTTTCATACAGATTGTGCCAGGAGAAACATGTACTTCAATGTGCACTAATGTGTCAAATACCCTGACTAATGAATGTGGTCCGTGGGATAACTGAAGATACTAACCATCAAGGTTGTTGGCACTCTCAATATTTGAATTACCAGGCTGCTCCTCTTCTTCTGACTCCTCTGGGACTCCCTCCAGGGCATTACCAAGGACACTGTTCTCCATCCTAATCAAAACAAAACATGTCCATTGGGTTACCCAATGCATCATACCATTCATTTTAGAATCAATTCTGTACTTGCATAGACAGCCGAAAATACCATACAACACACACACACACACACACACACACACAAACAGTTGTCTAGCACTTAATTCCTAGTTTTTTTCTTCTTAACAAGTTGGCCCTTATCAGGGCTCTTAGTTTGTAGCAACTCTGAATTTACAGAGTCCAAATGGTAATTGCTTGTAACTTCTCCTTGCAAGTTGCTTTGGATAAAAGCGTCTTCCAAGTAAAGTAAAATATAACACAATGTAAATTCAGTGACGCTACTTTAACTCAACTTTGTCTTTGACTTAATTTGACATTCTCTAGTATCCAGAATGAGAAGGTTTCCAAAATGAGCAATTCAAGTGAAACCAACCTGGCAAGCTCCAGTAGGGACTTCCCACACAGGAAGAAAGCCTCACCACACTCATCCGCAGTGTCCCCGTACTTTGCAGCTCTGTAAAAATAAAAAAAGTTGTGTGTTGAGTGGAGCAAGGTGAGAGTCAGAGCACAGCAGAGTATCACATGATGAACCTTACACTACTGGGATGCAGTTGCAATCTGCACTTCAGATACATGACTAATGGCAAACCATTGTAAAGACACTTTCACTTTCCATTTCATACACACATCCATGGAGTTACATTAAAACATACATATCACTTGTTATAAAATTCTCAAACTGTTCAGTCAAATTTTCTTTGCATTTTGAATCATACTTACAGCATGCTGCAAGCATCTTGGAATACATCGACAGCAGAAACAACATTTCCCATCACAAGATGCTTGTTTCCTGTTCCAATCAGTTTCTTTGCCTCCTCCATGACATCCACAGAACTGGAGGAAAAAAAACTTGACCTTGACTTAAACTGCACCCAGGCTCTTACGTCATTCCAGTCAATTTTATGTCACCTCCAACAAACTTTATTTTGATAAAACATCTGTTGTTGAACCTAAATGAATCAACGTTTGTATGATTACGGTAAAATCATGCGATTTAAAAAGAATATTTAAATGCACTGTGTGGATGCTCACCCATCTGCTGCAGCCGCCGCTGATGATGAGCACGGTTTCTCCTCCACAGCGCTGAAACGGAACAAACTGAAGTTTAGTGAACGACTTAACACAAGCCTTCTGACCCAATTTTAAGTACAACATAATTAATATCCTAACTTTTACAGATGATTCACGTGATACATCCTAATCGAGATGTTTAGTTACTTTTCATTGTCGTTAGCGCTATATGTATGTTAGCATTGTAGCTTACGTGACAGTGATGTTTATTAGCAGCGTTTGCAGCCACTAGCTGAAGTAGCTACTGCAGGTAACTAACCAGTTACGTCGACGTTCATTGCCACAGTCCCCCCGTTGCTATAATTTAGACATTAAACAATTAACACCATTTCGTGAACGTCAACCGCGTTGTAGAGCTAAAGGATAGCTAGCTGTTCTTTCCTATCGTTCGCTGGAGTAACAGAAATTACAAACGAGTCTTACCTCCCAGAGCTCGACACAGCAGACGCTTCCTCTGGCATGTTTTCTGCACAACAGTAGAGACGGCGGAAAAAGAGACTCGAGTACACGACTGCGTGGGAACAAAGTGCAAATACACCTCTTGTGGTATTCTTTGTTGGCGCGCTTATATAGAGAAAACAATGTTTCCTATTTCCGCTTTAACTTGGAACGCGGGATATTGGATTTAAAGGGACCGCAGCGACTGTCATGACGCATTCATGGGCAGTGGGAGAAGTTAGCCATATAGGTATCTGTTCAAAGACAAAAGTCCAGTTGCCATTGTGACTCAACTTCCAGACAACTGACTGAGAATCTTCACAGGCATACCCGAGTACGCTTTAAGCATACAAAACGGACTCATGAAGTATAGAACTTCAGCTATTGCAACGATAGTTCATTCATTAATCAGGTAAGATCATCATTTCAACTTTACTTATATAATAATAATAATAATAATAATAATAATTTTATTAAGGACACAAATAGGTCCATAGTAAAGACAAGCACGAACACAATCAAAACCTCAAATAATAAATATGCAAAGTAAAAATCCTATATACTTGCGCTAAAAACACCAGTGGTTCCATACATCAATATATATACAACATACTTGTACATTAGGCAGGCTAAAGTAGTTTAATCCAAAATATAATGGTGTATATTTTCTAAACGTTTAAATATAACACATATCGCACACATAAATGAGTATGTTGCTTCCTAACATTTCACAAAATTAAATCAAATGCGGCAAAGTAATATACACCATCTCGCATTGAGGACGCATCTTAGATTAGGAGGATTTAAGGAAAGGGAGAAGGAGGAACGTGTTGCGTGTTAAGGAACTAAGCTTGCTGAAGGCCGTGACGTCGAACAATACACCACTACGTCACACTGTGCTACTCCCAGTCACAGCTGATTGTTCTGAACACGGACAGGGGTAGGAGTGACATAACCTCTCTCCTTGTCAAATTCGACCTCGGGTCTTTACATGAACACATTAAAAAGATTGTTACGAGAAATTGTCAACGTCATTTTTAGCTCCTACTTAAAGAATATGAGAGGCCTCCAAGTACAGAGCCTCGTTGGCGCAGTAGGCAGCGCGTCAGTCTCATAATCTGAAGGTCGTGAGTTCGAGCCTCACACGGGGCAGCTACTATTTTTCTCCACTGATTACTACAGCGTTTTAACTCCGGGTCTGAATCCCAGTTGTTGGTGGCAAAAAATTTAATGTAATCAGGTTCCATTTTCACTTTTTAATGTGACTCATAGTTTGTTTTTCACTTTTCTTCCAGTTATTATAGAATTGTAGTTGTTTACAGTGAGTGATGTTTAACTTATTTACTTAATATGACCAGAAGGAAACTCATATGTAAGGTCTGTATTTATACTAAGTGCATACAGACAACATTACAAAAAAAGTACCTATTTATTTTCATATTTCATAAACGATAAATTGGTAAAATAATTCAAATTTTGCAAATTGCAACAGTATTTGTTACCAAACTGAGGAATTACTTGCTGTTCTACTTCTTTGCTGCTGATCATGATTCACTGTCTTAATGAAACATGCACACGTTCAATAATTTAATGGTGTTTATTGATGAATATCACCAACATCAGTCACAACACTGAATCAATTTCCAAAGCACCTGGTTTAAAGTTAAAAGCAGTAAGTAACATTATAATATTATATAGTATATAATATTATATCAATAATATTATATCAGTGTATTGCTGATAAAATAACACTACTTTGACCTTGACTAAAGTGAATGAAAGAACAGTTAGATTCTGTCAGAAATGCCTAGATACATACACAGAAGTTTCAATAATAACATGAAAATATCTTGCTAATACAAGATCATCCTGAGAGCTTTTTGGAGCCACATGACCCAGCAGAGTTTTACTCAACAGAAAATGGTGCTATCACACTAACATTAAAACAAAAGAAAACAAAAAATACATACACGACGTGTACATCAGAAAACATTTCAATTGTCCCTGTCCCCTTTTCCCTCTCCTCTCTGTCTTTGGGTGGTGAGGACGACAGCTTGAGGCAGATGAAGAGAAGAGAACAAAGATATTTCCATGCATCTGTTTCCTTTACTGTTTAAAGATATTTAATCACTTACTCTTTGCAGGCAGTGGTTGGAGTGGAGACTGACTTGTCACTGTAGAAACTTCAGGAGAAGAAGGGATAGTGTCTCTGTCAACACGGAAGGTTTTAAAAAATGTCATTACTAAGCACAGCAAGAGAGGAGAAGACTATTAGAATATGTAGCCTCTACACTGTTATTGATGAATGGGATACAGAGCCTTTAGCCATCAAGCTAATCCCATGTGGAATCAGTTCCTAGGATAAGTTGATGAAGTTGTTGAATTGTGATTTCATGTCCTGAGGAAAATCATTGTTAACTCAAACCTGGAACATACATTAAAACTCAACAGTATCCTGTGAGACCTGCTGTTTATGGTTTAACCTCAATATGATTGTCTATTTCACATGAAGCGCAGTGCGATTGTGAGGTCTCCTGCTGTTACAGAGGCAAAGACTGGGGAGTTGGCAGCACTGCTGGGTGGTACAGTGCCACCCAAGAGTAAAAGGAGAAAAAGACGACGGATGGAAACAGGATGAGGACAAGGATGTGCTTAATCTCTTCACCACAAAGTCTATTTTTATTGCCCACTGTCTGATATGACATACCCCAAATAATATAAGTATATCATTACAACAACAGAAGCTCTTTATAAAATCATGACCACTCGTAAATAAAACTAGGACATGTAATATTACTTCAAAAGTGTCAGAAACCAATGTTTGGATTAAGGTCATTGTTAGGGAAATTTCCCGTAATGATTGAAATTGTTAGAACTGTAGGTAACTCATATTAGCCCTTAGATGAATGTAGTGAAGTGTATGTTAATCCCTTTTTCATATTATGTTTTAACATTTCTAGCCATATGTAGCCTTTTAGTTAGGGCCTGTGTTCAGCATTAAATACATATATATATAGATGTTTGAGTGTTTCATATACTCCCTCCCACAGAGCTACGACTTCTTCTCGTTTAACTTGTCCACTTCCTGCCATCCTATAGTGACGTACGGTGGCCGAGGAGAGTAGATGAAACCCTCTGCTTTCACCTTGTTTTCAGTCTAGCTTATCTCACTTTTGACTATAAATATGTGCATGCCCAAGCTGCCTGCGAGCAGACACTGACAGACCTTGAGACTGTAAGCTTGTATGCTCCCTTGTTGGCAAGAATAAATTCTATACCTTTGGACTCAGATGATCATCTCCAGTGCATTTATTTAACTATTGAGAAAATTTCTAACAGTCATTGAGTAAATGCACATGGACAGTAGGACATTAGTATTTTAGATTCTGCCTGGAAAAAACACCATATTAAATTGAAGAAGGGCTATAAATCATAGTTCAGTAGCTAAACTATGATTTTTAGCCATCAACGGTGCTCCAGTGGATACGGTGTTTCCTTCAAGTACCTAGGAGTTCACATTCACTCAGACTTGACATGGGCTGCTCACATCCAGGTCCAGACCAAAAGAGCCAGGCAGCACCTGTATCACCTGAGACAACTGAGTAGGTTGGGGTCTCTCCCGGGATCCTTAAAATTTTCTTTTTAGGCGCTGTGGATAGCATCCTCACACAGAACATCACATCCTGGTATGGCAACAGCTGTGTTCAGGAAAGGAAAGCTCTTTAGAGAGTGATCGGTGCAGCAGAATACTGCTGCAGGTCTGCTCTCCCTTCTAGAGGACATGTACAACAGGAGATGCAGGTCCAGAGCAGCTCGGACAGTTAAGGACCTGTCAACTTCTGCAATCAGGCAGAAGGTTCCGTGCTATCATGGCCAAAACCCAGAGACTCATTAGGAGCTTTTACCTACAGGCCATCACAGTCCTCAACCAGAACCACGCACACATAGCATCATAGCATCACAGACCCTTCACATACCTCTCACTGCACTATCTGGACACAATGCACCTTTAGGAAGATATCATTACATTTGCACGTTGTACATACATAATCTATATGATTGACTACTTTTACATTATTTAATGCACTTTTTTCTTATTTTGAACTTACGTTTGAACGTACACAGTCATGGGGAGTGGTTACAGGGTGCATTTCAATGCGTGTTGTACCAGTATAACTGAGCATGTGACAAATAAAGAATCTTGAATTCATCCATGAATTAGTATAGTATATTTGATGAGTAACTGTGCAACTGTAGATGTTAAAACATCAAGCTGAACCGTTGTATAGATGTTTTAAAACAGACTGACAGAATTTGGGCACAATGTTGTTTTTTATTCTGTTATTATTCTAATGATTGTGCTGTAGAGTGGAGTTTCTCATTTACAATGACATTAAAGTAATAACATAACATTCATAAAGCATGACTGAGTCAGTCAACTTATGGATTCATTTTTTATTGATGAATTACACAAAGAGTAAAATGATTATTGATTATTATTGCTCCACATCTGCAGAGAAGCAGCAGCAGCGGCAGAGGACTGGTAGCTAAATGAGTTAAGCGTCAGACTGGAGTGCAGAAGGTTGCAGGTTCGAATTCTGTCTGACTCCTAGTCCATCCCCTACCAGGTGTGTCCCTGAGCCAGACACCCAGCGCTAGCTCCTTGTAAGTCGCTTTGGATAAAAGCGTCTGCCAAGCAAAGTAAAGTAAAGTAAAGGACTCTGCGCATCCATTTGAAGACTCTTCTAATTATTTTCAGATGCTTCCTCTGAGTGTTTCTGGAGCTGGTGTCTTCACAGAGGGAGGTAGTGTTGTCTGTGCCTTCATCAGCTGAAGCAACATGGGACAGTACAGTCGTAACAGACGTGTCTGATGGTTCTGTACTGATGTGACTAACGGCAGCTTCGCCATTGTCAGCTGAATTGGTGGTAGCATTGTTGGATTCTCCTCCTGCCGACTGGCTTAAAGCTGCATCTCTAGAGGCATCGTCATCAGGTGGTCCCGCGGTACTCTGTGGGGACTCCTTGCCAGCTGAAACGGGCTCCTTCATGTCAGTCGTTACCCCGTCAGCTGAGCCAGCAGCACCGTGTGATGTCTCAGCATTCAAACAAGCAGCTAATACGTTGTTAACGCCTGAGTAACTGGCAACACAATCTCTGTTCAATTCAATTCAATTCAATTCAATTCAATTTTATTTGTATAGCGCCATTTTACAACAAAACTTATCTCAAGGCACTTTACAGTGTAAGGTTTAAGACCTTACACAATATATCAATATATACAGAGAAAACCCAACAGT
>JAUMTR010000019.1:17793648-17811504 GCA_032270685.1 Microctenopoma stevenorrisi | reverse complement strand
CATGGTGCTGCAGACATTAAAAGACCTGAGTCTCCTCAGGAAATAGAGACGACTCTGGGTCTTTTTGTAGACAGTGGCCAGTTTATTGTCCAAGTACACTCCCAGGTACTTATACTCAGACAACCTCCAGCTCCTCTCCCCGTATGGTAAGAGTAGTGACAGGACCCCCAGATTTCCTGAAGTCCACCACCAGGTCCTTTGTCTTACTGATGTTGACTTGGAGATGGTTATGCGGAAGACAATGGATGGATGGATGGAATCAAGAAGCACCTTTTCAAAGAGTAGTAACATTTGAACTTAAACTGAATTTCAATTTAAATGGACTTTATTAAAATGTCATGCCATTTTGTGGCTCCTATAGTTTATTATTCCTTCTCAAATGAGATTATAAAACACTTTAACATTACATATTACCAAAACATAGGAGGGAATGTAAGTGATAAATAGAGGAAAGGTTCTTTTACCTCTTGTCCTTTTCATGCTTTTCATTGACACAGATGGAAAAAACTTATTCTGGGGCTCGGACACTTCACCAGCACCCAGCAAAGAGGGTACCATGTCAAGATGTCCATGCTTCGTCTCCTCCAGATGCTGAGCTTAATAACCATCCTGTTCCAAATATGTGTTTAGGACTCACTTCATCACCTGCCACCGCCATTACACAGGTCATGAGAGATAAAGACATTACTGCTAGAGACTTAACATCCATTGTGGCAGAAAACCAATGTAGGAATCAGAGGTTTGAATAGATTTATAACCAGAGGTCCAACTGCCCAAAATACAACTGAAAGCTGTCAAAAAGAAATCTTTTCACGTAACTTGCTCTGCTCTCCTGTGCCTCTAGCCTGTATATGCTTTCGAATCAAAGCCATCCCTCTCCTGCGCACGCACTAAATTCCTGCTTCAAGTCATCCACACATATCATGAAGTGAAAAGAAATGTGACTACAGTAAAATTCTGCATAACACTTCTATTCTGTTTCCATTCTAAATGCTCTGCAGTATCACAAAATATGCCAGTGGCACCACAAACCACACTAAAAAAAGAATTTCACACAGCAGTGTTCACAATAAGGTAATTAACATTAGAAGCTAAGGTCCACCCCGCTAAAGGCCTCACTGTTAGTGAAACCAAATGTCTGTGTAGATTCTCCGTCATCCCAGTGATGGCATTTCTCAAAGTGCTATTTGTTGGTAAATGGACAAATTAGACGACCAATAATTAGAAATATGAAAGAAGCTAGTTCATGTACATGTAAATATTTTAAATGTACTTGATGTTCATGACAACTTACCCTATGTTTTACTGCCCTATTTACTTTTGTTGGGATAGTGGAAAACAGTTTCTAGGACTTTCCGAGTTATTGTTTGATATACAAACTGAGGAAATTATTGACTGGTTTATTTTACACGCTTAGTATCATATTATTGTTAAAAATCTAAAAATATGAAATCTTCCATTTGACCATGGGTTTGTAAGATTGCTATCTACCCATCCACTTTAAATAGTGTGCAGAGCTTCGTCCACTACTTCAAAGGTATCAGAACACCCAATTTTCTCTTTACAGATATAGTCCTAATTACCTTTGCCAAAAGACAAGCTTGATACAAATAATTCTTTAGGAGAGAAGGTCAGTAAGAATGTGGAGGTTAGTGATGAAAATGCTTATTTCTGTATTTATGTGACGTCAGCCTTCATAAAATGCACCACAACCCCAAAAATGTATTGACTTATTCTGTTTCATTGACTCAAGACGTTTCTGGTCCACAGCATTAAAGTCATTCATAATTCTGCATATCGATAATACATGTGGCCTTCCACTGCTACTTCCCTGGACTGCACTGTAATTACTTTCATTTCCATTCAATCATGCAACTTTCCCTACATATATTCAGCATCACAGACGACTTGAAACTGTCTAATTTAGGTTCTCAGTAACACACACACACAGAAGATAATATCTTGGTTTTTAATCACATACCAAAGTGAGACATTAAGCAGTCAGTGAAAGGTGATGGGTGATAAAACGACGCATTTATTGCACAGCAAATCGTCGCAGTCAAACCCAATTAATTTCCGAAATGTGCTGTATAGTTTGCATTAGCGCTCGTTTAGTGGGTGGGGAGCCACCAAGACAAGTGAGGCAGACAGGAGTAATATTCCCTTCATATGTCATGGCGTTAAATGAGGGCGGTCTGATATCTGTGTTACAGAGAACTCCAGCTGAAAGCAAAGTGACAGTAGAAAAAAACCAATGACTGTGGAGATTATGGTGCAATTAATAACAAAGTATTATAAACATGCCACTACAATTAACAGATTGACCTTCGTGAGTAACATAATGAATATGAATAGGAATAAAATGTTTTTAATGATCAGTCAAGAGGTTAGCATTAACGAGTGTCAAGAGGCAAAGTCGGAGTTTCCACCAGTAAAGTTATGAGTGATGATGTGGTGGTGGATGGAACAATACAAATTACCAGAAAGTTGTAGAGAGAAGAACGGGAGGCAGTACTGTATAATAACCTAAGCCACAAAAACAAAATAACACTTGAAATATGAATTTATGTGAACACAAATACATGACACAATAAAAATGTATTTAGAAGCAGCAACAAAGGTATAAATAAATGTAAATAACATAGTAATGAAAGGAAGAGACAATGGTTTCTAGTCTGAAAGACAAAAACAGAGACTGTAAAAACAAGCAATAAAAACACAAATCACATTGTGTCCAATGTTTCGCTTTTCTTTTATATGGTCAATCATATGAATTCTAAGTTTGTATACTATCAAAATATATTCCAGTTCTTTGATTGGCAGAGATGCCAAACAAGACATAATACGGTTTAGAACTTTACTGCAGAACAGAATCATCTGATTGCTCAGTTTTTCACCACCTGAGATGAAGGTATGTACTATAATAATCACACCAGGGCTGAAATGAAGAAGGACGTCACCATGTATACACTGTGTGCTTCACTCTTGTTTTGTGTTCGTACAGCAGAATAAATGCATATTTACTAATTGTAGTAGGTGTGATGATAGAGGCATTTTGTTGTTTGAACTTTTTATCTGCCTCAAAGGCTCCGTATGTGTAGTTTCCAGACGATAGACGTCTAGTAAAAGTGTAGCTGATAACATTTTTCAATGTTGACTATTTTACATTCATAAACCCAGTACCTCAAAACTGATTACAGAACTTGCTGTGACTGAATATCAGAGCTGCGACAACAGAACACAGGACACATCAACATTATTTAGATATACATTTGTAAATGGAAGATAAGTCCACTTACTTAGGCTATGACTTCTGACGTAGAATAACACTACAACAGACATGAGCGAATGAGCTGTGTACTGGTCCACTGCCGTAAAGCAATGATGGTCTGTCTTTGGCATTTGTGTGCCATGATGTGTGTGTACCTGTACACATCCATTCCGAACACTTAAATTATCAGTACAAGACGTGCACATAAAGAGCTTCGACAAGACACGTAAGCTGTTGTCCGTATAGTCACTGTAGCTACACACAGACAGAACTGATGAGACACAAAACTCATTTCACAAACTCTATTTCTTGCCTGAATATTAGCTAGGTTCATGAGTCCAGACACTGCATGGCGTGGAATACTTATTTTGAGAACTTTGAGAAGCAGAGAGGTGGAGGATGAAGGTGGTGCTGCAGGATGATATAGTCATCAAAGATTCCTGACAGAAGCTGATTTAAAAGCAGAAGGCTGTGACTGGATGTTGCTGTTGTTTGAACTCTGTGACACTGAAAGTCATTCAGTCAGTTATTTTAATGAGGATCTTTGATTAGTATGTTATGAAGCAATGGAGCCAGCAGGTGGCGCCATTGTTCAATCTTTAATTGAAGTTTTCCTCTGGCTCCACTCACCGCAGTCAGTCAAGTGAAATTGTCTCAGTTTGCAGAGGCAGGTGCTTTTAAACGACAGATATATAACGATTACTAAAAATAACTGAACGTATGTCCACATAGTCCACAGTTACTCCATGTCGCTGGAGTAACTGTTTCGTACTTTGAAAGTACTTTGACTGAACTCGTCCATGAAGGAAACGAGCTGAGTGAGTGAGTCCGAGGGAGAGAGAGACGGAGAGAGAGAGGGGGAGAGAGAGAGAGAGGGAGAGATGGGGGTGGGGGGTGGAGAGGAGGGCGGGGAGCCCGGCGTTGCGCTCCACACACACTCGGTAGCTGCACATTGAGTTTGGAGTCTCGCTGTACCGAACTTTGAGGAATTCGTGTGAACAACCCACAGTTTGTTTCTTCCGACTGAGATGTTGCGATGCTCCGTGCAGCCTCACAACACGCGGACTTGTTTTGGGTGATTGTTCTGTGTTTGGTTTCTCTCCCGGAGACTGGCTGCAGATCAGCCGGTGCGGACAGCTGTCATGAGGTGAAGACAGCCTACATGATGCGCCAAATAGGCCCGGTGGAGCTGGTGCCAGACAGACCGGGCACAGGTCAGTCAGTCCCTGAGGACACATCAGCTACAGGAGACATGAAGTACACTAATTATTACCTTTGGAAGCACTGTATTAATTCTATTCCAATGATAGTTCAGGATAATGATTTACACTAAACATAGAACAGCACTTAAATGTCTGTCTTTTATTACTATAATGTAAACTGTAAATATTTCGATGAAATGACATTCTTCTACATAATGATAATAAAATACTCCCTTCACTGGAAACAGAAAATCTAGTCTAATCACAGTAAAGCACTCAGAAGATCCCATGGAGAGCATAATTAGGTGGAAAGTTATTTTTGAGTATCACAACATTGAGACATTGAGGCCTATGAGAGGCTTTTTATTTTGTGTGTGCCACCCTCTTTCAGCGCAAGAAGCTTGTATTAATTTACTGTTTTAAACTGCACAAGATCATGTTGTATAACCAGCAAATGGAAGGAAATCTTTCCTATGGACACCATAGTGCTGCCTCACTGTTGGATTAAAATAACTTTCCCACAGGGAAAGGTTTGCCTGTGGTAACTAAATAAGGCATTGTAACGCTGATATGATGTTTCTGGTGCTGGAAACCCAGGAACAGAGGGAGCAGAGCATCATTGCGGGGGCCTGTGATAGTCATTGTAAAATTCACAACTATAGCTTCTACAGCCTGTCATAGTCTCTGCATGTCTAAAAGTGTCTCCCACAGGCAGACAGAGACAGCATGATGCTGAACAGGCCAGGATCACTGTCAGTGACACGTTGTCCTCACACAGATTTACAGAAAGACCTCTTTAGATATAATATAGACGCAGCTACAACAGTTCTGGCAGTGACACGGACCGGGGCCAAGATGCAGTAAGAGTTAAAAGCGTTCATTGAGTTTTAGTTGATAAAAACAGATTCTTTCCCCTGCTCACACTGCTGCCTTGTACTGTAGTCTCTGTGTGTCTCCACGACCTTCCAGAACAAAAGAACCAAAACCTGGTGTTTTAAACATTCTACATATCACTTGTAGAAACTTCCTCCTCGTCTCTTTCATGGTGGCAAACCCGCCAACCACTTTGTCCTTGTCAGTGTTATGTCTCGCTCAACACACAGCAAAGTGAGCTGTGGCTGTACAGCTCAGCACCAGTACTGCTGATGGGGAGGATTTTTTAGATTCTGTGGAGACTGGTTGGATGTGAGTGTGCTTGATCCGCGTTGAGCGTACCTACCAACGAGCTGGATATAGCCATGTCTGCCTGACATAGCTTTCTGCCTCGCTGTGCCACAAGTCCAGCAGAGCAGTAACTAATAGTTCTCCACTATCTGTCTTTCCATGTCTTCTTATTCGGTGCTCTGCTTCTAGAAACTGAATTTCCTGGAGGAACCTTCTCTTCTTCTATCTGATCTCATCTGATCTGATCTGAATCTTCACCCCACTTTACACACGAATAATATCCTTGGATGTCCAAGGTATTTCGTCTGACATTCACGAGATCTCTGTGACTGTGGATGAGGCAAAGCTTCAAACCAACCTGTTGCACTCATTTTAAACAGGGAAGGAGCATAAATCACCCAAATAATCAACAGTAATAATTAGTAGTGGTTCAGGTAGAAAGTAACATTATTATTAGTAACAGGTAACAACATGGTCAGTGTACTCCGTGGTCAGTCAGGGGTCAAAGAGAGACACAGGAGCAGTTTGTTTGTGTTTTAGGTTTTTCATAAAGGAGCAATCCACTGGTCTCATCTCACGCTCTCCCTTGATCTAAGTCAGCTGCTTCACAGCTTGTTTTCCAGCCGTATACCAAAGTCAACGTCTCAAGTTCTTCACAACAAACACACCAACACACACAAACAAATTGAGTATAGCTCTAGAGAGATAGATAGAGATAGATATCTTCATCTATCTATATCTATCTCTCTGTATATTTACTACTGTTCATTTTCAGGGTACCTTTCCAGTGGCCGCACCTTGAAGCGCTGCCCTGTCAACACAATGAGCTGATTTTAAACACCTGTGCACACTGTATGAAATATCTCGTGTCCATCATTCTGTGCTGGATTAGATTTCATTTCTCTAACTAAAAATATATTTACAGTGTTATGGCCACATCTTTCCTGTGTCTCTCTCTCTTTCAGACGAGTCTCTCCAGGTGTGTGCCCACCCTGGGCCCACTTGCTGTACAAGCAAGATGGAGGACAGCTACTTGGCGGCTGTTCGCAGTGAGACACAGCAAAAAATGCGATCTTACAGCTTCGAACTCAAGTACCTGATCGCCGGGCACAGCAAGGCCTACCAAGGTGAGGGACAGAGATGGAATCAGACAGGAGATGGAAGTGTTATCAGTGTTATTTAGGAGAATTGAGAAAATGATTTTGATTTGTTTTGTTGATTTGACAAAAGATTGGAGCATCATATTGTTCAATGACTTAAGAACTAAAATCTTAAGTCAGTCTGACTTCATCAGCAGGAGTAAATCTGGCATTTGAACGGTTCTGTCAAGTGCCCGTAGCGCCCTGTCATTCTCATCTTTGTGTGTCCATCAAGAAATAGCTAGTTTGTGTCAGGCTGATGGTGTGAGGCCAGTTTATTTTGTGAGGCGCCACAGTGGCTAGCCAAACAAACAACTGATGTTCGATTGAGTCTTTGAGAGAGCAAACTCTCATTGGGAGCAGCGGAAAACTTTGTTTCAAGTATACGCTCTCTTTCTCCATCTTTCCGTCTTTGTCGCTGCAATAATCAGGTTTTGTTCTTGACCAATGAGAGAACGACGGACGGAGAATGTTTACATTCACTACGTAACCGCAGCAAAGTGTTGTTGCCGTAGGCAACAGCCGGTCTCTGTTCTGAATAGGAGGAAGAATACTCTGCTTGTCCACTTGTCTCTCAACGCTATTCATCAGTCTGTGTGAGCATGTTTGTGAGTAAGACAGAGACGCTGTGTGTGTGGTTTGTATGCACGAATATACAAGTGTGTGTGTGTGTGTGTGTCTGTGTGTTTTTGTGTGGGGTGATTATGGGCGGACAAAGCTAATGAAACCTAGTAGACAGACATGCCAAACGTGTCACGTCTGCTTCTTATTCTTTTCTCCGCTGCAACATCTGAACGCTCTACGGCTCAGTCAGAGCTACTGCTTATGCTGAATGGATATGTAAACCACCCATCTGTAAAATCAATGCAAAACATTGACATCAGAAACCAACATTACACATATGCAAGATGCAATCCTGCGACTGACAGCGGTCTTAGCAGCAGCTTTGAATTATCACAACAACAAGTGTTTGGGAAAAAACTTACTGGCAGCCACATACCTACAATTTTAATTTAATTTAATTAACTGTTTCCATCTTTTCTGCCACCATCTTAACCTTGACCTTGACATTTCTCCCTTGACCTTGTACAAGGGAGAAATTTCATTTTTAGTCAAGGATTATGAGACCGAGTCTGTTCCCATGAGGATAACATTTAAAACACCCTGGACACACACAGAGTATGCAAAGAAGTGTGTGAACAGTGACGTTAATGGTGCAGCTACCTCCATTTATGTGACTTATGGATCTGTGAAGAATGCTGATAGCTAAAATTTGAATCGGACCATACCAGCTTTTTATTAGGAGGAAAATACAGGACCTGTTGATTTGAGTTCTGTTGATATATTTAGTATGGAAAACAGAGTAGCTATGACCATACAGTATAAGTAAAACCAAAACCTGAATATTGTTGTGATTTAGGTGAACCTAGTGAATGAAATCAATTTTGCACAACAATATTTTTTCTCAACAGCTGAGCTGAATCTCAAAGGATCTCCACCACACAGTGATTATAAACCGCTAGAGAAACTGAGACATGCCCAGAGTGGTTGTAGCCGGGTTCTGTTTCCACCCTATGGATGACTTTAGTGTGTGGGTATGTGTGTCTGCATGCTTGTGTGTGTGTGTGTTTGTCCTGGCACTGTGAGACCCTTGTGCCCTCTCCTCTCATGTCACAGCTGTTGTCCAATCACACAGGGTGAAGAGCTAATCACATGGCCCCAGAGTAGACTTTGCAGTGTCACTCGATGCCATCTGTATTTGAGTTGCTATTGCCAGGACATGGGTATGCAAACATTCACAAAGTGAGACATTCTCAGTCAGTGCTTCAGTCTAAAGAGTCCCACCACCGCTCATTGTCCAACCATTCTTTCTACACTCTACTCTTATGGAGTCTTAAACGTTTCATTCTTGACCCAGCTTGTTGTTCTTCTTTTGTCACAACAATTGTTATTCACCAGACTTATTTGATAGGTTCTGTAACAAACGGCTTCCACTTGTAGAAGCAGGTGTCTGCAGAGGTGATGGTGACACACAAACCTGGTGAGACTTTAACACACACACATGCACATGACTGACTGAGTGCCTCGGTGAAAGTCACAGATAAAAAGGATTCGCTCACTCTCTCACTCCCTCTCAGCAGTCAGTTTGTGTGTGTGTGTGTGTGTGTGTGTGTGTGAAGATGCCAGCAGACTGACATCACCCTTTTTACTTGGCAGGTTTCAAACTTAGACACAAACACACACGCAGGCTTAGAATCTCTGTTGAGGGAAGTGTGCCGCCTACTTTATTGGACCGTGTCGGACATAGGAAGCACAGTGGATCATAAGATTGGGTCTCATTATCACCTGACTATAGATAACAGGGCAGTGAAAAGGAGCTCAGGGATGAATTAAGTTGTGAGCTATTTTGGCTGGTATGCAGTGGAATAAAGTCACTCCAAGGTCGTGCATACGTGCATGTAAAACTAATATATGCACGTTTATAGAAATGAGTATTATTGAATCTTGTTTGAGGATGTGTGACAAATATTTCACAGCACTGTACTAGTTGCCACATGGGCTCGAATCAGGCTTGACGGTAGAGAGGCAGACAGGAAGCAAAGGTCAGACTCACACCGGGTAAACTAATCATCAGGCTACCAGTGCAACAACAGCACATGTGTGATGGTTTTCTGGACTATATTTTGTGACGAGGGCACGTGAAATACAGAATTATAAAATCCTTTCCTCTTGCATTTCTTTCTTGCTCCAGAGACCTTCGACTCGCTCGTGTCCTTCACCTCTAACCTGACCAGCACTCTTTTCGACAGTGCTTACTCTGCTCTGGCATCCGACTGTCGCCCCCTTGTGTTTCAGCTTTTCAGCGACATCAAACGGCACCTCTCCGGAGACTCTCGTGCTTCACTGGACGACACTGTGCGCCAATTCTACAATGAGCTTTTCCCTTTGGTCTATCGCCGTCTCCTTAACCCCGGAATTGGCCACGCATCATCCCAGTCTCATTCCCCCACCTCCAGCATTCACGACGACTGCCTGCGGTTGACACGACAAGATGTCAGCCCATTCGGATCCCACCCGCGTCTCCTGGTCAGCAGCCTGTCCCGGGCACTCAGCACAGGCCGCGCACTGAACCGGCTGCTGAGACTGGCAGGAGAAGTTCTGAACGCGACCGAGAAGGCAACATTATCCAGAGAGTGTGGACGAGGGTTAGTGAGGATGCAATACTGTTCTCACTGCAGAGGCCTGACACTGATACGGCCCTGTACCAATCTGTGTGTAAACATCATGAGGGGGTGTCTGGTAAGTGTCTGGTAACATGTTTGTGCGATTACTGTTAGGATATATGCATCTGTTTCAAAATGTACAGTGTATTTTTCTAATATAGTTAAACTGTACATAGACAATAATAAATAGAGGATTAAATTCAGGATATTTGTCACTTGTTGTTAAGCAAAAGTCGGTGTATTTCTGTTCATGTACTGTATGCGTTATAATGAATGGAGCCCATATTCTTGTTTCTCGCTGCCCCTCTCTTTGTATACGTTTGTATTGTTTCCTGTCTTTTGTGGTCAAACCTGTATTCTAGGCGGGTGTGTCAGAGCTCAGCGCCCCTTGGAGGAGTCTGGTGGTGTTGCTCCAACGGCTAGCCGCCACTTTAGCAACCAGCAGCAACCACAACAACATGGAGTTGGCTCTGTTAGCTGTTCGAAACCATGTGAATGATGCCATACTGCACGCCCAGCTGCACGGACCACTGATCACAGCCACAGTAAGCAGAGGGATGCATGGGAATGTATATACTTAAGCGACTAAAGACCAAGCTAACTGTGAATATTACATGAAACAAGCTCATCAGAACTAAACGAGAACCATTAACAGAGTGATAAAGCATAGTTACTCATATGCCCCAATAATAAAGTCATTTGAATTTTGGACACAGAGTGAGGCAGACCGTGGGTTTCTTTCAGCCCGGCAGTTGGATCTTCTCACCAGAGCTTTGTACCTAGATAGGCTAAAAACAGCCTCATTCTTCAGAGAATCTGGGGTTCCCCTCAGTCTGTGTGTGTGTGTGTGTGTGTGTGAGTGACTGTGCATGTGAGCGTGAATATAGATCCAGCGTCAGACAAAGACAGCGGTTGGCGGGACAACCGATACCCAGAATGCAGCTTGGTTCTGAGTGATGAGAAAGTTTCTGTGGCTAATCCCTGGACAAACAGTCGACACACAAACACATGCATGCACACACAGTTGGAGGAAGAAATGGAGTAGCCATGCAACTTGAGAGAACATTGTGGACTTAGTAGTGTAGATTCCTGAGAGGTAAACAAACACACACAAGTGTTTTAACAGTTTATCGTTTTTATGTGCAGCGTTTAGGGTCAACAGATGAGCACAGTGAGTTTGAGGTAGCTGTATTTCCTCTTAAATAATGAACACAATACGTTTGCTCTGATGTTTTTGGTTTTCTGGCAAAATAGGACACAATGCGAATCAAGTCTTGCTGTCCTAGCTTCAGCGGCATCGGCAGTGCTATCTTTGGAGATGATTGCAAATAGAATTTTCAGAAAGCGTTACTGCATATTGTGCCAAAGTATGTCAATGAGAATGATCAGTTACTGAAAAGGCAATTTCAGACTATTTTTGTTTGTAGATTTTTAGCATTTTTCGAGCATTCCTCTAAAAAGCAGCAATGTCGTCAGCGTTTTCAAAACACTACCCTGCAAACTGCCTACTCCTCAGGTAGAGAAGGTCTGTGGCCCCCTGGGAGCTAGTCCAATGATGACGAGTGCAAATCGCGTATCAAATCACACCAACGTGCATATTACCACCTCTGCTACATCGATAACCTCAGTGAGGTCATCTGCGACTTCACCTCCCTCAGTGGTCCCTGCTGATCATCAATATTTACAGCTGCAGTCCCAGAGGTGAGTTACAAACGTACGGCAAGTTAGTGTTAGCCAGAGAGATCTGTCGCGTGCGTGTTCGTTAATCCGCTTGTGTGCCCTATTTTATTCCTCCAGGTCGTTCCCTCTGAAGGGCTCCAGAGGAGACAAGAGTCGAAGCCTGAAAAAACTTTCAAGGTAGAATAATCTTTTTTTATTTTTATCGGTGGAATATTACAGAACATGCGCTCATTATCATCACTTCTGCTTGCTTCATTATCAATAGTCATTAGCCTTAGAGAAATATATTATTTAAAATCCTTCTACATCAATAAAGCGGACTGCGTATGAGAGTGATCCAGTGCAAACTGCCAGTAATTAAAAGAATTCACTTTTTTCATTCTCTAACTTTAATTTCCTTTGAATTACAAAATGTGTGACTCCTGGAAATAAAACCTGACATCAAACAACTCAATGTTAAATGAAACCATCTTATCAGATCTTTATTATCCAGTCATTATTAGGAATGTTGTGAGAGATTTTCTCTTCCCCTTGTTTCTTTCAGAAGAGATTTCTAAAGGGGAACTAATATAACAATATGGTACATTGGTACTACTCTCACTTACAACAGCCCAAGCATTCAGCTGTGCCTCTCTCTCTCTGTCTCTCTTTCAGGGAGTTTGAAGGTTCTATCCAGCGGTACCAGTGGTTCTTCTCCGAGCTGCCAGAGATGCTTTGTGAAAGTGAGATGGAGGTTGAGCAGCACACATGCTGGAGTGGCCAAGACGTTGTAGAGAGGTGCGTGTCATGTTTTACACACGCTTATGAAATAAACCTAACAGACATGAAGCATGTGGAACTGTTGCTCTGACTCATTATGTCAATTGAGTGTTTGATATACAACTGAAACAGGGATAATATTGGCTTTCTTTTCCAGGCGGAATGTGTGCTCAGAAAAGTAATTTAACTCAGGCTCTATATGCAGTACTAAAACTCAGCTTACTGCTAGTTAATTACTCCCTTGTCCAGTTATCATGGCTATCTTCAGGACTGCATTAGCATTACCCCAGCTTAAATATGACTCCAATCTGATGGTCTAAGGACAGTGTTGTTTGCTGTTTCTGTTTTGTTACTTTATGAAACAACTGATAAAGATGGTGTACGTGTGTACTGCATCATAACTTATTTATTTGTCAGTATTATTTTTTTCTCAAGAAAATAGAACAAAAGTTCAGGATATTGTATGTTCGTAAGTGTGTGTGTGCGCATGTGGCTCATAATGGTTGCCAGGGCAGGGGGGGTGACAGGGTTGTGAAGGTTAGGGAGTTCGTTTCCAGAGTCTTTCTCATGGTGATTACATTGGCAGCTTAGACTGCTAACAAGACAAATGGACACACACACGCACACCGCTGTGTTTAAACACTCACACACACACACATGCACGTGCACAAAAACACACTCCAACAGAAAAATACCAGCTAACATTCACACCACCTGCAATACACTGCACACAGCCCCACACACACACTTCCACGTTACATTCTGTGCCTTTCACTAGAGAATCTGTTGCTGTGATGGAGAATGTGTTCTATTAATGGTCCACCAACCGTTCACATTTACTTTAGCATGTAAAGGACAGTAAACCTCATATTTAAGACTCCAGAAGTAGAGAAAAGATAATGGTTTAAATGAAGCAGTTTGCATGTCAATAATATGATACGATGTAGATTTTTCCTAAACAGCAGAGTTGTGTGTGTGTGTGTGTGTGTGTCTGTGATGAAAAAATACTCCCTATAATGTTAAAGCAGATAAGAATTTGGCTCCTGAACGTACCTCAACCACAGATTAAGCTGTGAATACTTAGCTTTAAGGCTGCAAATTGAGGTTAAACCGCAAAGCAGCAGGTCACTGTAAAAACACTGCCACACAGACAGGATGCTGATAAGAATTGTGTGATTCAAATAGTCAGTGATGTAGTGTGTACTGTAGTGGTTACTCTGGTAAGTCCCTTTGGATAAAAGCATCTGACATGTTTGAAGTTTTCAAAGACAACATACCTTGTGTAACTGGTCTCATTTAATAAAATGTCCATAATACAAGATATGAAACTTTATTTTACATTTTCAAACGTGACGGGAGAGAGTTCTGATGGTTACGCCATTATTTGGACTCCTGGCCACATGTGACAGTGTCCTTGGACAAAACAGTGAACCACACAAGTTGAAGTAGCTCGTAGAAACCGTCAGCAGGCATTTCAAATTCAAAAATCAGGAATCGCTTGCACCTGGAACTGAAAATTTAAATTGGGTTCAATAGTTTGGTGTTACATTTAAAACTGCATTCATGTCAGTGTCAGTTAACTTATCTGTTTACATTTACTACATCCCAAAACAGAACTCCCCACTTTGTCTGTGTCAGGTTAGTAAGGTGAGATTTCTCAACATAAACAAGACTCTAAGTAACTTATTCAGGAATGAGAGGGAAAGGTTTTGGGACGTTTTCTTAGAGGTGTTGTATAGCCTGTGTGGGAGTGCAGTCAGTCTGTGCCTCTCTGACCTCTTTACATCTTCTTCTCTGTTGCATCTATCCATCTGCCCATTCATTCATTAATTCAGCCGTTCATTCACCCCTACATCCTTCTATTCAGATCTCCATTCATCTCCTCCGCCCTCTGACCCACTTCACTTACAAACGTCTCTGTTGGTGAGAGTGTGTGTATGTGTGGGACAGAAAAAGAAAGAAGTGGCAAAGCACACACAGTGATGAGAAAGTCTCAGAGTAAGTGACAAAGCTCCTATTCCTTCTCAATTTCAAGATAATGTGACAATAAGGAGTGAAACCCCTGTTGAGGGACATGAGAGTGCAACTTAGGAGTAGGCTTACTAAATCATCGTCATCATCAACACACAGGAATAATTTATTTGAAAGATCTGGCAGGAATATTTCATTACAATGACAAAACAAAAAAATAAAGGGCTTACAAAAGAAACTGGTTATTTAATTGTTGCCAACCTAATGGTGCCATCTAATAACAAGTAACCTTAAACAGTCTAACAATCTGGAGACCTGTGAGAAAACAGTTCTATTAGCTGCCAGCCGACTCTGCCAAACTGAAGGCCCGAGGCCATGCATAAATTAAGTTGATGGCAGGATCCAATTGGCAACAGACTGTGCTCATGGCCAATCCATCATATCCACCGACACAAAAACCCACACAGGTGGGAGACTCTGGCACATAAACAGAGCAAGTGCAGCAGGTAGTTGAAACAAAAGACACCTTCATATAAAGCTGTTGTTATACTTGTGCCCCACATAAATGTAATTTAAGCGAGAGTGTAATTGTATGATTATCACATAATTCCAGATTATGTGTTGTACCACCTTCAAAAACAGATGGCAGTTTACTATGTATTAATAATCTGTCATTGTGTAGGAATATGAATGATTGTTTCAGGTTAATGCTTTTACGTCTGTGTGTTTTGTAGCTTGCATTAATCTGTACTTTCTATGTATACGTCAATGCAATAGCTCATGTTCTCCAGGAGAGGGAAGCATTTAATGACTTTCCTAAGTTCTTTGATATTCTACTTCTACAACTAAATACATCCAATGTTTGAGTGTGTTTTTTTGTATTTTAGTAATGTATGAAAATCTATTTTAACATCAGGCATTAACACAAAGTGATGACAATACTAATAAGCAAAAGAGGGCGTGAAGTGATACTAAGTGCATTTTTCTAAACCCAGCAAAACCACAGCAAATCACTTCCACCTCTGGCACAAGCATTACTAATGTGTCCTCAGGTGACAGTGTAGTTCGTGTGTATGTCTGTGATTGTATAAACTGTGATAGCACCATGTAAATGTCTCCACAGGAATGTGGCTTGACATACAGTAGAGTTGCGGACTTTTCTCTTAGATCACTATGTCGGGTAATTTCATTGAAACTGTGGTTCTGTGAACATGAGAATTGGGTTTAGGGTATACATCAGATACTGGTTGAGGTTACTTATTTACATGTGATGCTCAAGGCTAGAGAAGGGTTTCAGTGGAAATGCTCCAATCCTCATGGTCTCTGCTCGTGTCTCACAGATCTCTTATCCTTTCTACACCTAGAAAAAAAGGAACCGTACTGAACAGCTGGTACCATAAAGCGTGTTTCTGCCTTCATTTGAGCGGATGTCAGGAGGATGTTGAACTGCAATGCTTTCAGGCATAGAATTGGTTCAGTTGGAAGCAGCTCCTCCTCAGGATAATTATTACACAACCAGGAAGAATGATCCGATCAGTATAGTTCCACCTCTGTGCACCACTGGTGGTGTTTAGCAGCCATCTATCATCTTTTCATTAGCTCTGTACTGTATATTCATTACTTGAATCCAAACCTCTCAAACTTTGTTCCAGTCAATTGAATTCCACTGCATTTTGGCCGATTGTAATCTTTTCTTCTAGTTTGCAAACCGTTTTTTTTCTTGGCAGCTCTGCCCATGAGGCCATTTGACCCGAGGCCTGTACACACTTATTTCTGTCTTGTTGTTTTCAACAGTGCCGCCAATTCAGGACCAGTTAAGGACCATGTAAGGACTGTAACCCACATGTCCCAAATAAAAAAAAAAGAAAAAGGTTAGGAAGGTGCACACAGATTCTCACAACTATAGAAGGTGTGTGTGAATTCAGACAGTACGACTGAAGAATGTACTTCTTTATGTGTTACTGCTAGCAACCCTACAGTAACCGAGGGCAACAGCAGAGTAGCCTTGTCATTAAGACGCTGGTGATTTATGTGTATCGTTCTTCAGATCTTATTAGGTGTCACTCACAGTCGCACCTCTCTGTGTCGTCTGGAGCGCGCTCTCTGCGGTGCTATCATCTGGTGTCAGACAGACAGAGCCCGATTGCTCTTTCACATAAGTGACAGCATTTAATACATAAAGGGTTCTCACATGAGAGAAAACCTTTAGATGAGTAAATTCTACGAATTGATTCTTCCACACTGAAAAATAAAGCACAAACCACAAGGTTGGATTTATCGTGATTTGTACACTTGCCAGAAAATTGAGGAGGAATTATTTCATCATTCATCATTTCCTCTTTTTGAACTTACTCGTTTTAATTTATATGTCCATAGTGAACGCCAGCCACCACTTCATCGCCTCCATTGTCAAAATTGTAAAAGTGATCCCAGATAAATAATATAAATAATCAAATAAACCAAATATAAATAATAAATATTTCTCCAGCAAATAGCAAATAGTTGCGTAGAGGCAACCCTGAGTCTTTTCGGCTTTTCGGCATCCTACAGCTTTCAGAATCCTTCACAGCATCACAGAAGCACATGAAGAGAAAAAATCCTCCAGGCCCTAGATTTGAGGGGTTGATTGATAGATTGTTTCTTCATCCTTACAGTATAGCACACAAATCATCTGGTTTTACAGATAGATTTTCATGGCTGTTGCCTCCTCCATCCTTCATCGTAAAACGCATCTAATGCAGACTCTTGATGCATACGGAAGAAATCAAGCTGTATTTAGGATCCAAAGATGTACAGTATATTACATTAATTTGTATGTCTCTACTGTGACGGGATTCAATATTGAGAAGGTCACAGAATATAAAAAGCTTGAGAGCTTTCAAAAGAATTTACATTTAAATGTGTTAGAAATCTGTAACAAAAGCCTGGCTTGCAGAAACCTTGGAATTAAAGGAAGAGTGTTGTTCAAGTTGTTTTCCTCTCTTCCTCATCCTCCCTCCTGGGAATAAGGATGTCATTTATAGACATGCTTCTGTTTCCACCTTTGGGCCTCTAGATTACTGGATTACTGGAGATAATTACAATACTTAGCACTGCATTTTTCATGATTAGGTCACTGTGTCTTTCGTTACTGAGAGACACAATAACCCCCAGTGTGTGCTCAGTGAGATATATATACAAATGTCTTGTTGGAAAACTGCCATCTTTGGTGTATCTGGGCAGCGCTGCATTACTGTTAGTGCAAAACTACACTTTGTACCTCTATGTGACAAGTCATAATACAGGTCCTTCTCAAAAAATTTGCATATTATGATAAAGTTTATTATTTTCTGTAATTTATTGATAAATATTAGACTGTCATATATTTTGGATTCATTACACACAACTGAAGTAGTTCAGGGCCTTTCATTGTTTTAATATTGATGATTGTGGCATACAGCTCATGA
>JAUMTR010000019.1:17777968-17792581 GCA_032270685.1 Microctenopoma stevenorrisi | reverse complement strand
AACTACTTCAGTTGTGTGTAATGAATCTAAAATATATGACAGTCTAATGTTTATCAGTAAATTACAGAAAATAATGATCTTTATCACAATATGCTAATTTTTTGAGAAGGAACTGTATTTGCCTTGTACCTGCTCATAATACCTTGACTAGCTCTGGTAACTGTTCTCTGATTTTATGAATATAAATAAGTGAAGTCATTTCCTGTTTTAGTGACGATAATATTTGAGAGGTGTTGATGATCGTGTGCCTGTAGCTATAGTGTGTGGTTTTTATACTCATCCCAAGAATCCTTGCTGGAGTCTAAAGAATCTTGGGATTTCCCCCAGGGACAAATCTGTGGTTTTTAATTGAGCTTTTATTTCTTTTTTCATCCTCCCCCCTCAACCTCCTCCTTTCCTGTCCTCCTCCTCCTCTTTCCCTCTTATGTTCACACTTTCAGCCGCTTTAGATTTTGTAAAAGCAGTCCAGAGGGTCTGCAGAGTTTTTTAATCACTTAATTAATTAAAATGAATTCACGCATACAACTGTTTGTATAAATAGAGATGAGCAGGGATGCACTTTCTGATCTTTCTCTGTTTATGGAGACTAGTATGAAGCCTTAAGGGGCATTTACGCTTGTGTCTAGCTATGGAGCCTACAGCTAAAGTGGGTGTGCGCTTCCTACTTTACTTTACTTTGGCAGACACTTTTATCCAAAGCAACTACAAGCAGTTACCATTCAGCTAAAAGTGTGTTTCTCTTTTTTTGAGTGCACCCACAATCTTTGGCATGCAGTTTTCTAATCCTCTGCTTCGGCAGCAGAACCATTACTGTAATAATGCATCTCATCATAAAACATGAAGTAGAACAAAACTGCTAATTATTAAGTAATTATTTTCCCCATATCCACAAATTACTATGTTATGTCAGCAGAATAATACTTAATTTATTTAATTTAGTACTGGTTCTATTACTTATATGTATTAGTTGTGTGATGTGTGTCTTTCCCCACAGCATCATCTAATGACCCACTAATGACCTTATTTTCTCTCATCGTCTCCTAAATTGACCATGCAGTTCTGGATCTGTTAACGTTCTGTGTGATTGGCTGCAATATTTAATGTGAGTCTATTCGAAGTTGTCTTGCAAATCTTCATAAGACTCTGAGCAGTTGTCATTTATTGCCAGTGTCAATAATGGAGTGAAATATTTGGAGATATTTTATCAAGAAAACGCAGGCTGTGTGAGAATGAAGTCGAGATGTGACAAACATAATTAGAGACTTGATGCATCAAACAGAAGTTTCTGGCGGGATCTGGTCCCAGACCAGCGGAGTAAACATGGCTCCAGAGGCTGGGGTCTTCACCTCTACACCATCACTTGGCATTAAGAAATAAATCATTTTAGACTCATCCACCATGTCTTTACTCTCTGGTTCCCACAGTCCTTTTCCCTCGTTGCCATAGCCAGAGTGTGTTTGTGTTTTCGAGGGCGTGGACTCAGCGGTTAGTGAGTTGGTGGCTGGTTGTATTAACTAGCAAAGCTGGTTTGGAAAAATATGACTCATGAACAGTTGTTTCTTCTCTTTTGCGTTTCTCTCACTTCATCTTCCTTTTGATCCACCCCCACCCCCACCCACCCAGACACACAGATACAATGATGTAAATGGCTGGAGAGAAAAATATGGAAGACATGCAAGAGGGACCACAGGCAATGATGACTCAGTTTCCATAGGCTATTCCACCCAATTAATCATTAAAACATTAAGTAGCACCCTTATATTCTAGTAATAGCAGAAACGTAATTATTAAAAGGTTCTGCTAATGTTACTGTAAATTCCTCATTATTCATGCGCATGAAGTAAATCTCAATAGTAAGCACAAACCCCTTGGTATAGTGTCTCTGGGAAAACTGGGGTAGGAGAGCAACTGGGACATGAAATATATTGCAGGTCTCTTATTCACTCTGTCTTTCTGCAGCTATGCAGGTCGTGTTGTTGGCAGCACTTTAAAGGGCCAGAGGGAGAACCCAGAGATGACTGTTCGTAACACAGATCCTCTCCTGAAGGGGGCAAAGCAGAGACTGGAGCTGCTAACACAGGTACACAAATGCTCACTTCACATTTTTCTTTGTACTGGCTGGTGCTGATTTAGAGAACAGCGAGGCCCATGATCGTTATTGCTTGTTGTTGTTGTCAGGTTTCTTGTTTGTTTTTAGCAGATATAAATTACTAATAAAAAGGCTGCACTTAAATGAACATTGAAAATGTTGATCCCAAGAAGAGAGGAAATAAATTATACCTGGGAGAATTTATATTATGTTCAAATATGTCTCATAAGACTCATTACTTGTTACTTTGAGAGTCTCTTTCCTTAGCAGATATTTCAATAAGAGAAATGTTAGTTCTTAGTAAAGTGTAATAATGTGTAATGAGCTCTCATTTCACCTTTTCTGCTGCCTCTTGCCTGCTTTGTTTGGGCGAGGTAAACTCCACCCTGGGTTACAAAGACAGACGGGTGAAGTTTCAGCACAAACAACGTAACATCATGTATTTTCAAAACTAATAATGGGGCGTTATTTTTTCTGTCTGTGCGACCCATTGTTGATGAGATTATGTTGGTGATAGATGACTTTAACCTCCTCTGTGCGCTGTTTCTGTCCCATTCCTCTGCACTCGATATCACAGAGATACTTTAAAGCAAAGCCTTCAAATTTAGCGCAGGTCTTCACTTGGACTCAATGATGAACTGAGGTGACCCTAAAGACTACCAGTGGGTTAGAATTAAGGGAGGGAGAATAAGTGTGAGTGTGAGGTGAAAAAGTTGTGTGTTATTAATTTTTTACTTTACATAAATAACACACGTTACTGCATTTGGCTGATTTATGTGTGTGGTATGTTCACAGGATAAATATTACATCCACTAACCAGCTCTAGAAGGTTAATTACTTCAGGAAAAGTTGATTACAATGTGCAACTGAGCATCGCAAGCGTACATATTGCAAACATTACTAAATACTCCTAACAGATCAGCTTTCAGGTGAACATATCAACTATAAACGCAACGAATGGAATTAACGCTGCTAAACACTGAGATGGGCCTAAAATCAAATCCTGCTCCATCTAATGGATGTTACTATAAATTATGATGCAGGAAGTACGCAGGAGGGAGGCTTCAAGCTCAGCACTTTACAAATAAATTGCATTATTATTATTATCATTAAATAGGAAGAACTGAAGGTGTTGCCTTCTTAGTGTGGTAATAAAGTTACATTTGAAGGAAGAGACAATGATGCTGTACACAGGACCAATTATTGCATAGGTCCTTGAAAATGGCCTTGTCCAACTGCTTAAAAGTTTCAAAACCTTCTGAAAGATCTTTAGATCATATTTGTATGAATGGCTGGTCTGTAATGTCCTCTGGATTTCCAGATTATTTTTGTTTTTTTATAACAAAGCCAAACTACCACCAAACATATACAGTTAGAATTAATCGATTAATTTGAGGGGGAGTTCTGGAGAGCATAATAATATGATGATATAATTTGCATGAATGAACTATCAACTAATAAAATCCATAAAATAAACTAAAAACATTGGGGTTACTCATAATGATGATTCATTATTTGGACAAAAACATGTTTTGGCTGTGCTCAGGGCCGGAGCCAGCGAGGCAGACAAATCCCGTTTCACCAGTAGGTGTCAGTTGAAAGAAAATATGAATTTTTAAACTGGCCAGGATAATTAATTATAAGTTCATAAAACTTCTAAAACAAGTGCACTGTAGTTTTTAGTAAATATGAATCAAACAGGAGTACACAGGGAATGTATTACTTTCTTTGGTACTTACTGAAAAAGGATATAAATTACTAGTATTATTAAATATGTTTAAATGTGGCAGTAAGTCTTTTTTTTAATAACCCATCTGTCAAGAGCTAAAAACTGTTCTGTTAAACTAAGTGATGGGCATAGAATTGTGGAAAAATGGGATGTGCTCAGTTTATTTTTCTCTTTCCGCTGTTGAAAAGTTGTGTTTGTTCTGGCTAATCTTGGTGCTAAATCCATTAATTATGTTGCTTTTACATGGAGGAAGTACCGAGTCAGCAGATCTGCCTGTCACACACTGTACACAAACACACGCCACACATGTAATCATTAATGCATAAGATTTGCTTTGTGACATAACTAGAAAGCATTAGTTCTGTGAAACCCGTATGTGCCCTGGGAGCCAGGGATTTCACCGAACAGCAGAGCTCCTTGAGGGTCTGTGAACACTTGCACAACAACTGAAATGTCAAACACAGCGAGGACAGGAAAAGTTAGTTCTGACTTGTTGCACTTGTAATACATTCCAACTGGATTAATTATGGTAATCATAGCAGGCCACAACATGAACTAACATGAAGGAAAAATCAGACACAACACTGCTCACTGTGCATAAGGCAGGTATTGTTCTTTCATGTTAGCATTTATCTGAGGTACTCATTAGTGGACACCATTTATTAATTATAATTCATGTGTGCCACCTACACACCCGCAGAGCTAAGAGAGGATGGAGACATCCTGAAACACACAAAGGCTTTTTAATTATTTTACTATCTGCATTTTGGAGGTTTGTCTCGCCCTCCGTCTTTCTGTCTCTTCTTATCTTCCACTGTCCCAATTTGTATTACATGGTAATTAGACCTTTGCAGCAGTGGGTTGTTTCACTCAAGCTTTACCCCCTAATGGGATTCTGTTAGCAAATTCGCTCGCTTTATCCTCGCAATTAAAATGTGTCTGTACATTCTCAGCTAGTCAGGATGGGCCCAATCAGTCCTGTGAGTGCTTGCTCTGCAAAGAAAGCACAGCGGTCTCACCATCCCTTGTTCACATTTTTTTCTGTGACAGCTGATAAACAACATAGATGGCTTTATAAATAGTGTTTAAGATTCTGTTCCTCCTTCTCTAACTTTTATTGACTACAATTAATTTATACTTTGTATATAGTAGTATTTGGCATTTTGGTAAAGACTCTTTGCTATGCTATGCTACTACTATCTACATATAATGAAGATGAACAAATAGGAAGCTACAGCCAGCAGCAGATGAGCTTAGCTTAGTATAAAAAAATCAAAGCGATAAGTCTGTCTCTGTCAAAAATCACTTTAAGGATCACTTCTGTTATTTGTATGTAATATTTGTATATGGTATACTGTATATAAACAGGTATAAAATCATAAAATGAAAAACTGTAAAACAGACGCCACAGAAGTTACAGCTCAATTCTGTCTTGCAAGCCTGGTTTCACTTCAGAGTTTTAATGCCACATGACCTAAATTCAGTTTAAATCCCAGCTTTTCCACATGACTAAGAAAACACAGTCCCTGTGGAAACATTGCTGTAATGTATTTTTGCCTTCCCTTAACCCTTATTTGCAGCCCGGTGACATGATGTTGAATCACCACACAGAATCTTGTCTGTCTACATGTCCCCTTGGACATGCTGTCATATAACAACCTTGGTTCTCTTTGTTTCTGCTACACACCTACTGTACAGTGGAGGCCCTGTCCCTCCCTAAACATCCACCCATCATCTATCAGGCAGAGAATTACAACATGGACCAGGGTTTATTCTTGGCTGTGATGTGCATTACATAAAGCAAGCTGCCTTATCTGTAAATTTCCCTTCATGTTCAGCACACACATGTTAATCGAATGCATGTTTACACGTTGCCTTCCCTTTGATTAATTTTTGAGTTTGTCAATGACATTTAGTGTGATATGATTATGATAAGATTATTATATGCCTGCTGCAGCCAATTCCCCGAGGCCTCGTATTTGTTGCTGACCACTCTTTGCCTTGACCTTGCATGACAATAAAGTTCTAAAAAATGATTGTATGTATGAATTCCTGAACAGCAGACTCTCAGTTCGGCCTTATAATATTTAATTTGTTGGACACATTTGTTTTTAGATTCGTCATTATGATAGATTTTATCATCTCTGTGTCATCGGCCTCTCTATATACTGTTTATAGAAATGTTATCTTAGGGGGAAATGAAATAATGTAAAATGTCACTATAATACATCTTTTCCTTTTTTAAAACTAGTGGCTTCTTGTGTTATCTCTGTCCTCAGCTGGAATTGATATATTACCTACCATGACCCTCTGTAATACACATTCATCATACTGTGAATCAATTATATGTTGCTGTCGCTGTGCATGTGTGAACGCCTAATAGCTGGATAAAAACTTTGTGTCGTACCTTAACTGTTAATCAAATGACAACTGTAACACTATATTTGAATCAAAATCTCTGCAAATGTTTTTTCAGTCACCGAACAGTTGAATTGCTATGCAAAGAAAGGTTCGCACTCATGGAGTATGCAAGCGCAAATGTAACTGAGCTGTGAGGAGCATGATTCATGTCTCATCTGACTCTTGGCAAGACAGTAAATTATGGCAATTTCTCATTTATTTTTACCTTCTTCCTGCTTAATATCAGTGGTTTGTAATGTTTTTAATTAAAATGTGTCAGATGAATTCCTTGTAAAACAAATTAGAAAAATATTTTTTTCTATTTTGCTCCAGCTTCACACTAGAGGAGGCCTTTGCCTGAGGCATTATGTTTTGGGGAATTTCTGCAGATTTGGCACTGATCTCCACCTGGACCTTAGGATATACTGATTTGAAGATGGGTCCGAGCAAACCTGCGTGTAACCACAGCGTGTGAGGTGCAATGTGACTGCCACGCTGCAAGGCAGTAATTCTTTACTAAGAAATGTTTTTTATTTGCGTGTTTTGTTCAGGAGTTGTTACTGGAGCTTGGCTGGGTGAGCAAAACCAGAGGAAGAGGAGTAGAGGAAGAGGAAGGTGGGAGTGCGCAAATAGACAAAGGCAGTGGAGACGATTGTGATGATGAAGATGGCTGCGAAGCATCTGGAAAGGAGAATGGCGAGTCACACACACACACACACACACATAAACAAACATTAGCAAACATACACCCACACACACAGTTCACTGGCATGGTAGATGATTAAAAATGCTGCCGCCTCCACATATCTTGTGCCAGCAGGGAAATGCCCAGAGGGAGGGATAGTACTGGGAGAATCAACTGTCCTCCCTCTCTCACTTTTTCCATCTCTATTTCTGCTGGTCTCAGCAGTTTATTTTCCTCTTCGTTCAGGATAAAGGATGCTCTAACAACCAGGTCACCCCAAAAACAGGAATACAAAAATAAACTCTAATTATTCATTTATCTTGACTTAGTTGTCGGGCTAATGCTTGTACATAATACATGGGTGTGAGAGGGAGATCTGGAGACTCCGAGGAGAAGCAAATCCCACAGAATGAATGAATGCAGTTAAGTAGAAAATGAGAAAACATTTCTATATGTAGACAATGTTGACCAAATATATTCATTTTTTTTCTATTATTAACCCAAGTAACATTTTAGAGCCTTGTGTTGAACATACATTTGTGGCACTGGAGTTCAATGTGAAGAAATAACTAGATCTTTACATGGTTTCTGTTTTGGAACAACACGTAGTTCTTGGATTGTTGAAAAAAAATGTTTTTGTGGAAGATAAAGTAGCTTTAACAATGTGCTGCATGTCACTTCAAATATTAAAAGGGACAGAAAACCTTCCCACATATGTTAAAAGCTTTATAGTTGGGTTTTGCTAAATGTTTTGTGTGCGCTCTTAAGATGTGTAAAATATGAGTAGTGAAACTATAATACATGCATTTCTCGGTAAGTTTACTTGACAAAACAACAATCACAGTTAAATGTTAAGCAAACAATACGTTAAGAGGCTAAAAAGCAGCGTTTCACAGCCCTGTTTAGTTTTAATTCACCCAGCATTACTGGCAGGTGTGGTTGGCACCACCAGTTCCAGTAAGCTGTCTCAAAAACAGGTTTAAACTAGTTCTATCAGACTCAACAGCTGCTCTAGACAGATTCATTTACATAAGGTAGTGATATTCTTCTATCATAATAAGAGCAGATAGATCCAGCATTTTGTCATCTCCAACCAGAGGCCTTAAGGAGAACCAGGCCTCTAAGACTGCAGCTACACCCTCCTCTGTATGTGGACTCTGTGGAAAGCTCGGTCTGTTTTTACAGTAGCTGGAAGAAACACGTTACGTTTCGGTGACAACAACAAACTGATTGTTGTCATTTAGTAAACCAGGGCACATTCTTTCTTACCCATGACCACTCTTATGATCCCAACAGGAGAGCAGGATGTATTAATCATACAATATGTCTCCATTTTGGTGAATGTGCCAATTATCTGCAAGCATGCATGTCAGACCTCGGTACAAGAAGTAGATACCCAGAAGGAAAACTCGAACAGCGAGACTGCAGCCAGTGGTTCAGATTATTCTGTCAAGTTAGGAGTTAGTAATCGAATGATATTAAAAGCAAAAGTAGAGCTTCTAAGATGGCCTCATTCTTTTCGGTATCTGTCAGGTTTGGTCTTAAAGAAGTGGGTTCAGACTTTGGAATTCAATTTTGGGCCCAGGCAGAGCTCTAGTGGTTTATTCTTCATGAAATATAGACTACCTAGCAACAACCCAAACCTCTAAAGATAATCTGAGAGGTCTTGACAGCTGCTCTGGAGCTTGTGTAATGATGTTCCCCATGTTACTCCTTTCCTAGTGGAAAGCTTGTGTGTAGAAGTAAGTAAAAGTAAGTGATATATCGCCTTCCAACAGGAAGCATTGAACTAAATTTACAGGTGTTTATTAATATGCCAGAGACTCCACTGCAATGTGTGCACAGTTTTTCAGCAGGCTGTATGCGAGGGCCGAGTGAACGACAACATGAGACCGCGCGTGTTCTGCCAGAGGGCAAATATTCTTACTGTGATTTACCCAAGAAGATTTGGAGCCGTAACTACTGCCTGAGGGGCTTCTATGCAGTATTTAATTAAAGGTCTAAATATTTATTTATATATTTATTTCATTTTAAAATAAATGAATGCAGAAGAGTTGGAAAAAGTAAAGGTGAGACTAATAATTCATACTTTGGTTAATGTTAACATATTGAATAAAAAAGAATTTACTCCCTCCCGCGTCTGTAGTAACATGCATAACCACGTAGAGTTAGTAGTTCTAGAGGTGTTTTCTTTTTATCGTGAATCCTCCCCTTATGTAACGGCTCTGAAAGGAAGACATTTGTTAGTGCATTTGTCACACCCTTTCTACTAACCTTGATGTGTCATGCCTCCCACTAGGCCAGAAACTGGTACGCTTGCTGGTTATGATTTACCGAGCCGGTGCCAGTATATTGGGGTAGTGTCTCTTGCAGCCACAATGATTATAGCATCTCACCGCATACAAACATGCACTAGAGCGGTATCAATCAAACCACACAGATCACAGCGATAGGCAAGAATTATTTCTCCTCTACATGCCTGTGCTACACATTAAATCACTAGATTTAACCTAATGTACACATAAAACACAGTGGAGTGAATAAATGCAGCAGCACTCAATCCATACTCTCTGACTGTGTTTAAAATGATGCCTACAAACCACTTCTCTAAATCTGAATTGCTGAAATATGGAGCTTATTATTTCACAGTAAGGAATGCTCATGGAAGTAAAAAGTCTGCGCCGCATGAGAAAGGGAGCGTTGGTGACTGTGTGGATCTGTATGCACATATTAAGTAATCGTTTATAGCCTATGCCCAACATGTGCTTTAAGTGTGTTTGCAGGCAGCTCATCTGTGTAACTGCAATCTCTTTTAGTGCATGTTTTATAGATGCTGGGTTTCTGCAGCACCGTTTCTTAATGTTGACCTGCTGTCTTTTTAGCTTCTCTTTCTCTTCTCCTTTCTATCCTGAGCAGTACTGAACATAGGATGAATAAACGTAAATATTTCTTCATGCATTAAAATTAATTCTCAAGGCATTTAGGCTTTATTAAATGCTGAGGAGGGACAAGTGTAGGAAGAGAGCTGTAAAGTCAAGCGCTGGAAACCAACCTCGGTTTTCAGTAATGCCAAGTCTGTGTTTAATCTAGGTGGACCATTCGACACTTAAACGCAAGTTTGGTCATGCTGAGAGTATGCTGAGATCATACAGCCTATTATTATTATTTGATTCAAGCCTTTAGCACATCAAGAATCACTGGATATAAACACTGTTTAAAAATATGGGACAAAGCCTCCTAACGTGCAGTTAAGCAGTTAAAAAAGTATTAATACACAAATCAACCACAACATTATATCCACCTAGTGGTTTTAATGTTGGCAGCAGACCTTTCATGGCACTCTCAATTTTTACCATGCTGCTTTTTACTATTCAGTTTTGCTTAGTTTTTTATCGTCCTTTCTTTGAAATTCAACTCATTGATTTTCTCGCTTTAAACCAGAACCATCTCAACTTCAAATGCCCCCTTCTGTGATTCCTGTCTCCCCAGACAACAAATCCAAGACCAATAATGTCAATAATGTAAATGTAATCACTCCTCTCCTCTCCTCTCCTCTCCTCTCCTCTCCTCTCCTCTCCTCTCCTCTCCTCTCCTCAGCCTCTCCTCTCCTCAGCCTCTCCTCAGCCTCTCCTCTCCTCTCCTCTCCTCTCCTCTCCTCTCCTCTCCTCTCCTCTCCTCTCCTCTCCTCTGCCTCTCCTCTCCTCTCTTCTCCTCTCCTCAGCCTCCCCTCTCCTCTCCTCTCCTCTCCTCTCCTTTCCTCTCCTCTCCTCTCCTCTCGCTGTAATTGCTACGCTGATGTAGTGGTGGAAGCTCAAGTGGATAACCTCCAGGTATCCATGACTCACATTACAACCACTAATGCCAGTCTGGAAAGCACAGATCATTTTCCCTCAAAACAACAGGCTTATACAACAAGAGACTTCAGCTACATACCTGGGTTTGTATTCTGGAACTCTTTGTATCTTTGCCAAGTACAAGATGTATTTGTATGAGAGTGTATGTAAGGGAATGTCTGTATGTGTACTCACGAGGGGCATTCAGACATTGTAACCATGGTTACCAGGTGGTCTGCCCTCCCATGGGTCCCTATTTGATGACAATGAAGGAAAAGAAAGAGAGAAAATGGGGAGAGATGTGGAGATATAGAAGGAAGACCCAGTTTTGTGTGTCTCTCTAGAACTAGGAACAATATATTATTGCATTGTACTTTATACTGTACAATGTTGTTGCCTCCTCTGCGTTAGAATACATTCAAATCTGGTTGAACATAGTTAAATGTGCAGTTAGAATGCTGGTCGTATGTCGTTCTTGTCACAGACACTAAGTCATAATTTGATACATTGCGGAAGCATTTTCTATTTATTGCCCTTCTTCCACGTATCGTCCTCCATCATATCAGCATTGCTCTGCTGGCTTCTCGCCTTCTTCCCTGGGGCCATGTTCCAAAAGCCTTTAAAAGCTATTTCATCTTAATGGGAAAGGCCAATGTTTTCCAGTGCACGAGCGTGCTGCCCCCTCCGCGTGACCACAGTTTGATCTGCATTTGTAAGCATCTACTGCTGTCTGAAGGGTGCCAGAAAGAAGTCTGCCGAGGCCTCTGACTGCCACTGGTGGCTATAAAAAATCCCAGAGTGAGCCTTTAGATTGGTCAGTTCAATAAAATGTAAATGCGTTCTTCGTACATGCTTGAGCTGGAGATCGTCAGCGTGTAGAACTATGAATGCAGTCAGCATCCTATGGACACAGCAGTTCAAACTGAAGCTTTTCATCTAATGGAGAGAGCAACGTGTCTTCTTAATTACGCCTGCATACAACTAATGAGCGATTTATAGGTAGTGTTTTTTACTAGTATAGCAAGGAAATGAAAAGCTGATCACAATGCAAGTAACGTCTGGAGGGCGGGGTCTCATTTGAACACTGAAAAGGTCAATGCTGGTGTGAAGCACAAGATTCATTCATTCACAGATTTATTCTTTTTCAATATTCACTGTAACCACAGCCACGCTCTTTCCCTCACCTTAAAGATTTAGTGCAGAGATTCAGCATTTTTGTCAGCAAATCCAAATAAAAGGCCATATCCAGTAATGTATCTCATTTACCTTCACACACTATCTACTCTGGTTTAAAATTCAGCTTTCTTTAAAGAGAAATGTACATTAGCATAATCCTTTGTTGAACATCTACTTCAGTTATGAGTGGGTTTGGCACTGACAGCTCACATGGGAAGCCACACACTGTTGTCTTTTCTAAAATGTTTTATTAAAATTAATCAAAAAATAATCCAGTGCCAGTATCACGGTAACAACCTACTGCACCTCAGTGACGTGGATGTCACATTTAATCCTCCGGTTTTGTCTTTGCTTATCTTTAGTTTTAGTTTTATGTCTCGCACTGAGTTGTATTGACTTTAAGATACACAATACGAACGCACACATACACAAACAGATCATATTAAGGAGTGAAGAGAAGCTGATACAGTAGGAAGGAGCAGACTGTTAGTAACTACTATGTACATGCTAAACCTCTCACTCAAGCTATCACATATCCTCATAACCTCTATGAAACATGTCCCGTGTTAGCTGTCTGTCATCCTGTTTGTCTGCTGTCTGTCTTGTTCGACACTTGTCTGTATTCTTTCATGCAAATCTGATTAGACATCATGTGTTTATTAGTCCTCCTCTCTAAAGTGATGCTGATATATTCATAGCTGACCTTTTGCAAACAGCCTGTTGCCCTTGCTTTGTCTTGCCACACCTCGAGCTTCATTTCTTATTTATTCAAATGAGTATTTTCTTGCAGCACTTATGATAGACAGTTCCCCGGGTTGGTATGTGTTTGTGTGCAACCTCCCACCAATCACTCTGTGTTCATCCCAGTCCCCCCCTTCTCTGCATTGACTCTGCAGTCCTCAGCATCCTTTGTGTTTCTACATGTTTCTTCTGAAGGTTTTATGACTCCACCAAAGGCTATGCTTAACCTCGGCGAGTGTGACCTTGGAAAGGCATTTCACTGTGCACGAAACCGCTAATAGTTATGGTATTATAGTCAGTTCCTTCTCAGTCCGAGGGCATCAGCTAGTCATGCCTTGTTAGGTCCTCTGGCATCGCATACCGGTGCTGAAGGTACCATTTACAGTCAGCAAGGGAGACATGGGAGTTGACTGTGTTGTAACCAGACCATTTATTTTATCTTTTAGCTTAACCCAGTAGTTCCCAAACTCGTTCCTCATGCCCTGCTTGTTTTCCAACGGAACATGGGTGCCTGAGGACTTAAATGAACCCTCACTGTTTGTGCCCGATCATAGTTTCATTTTACTTTGCTGTCTAAAGTACGTCATAAAGTTTTTTTCTTCAAATATGGAACAAGAGTGGGTTAATGATTATTCATTAGGGCAGATAGAAATGATTATGTTGCACTGACATGCAGATCAGGGCCCAACCCAGACATGATGTCATCATGTATCTGAACCATGGTCATTTTCTGTGTGTTGTATTAGTGTTCACAGCGGATAGCTGCACTGTTCTTTTTTATTCTAACAGCAGTTTATAATTCTGATAAGTATTTGCTGAGGGCATAATCTCCAGCATGCTCTTTGTGTGTGTGTGTGTGTGTGTGTGTGTGTGAGCACACAATCCCTGGGGAGCTGAGGCTGAAGTAATGAAATGCTCATTACTGATTCAGCTGGAAATGCTAGGGATACATTTACACGCCGACATACACACATGCCGGCTATCCAGACGTTGTCAAGGTCACCTTGCATCATTCGTGTGCACGTGTTTGTGTGTCTGCGTGTGTATAAATGTTTGTTGTATGTACACATTGAACACTAACAAGACTGAATTATTAGGGCCTAAATTGACAGTTATAAACAAGGTAGCAGGCATTTGATATCAGACACAGTCCTTAACACGCCGCATGTTTGAATTCTGCTATTCACACAGACACACACAGACACACACGTAGCCCTAGTTATTTTCTGTTTTTACTCATCTATTACTGCAACAGCGCATAAACATAAACACACAAATATTTGAACTAGTGGCCTGGTAGCTCGATGGGTTAAGCGTCAGACTGGGATGCAGAAGGTTGTGGGTTCGAACCCCGTCTGACTCCTAGTCCATCCCCTACCAGGTGTGTTGAGCCAGACACCCAGCGCTAGACCCTTGTATGTCGCTTTGGATAAAAGCGTCTGCCAAGCAGAGTAAAGTAAAGTAAAGTACCTTCTGAAACCAGACAAGAGCAAACAAATGCTTCTTTTCTTTAACATGCTAAAGTGTGTTCACTCGGTTCCTCTCGATCAAAGCATAACTGACGTGGTTCTGTGGCGCACAGCATTATCTGCTGTGAGTAAGACGACGGTGTTCAGATCAGATAGCAGGCTCAAACATGAGGAGCTGATTTTGGTATGGAACATTACCAGGGATAAAGAACCCACTGGTGCAAATAATAACTTTGATAGTTTAGAATATCTGTAAAAAACTAAAATGCATTATAAAATACAAGAGAGTGAATGTGTAGTAACTTTTTAGTAGAGAGGTCAGTGCTCTGTCGCTGAGGCAGTGTCAGGAGGGGTGTGGTGGAATAGGAGGTCAGTGAGTTGTAATTTTAATTTTTATTTGCGTGCTGCTAAATCTATTCAATTCAATTCAATTCAATTCAGTTTTATTTATATAGCGCCATTTTACAACAAAAGTTATCTCAAGGCACTTT
>JAUMTR010000019.1:17754769-17771033 GCA_032270685.1 Microctenopoma stevenorrisi | reverse complement strand
CTGCACTGAACAGCAGTGTTCTGAAGTTTCGTTTCACTGAATGGTGTTTTTAAAGTCGTCAGAAATAATTCTGCATCTGCCAAAAGCTGTAAAATGACCGTTTTTAACGTAACATCAGAACCACACATAACCTCATTAATTATTCATGATATTAATTGTCCCGACACAGATTCAGCGCTGGTTACATTCAAAGCGAAGTCACAGCAATATAGAGAAAACACCAACTACGTGTGGTAGTTGTACATTGTATGTAGCTCAGGTAAAACTCACACAGGACAAACACTAGCTAATAAATGAAAGGTCGTATTAAATAGGACTCACCAGAGCATGTTTCCAAGTTCCCTTTTGAAGGCAAAATTGAAGAAAAAATGTACCCTTATTGTCTTTGTTTAGCAGTTTATTTTGCCATCACTGCATTCGCCACATCAGGTTTGCTTAAATGGATTTGAACAAACAGGGGTTTTGGAGCCATCGGAGCCCTATATAAAATATATATGATGTGAAAACACAGCCACAGCTCTTTGGCCTCTGGCCCTTACTTTGATTGGATTGGCATGGTGAGTAAGTTGGCTCAGATAGTCTTGTTGGCAGAGGGAACTGCCAGGGGATGATGGGAAATAAAGACGTCTTTGAATGCAAATTTGTGAATAACTGAAAGAAGTGAGAAAAAAGACTGTGAGGAGGAGTGTTCCCGTTCCCCATGCTGATGTTGGCACTGCACAACTTATTCTGTCTCAAGATGTCTTTTAACACAATGAGATTCAAGATTCTTTGTCACATGCATAATTCTACACGTACAACAGGCAGTGAAATGCGAGCTTTCACTGTGCAGACGTTAAAGTTAAACAGAAAGTTGCAAAGCTCAGATCAACTTAAAGAGCACACAATGAGGGTAAAATGAAATTAAATGCAGACATAAGTTATGTGTAGCAGCAGTAGTTCCAGTAGAGGATGAGGGTGGATTAATGTGTGTAATGTAATGGTTCAGCGCAACAATATAATATCACAGTAATACAACATTGTAATATAGCGTTGACTAATTACCTTGAAGTGAAAGCGTACATGTTCGCTGCATTTATGAACTAATAGAGAAGCAGGAGAAGGGAGGGGTGGTTTGAAGGAGGTGAGAGAGACACAAGCAAGGTTGCATCAGAGTTCACGACTGAGAGAAGCAGCATGACAGGGCGTCTGCAGCATGTTGCTTCCGTACAATAGAGCTCAGCATTACTCTGTCCATGGCCTATTGTTGAGATTTGTGCTATTTAATATACATGATTGATTGACTTTTCTAGTACTGATGGTAAGAATCACACAGGAAGCACTCGTCTGTGCCCCAGAGACACCAAAAAAACACACATTTGATTTAAAGTTGATTTATTAAATGCCATCTCACAGCTATGAAATGCATGTCTGGACCTGAAATTGTTCATCTGTTTTTTTTAATCTGGAAAAAGGGACCCATGAATTTTCCTGATTTGCTGAAATTAGGTTCTAGTGTTATATGCAGACACATGAAGATGCAGAACTGCAACTTAAGCAATAACGGATCCTTGAACATATCTGTTATGCCTGAGGTGTGCAGAACCTTTGGTTACTCTCACTGGGGCTGTGAATGTGAAAAGACAATTGTTTCTAAAGGCCTCTGGGAATATAAATGATCCTCTAATATCCATAACTTATGGATTATTATCCAATAACTGGTGAATCTAAATGGCAGTGAAGTGGCATTGTTCTGAACTTGGGTTAATCTGGGTCTCCTTTCACTGTGGCTGGCTGCCTCCTTATACCCGCAGTATCAGGCCAACATGGAGCAGCTCTGCTGAAGCAATCAGGGATTAAGTGTCTTGTTTACCGGCACCTGACGGCGCTTTCTGTGTGACAGAATGCTGACTCATCAAATTCCCCTTAGCACCCATAATATTCCAGCCAATCTGAACAACGGTTGGAACCAGTGTTTCTGTTAACTGTTAACTCACTTTATTCGATGCTGAACCTACATCCATGAAGCTGCTCTTTGGCCTCCCTCTTACCCTGATGTCCTGCAGGTCCTTGCTTCAGCATTCTTCTCCTGATATACCCCACTTCCCTGCTCCACACTTGCCCAAACCATCGTCGTCAGTCATGCCCTACTCACTTTGTTTCCGAGGCACACGACCTAAACTGTCCTTCTAATATGTTTATTCCTAATCCCCTTCATCCTCATTGCTCCCAAAGAAAATCTTAGCACCTTCTGTCGCCAATCCATAAAACACAGCTGGTCTCACTACTGTCTTGTAAGTCTTCCATTGGCCTATTATAGACACCTACATTCACACGTCTGTCCTAACGCTCTTCTGCACCTTCTACACTTCTCTACCACACTCCTCATTACCCCTGTATCTCCCTAGAGATCCATGGAGACTCCTCTCTGATCCCATCCGTCCACAAGTCACAATAATTTGAACAGGACTCACGCGGTGGACAGTGGTGGACAGTGGTGGACAAGGTGTCTAAAAGTCTCCTCCTTCCTGTCTGTCCTGTAGTAACTGATTTGCGTGTTGTAGCAGGTTCGTGTTGACCTGGATGCCTGCCAGTTATTCACTCCCATGTCACCATGCCTACAAATGAGATAAGTTATCTTGCATAAACAGGTAAGTGGCAGGTAAGCGGTTAAGGTTTCATTATCGGTATGATTTATTGTTTGTAGGTGTACAGTGTGCACCAGGTGTTAGTGTGTGACTAGTAGAACAGAAGGTGGTCCACTGTCGTGCACTGTAAGTGTGTCTGAAACGTGTGTCACCCTGCAATTTTCACTCGCAGGCTCGAAGCAGGACAGAGCGGAAGCGAAAAGTGCTTCACTGCTGTGCAGACTCAGACAGACACCTGCTGGTCTCTATATGCAGGTATACGTAGTAGGCTAAGATGATGGTGTGTGTGTGTGCGTGTGAGCATATGGAGCAGTGTAAAGGATGGCGACGATGGAATAGTTTTAAAAAAGTATCTGAGCCAGTTTGAGGCCAGATGAGAAGAAAAGAGAAGAGAAAAGACTGAGATTGAGTTTAAGTGAGTTCAAGACCTCAGCAAAGCTGCTGAAACTGGTTCAGCCTTGGCTTGACTAGCCTCAGGAAAATAACTCTAAGGCTTGTAACTAGATAGTAACGGTGGTGGGAATGTTCTTTCTTACAGGACGCAGTTATTGTAAGTCATACAAGCTGAATAGACGTTGCCTGACTGGCAACATAAACACATTACTGACATGGTTACCTGAGGTAAATCTCAGATCTTGAAATTCTAAATATGTTGCCAAAAAGAAGGCTGAGAAGATGCACACAGTATCCACACTGTTGCAAGAATAAACGTCCTAAATATCAATGTGAACCGGTTTCCAGCGGTGGTGTTGGAATCTGATATTTAATATATCACGGCTTCTTTGTGTAGATGTGAATAATCTCCTCCTCCTCTGCTGCTTAATGGGAAATATTGATGTTTTCTCACTCTGTGCGATTCTGTCTGATTGGATGTGGTGCGGCATTTGTTTCGTGTGAGGTAGAGTTGCTGTTTGACATGTTACTCATCACTCTCTTAGTATTAACTGATATAAAACAGCATCTGTTCCATGTGGGCTCCAGTGGGTGGTATGTGCCAATCTGTTTTACCATATTATTCCTAATGGCACTCAGCCCGCCAAGGCAACAAACCATTGGCTGGATTAACACTTGTGTCTTTCAGGTGACCCGAAAGTGAAGATGGACATGTGCCTTCCCCAACGAGTCAGTACAGAACACAACAAATTAGAATAATGAATGCCAACTGGGGTGTCGGACGTGGTATAGTCCATTTATAAGGTCACTTTCCTTTTCAGTCTTAAAAAGGGATTTAGAAGCTCTTAATTAAAGTCACAACCACATGTGTTATTCTGTTTTACTCTATACCCTCATATTAAAACAAGATTGATTCATTTCAGGGTAAACTACATCACCACAATCGCTGCTGCACCATTATTTATGGCTTTATTTTCTAGTATCAACCGGAAACTATGGATGACAAAGATGGGAAGTGGTTGGAATCAAATCGGGGACACTGTTCCTAGGATATGTCATGTATATGTGATTGCTAAGCATCCAATTCCAAAACCATGGGTGTTAATACTCCAACAGTCTCTGCTCTGCTGGGAAAACTTCCCACTTGACTTTGAAACCATTCGCTCCCATTCACCCGCAAGAGCTCTAGTGAGGTCCAGTGCTTGGTGTTACGACTTGGCTCGCAGCTGTTGTTATTGTTCATCCCAACAGTGCCGCATGGGCTTGAGGTCTGGGCCCTGAGCTGGCGAGTAAAGTTCCTCCAAACCAGACCGGGGAAAGATTTCTTAATAGAAATGGCTTTGTGGAGGGAAGGAGTAAGAAGACTTCCCCAGAACGTAAGCACAGGGTTCGAAACACGTTTTGGAATTGATTAACTCATTAATTAACCCATGTTAAACCCGAGCCTGACCTGTGAAGCTCTAACGCTGTTCACTGTCTTGTATTTCTATATATTTCACCTTCACACACCTACACTTCAAAGGCAAGCAGGGATTTTCCTTTCTGCAGCTTCACTGAGGTTCCAGTGAGATTTAGCGCTTCCTGTGACCTTTCCTGGCCTGCGTTTTATTTTGCTGCAGGGAGGGAGATGTTCATGTAAAGATTGGAGTGAGCGTCTGACAGCTCATCGGTCCTGTACTACACACCTGCTGAACGGAGCCCGAGGAAGGCACTGAATCTTCACCAACAGCCACCGACCTCCCTGCAGGGATGTACAGGGCGCTGGGAGCTGTTTTATGACTCACAGTCGTTTTTGCAGGAATGTATTTAATTTGCACTGCACATTTAGTTTCATACATTTACTCGTAGAAGAACATCTCCCCCTGAACTTCAAATCCTGACCTCAGCGTCAGCGTTTAAGTGGCTGAGGTGAAAGATTTGACGGAGGTTTTAAGGCTGTACACGAACAGAACTCTGTGTGTTGGCAGGAGTCAGGGTCTCTCTAGCTCTGAAACTCTCCCTGCATTAGGATGAAAAGACCCGTAGAAACAGTAGCCTCTTTAAAACCCACATAAATTCCCACATATGTTAAATAGCATGACATTTAACCGCCTTAAAGGAAAGGTAATGACTCTGAGGCTCGGTGAGCTTCTGTCAGAGCAGGAGTGAAAGAGAAGATTTACAAAGCGTGAGGGAGAAGAGTGTGTGTGTGATGAGGTATCATACCGTACATGGTTTTATGAAAAAGAGCATTTTTTATTTGAGGGACTCGGCAGGAATAATAAATCAATTTGTGTACTCTCGTTTTCCATTAATGACAATAAATAATTGGAATAATCTCCTTTTCTTATTCCCGGGACCTGCAGGTGGCGCTGTTTAACCCCGGGTCCCTGCAGCAGGAGACACACACAATGAGAGAGAGAGAGAGAGAGAGAGAGAGCATTAACACTGCACCACACACTCCCACCAACACATCTCACTGTCCCGGCGCCTGGAGAGGCGGACCCACTGTGCAGCTCCTGTGCTCATTTAAAATAACGGGGTTTGTTCTTTTGTTGACTTTAAACCGACTCATTTCCATAGTTATGAGCCGGTAGTCAGCCCGTGGACCGGCTCTGACTGAGCGACACCTGCTCTCTCTCTCTCTCTCTCTCTCTCTCTCTCTCTCTCTCTGTCCTTCTCGCACACAGAGATACTCTCTCTCTCTCTCGCTCTCTCTTCCTCTTTCTTTTGTCTCCAGCATCTCTGCAGCTCACAGCACCGAGGAGGAAGGAGAGGAGGGGGAGGAGGGAAGAGCGGGGTGTACCTGACCGCGCGTCGCAGCTCGCCTATCCCGCTGAAGCAGCCCGAAGTGGCCGCTACCTCTGCCTCCCGCCCGGCTACTGAAGCCGAGCTTTGTGCGTGCTGAACGCGGAGCGGTGCCGCAGCTGTTCCTCTGAAAACTCTTCCGAATCACAACTCCACCAAAACACTGACGACGGAAGGAGCAGACGTCTCCAGGATTTCTCTGCCTGCACTTGACAAGATGCGTCTCCGGGCACTTGTGTGCGCCGCGGCGTGTCTGCTTGCTGCGCCGGGCCCGGTGGCCGGGGCGGAGAGGAGCTGCGCCGACCTGCGCCAGTTCTACACCGGGAAGGGTTTCACTTTGGCCGGGGTACCGCAGACTGAGATCTCTGGTGAGTTTGGAGTTCCTCTGCGCTGTGAGTTGGGGTAATGTTGTGATCCAACGCTGCAGGATCTTTTTCTTATTATCCTCACGTGTCAGTCGCTCTGGAGAAAAACATCTGGCTTTATCAAGTGACAACATATCTGCAATATTCCTTTTGCAGTCTTCATCTTAACATTAGTCTGTTTAGTGGTTTCACGGTAAAGTCTTGAGTTGCGTGAACGTGTGTGTCATTGTGCCATGCAGCCCCTCTGCGCGCCCCTGTTTCCATTTATCTCAGCTGAGCAATGCGCTGACTGAAGGGTTTCCTAGTCTCAAGTCTGTGCTGCAGATCTCTGGTATGTTCCCTTTCTGTCTGCAGTGGGCAGAATCACACGTGGGTGTGAGCCATGTCTGTTGTGGAGCTATTATTGCCTGTTCTGTGCATTTATTGCTGCGCGCCGAGGTTAGGACAGAAGGTGTGAACAGCTTTGAATATGCACCACAGGGAAAATGAGGGATTTGCTCTCTGCTCCTGTTGAATAACAGTTGTACACTAGTACGTTTGTCATCGTCTGTCCTGCTCCTGCAGGTGTGGTGTGTGTGACTGAACTGCTGCTTAATAGCCCCTGCTTTCCATTAGCATAAAGTCATAATTCAGGCTCGTCTGGGGAAATATCCAGCACAAAACTACAGCAAAGTTGAGCTGAACAAGTGAAGAGAAAGAGATTTGTGATGGTTGCTTTATTCTGTGTTTTCCTCTCATGTCAATCAGTCATCAGTCCATCAAATCAGGCTATCCCACATGTAATCAATCAGTCAATTACCCAGCCAGTCAGATAATCAATCAGCCCCGGATCCAGTCAGTCAGCCAGGAATCACAAATTAAAGCACGCATCTCATCCCTCTGGTATCCACTCTTCACAAAGGCTGATTAAACTGTCTTGGCCTCGAGGAAAGTGCAGATGGGAATGGTGAAACAGAGTCCACCCCCCCCCCCCCTCTAAGGCAATAATCTGTCGCTCTCTGTCTCTTCCCACATTTCGCCTAAAGATGGACGGAAAGCAGACGGCAGCTTTGCAAAGGAGGAGAGGAAGCGAGGGGAGGATTGAGGTGTGCGTGTGTTTTCACATTCTCTATGATCTGAAGGTCATCTGACGACAGGTCAATGAAAATAGTCGTGCGTGGCGGCCGAGGTATTAATACTGGATGTGCGTGTGTGTGAGTGTGTTACTGAGATTGAAGGCAACAAACAGACGAGGGAGGAAAAGAAAGGTGGAGACTGAGGAACAGAAAACAGACAGACGCTCGGGCAGGCTGACAGAAACAGAGTGAGTCATACAAGGTCTCTACCACTTCATGCACGACCGTGAAAGCCACCCGACACGACAGTCGCGCTCCCTTTCCATTAAAAGCCCATCTTTTGTTGACAGTTGAAAAACACGATGCTTCAGTCACTTGGACCTTGACCTGCTCTAGTTATTTGAGCAACAGTTCTGGCTTTCTCAGAACTCATAAGAACTGACAACCAGAAAGGAAGAGAAGGATGGCGACAGGCAGAAGAATTCCCCAGAACCTGGACTCCTCAATCTTTCTCATCTCGATGACCTGAGATTGATAAATGTAGCTCTTCCTGCTCAATGAGAGGCAGACTCATCTGCAGTCTGGTCTCATTGTTGGTGTTGACCACGAGTTTTCATTAGACCTGGGTGCTTATATGTCTTTTTTAGCACCTTTAAGGCCTTAACAGTCATATTATTTCCTTTCATGCTCTGGCTGCTCTGCAACTGTTTTTTGCACCCTTGACGTGTTTTCATTCTGTCTCAACATTACCATGATCTGCAAGCATGCTTGCAAAACATGCACAATAGTACCTACTTTCAATCCACAAGTGTGTTTTTGTTAAAAGACCTTTTGGTATTTTAATTTCTTTTCTCTGCTGCCACATATTCCATGTGAAATGATTATGAAACACTTTCTGCTGCTCTCAATCAGAACCTAAGTGAAAACACAAAGCAATGCCTGAAAGATTTAAGAAGGTTTGACACATAACAAACATTTTAAGACTATGTAGATGAGTTAAAATAGTTTAATTACAAATACGCGACTAAAGAAATGTGATTCTTTTTATATGTATAACTAATATTAATTATTAATATAATACTAATTATTAATTATTAATTAAATACACACTGATGCATGTCTCACGCATTTGATGTGAAGAGATTTGGAATCTAAAGTACTGTATAAACTGTAGTTAGTCACATGACCAGTTCTCCAGGATGTAAGAATTGGATTATTAGATTAGAATGTTAGTTGTTAGCTGTTCTATGAGGTTTAAACTACATGTGAAGAACTTTTATTCAAACAGCTAATTCACCACGTAATCATGAGTGAGACGTTTTTAATCCTCTTTGGGAAATTCTTTGTGGACAGGCAGCCAAGGGGGTTCAGGGTTCAGCCTCTTGTTCAGGGACACAGGGTATTAAGGGGAAACTGGGAAGTGGACCATCATTGCTGTTCTTCATAGCCTACTGCACCACAGTCGTTACTACTGGCAGCATGAATGGAAATAGTGTATTAGCTTAGGCACAAGTTGGGGTATGGTTCGTCAGTTTGCAAAGGAAGTAAAAGATGCATATTTGACACCTGAAGCACAGCGAAATGCCCACAATAAATCGGATCTACAGTGTAAAATGTATGCTCTCGCCAGGCCTAAGGAGAGCGTGAGGCCTGGTTTTGTAAGTCGATATTTTAAATATCATAATTCCGAGGTGAAAAGTGTATAATGTGACATGCAGATGCTCTACATTCCTGCCCAGAGTTTTAAAAAGCCCCTATTCTTCTCACCCCCTGCTCAAACCTATTGTCCCACAGGTTAACACCATCTGAATGGGAGTTGTCTTTCGTGCTGTCTGCCTGTCTTTGTGCCTGCGAGCGTTTTTTAACTCAAATACATCGTGCCCTTTACCCTGTCAATCGTTTGACTAGCTCGCCCTACAGTGTGTGTGTGTGTGTGTGTGTGTGTGTGTGTGTTTAAAAGTAAGTGAAAGCCAACACCTTCACCGAGGAAGACACTCGTACATTCACTTGGACTTTTTTCCTTTTTTTATTCATTTGTCCACATTGTCTGTGCAGGGCAGCACACACCCATGTGATCATATGACACAAAGACACAGAGAGAATAACCAGTATATCCTCCACATTTCAGATTGTGTGTGTGTGTGTGCGTTTTGTAGCCTAAATATTGAGTATTTGTTGCATTGTTGCTTGTTTGAAAGAACACAGAGGAAGATGTGTGTTTGAATGGCAGAGGTTAACCTGAGATGCCGTGTTTTACATCAGAAAACCTGCAGATTAGGATGCATTACAGATTTAGTTGTCAGCCAATAAGTCTTTAACAAGGCTAAAGCTTTAACTAAGCCAATTAGAGCCTCCTTTTCATTCATTTACATTTACATAGTTTCAAAACCGTCATGAATTTCATTCATTATATTCGTAAAATAAATCCCACACACATAGAAAAGACGAACACAGCGTGGAAGGGAACCCAGAATTAACAAAACCGTGCTGGCTTAATGCACCTGAGAAGCAGTGTTCATCGTCATCGTACACAATTTGGAAAACACAGTGTTTATGTTGGTCTCATATACAACATGAGACCAACATCCATTCAAGTCACCTGCCTCCTGCGTGCCCCGATCTGTTAGCTAAGCCTGTTATTTCTTCATATTTTCAGTATTTTCCACTCTAAACTGGAAATGCACATTATTCATAGGACATCCTGCTCCTGTCATTTGTAATAACGACCGAAAAGAATCCACACGCACATCCTCAAGCCCTCAGTAGGATCACACAGTTGTGTTCTGTAAACTGAAATCTTATTTTTTGTGCAGTGATGATTCTTACTTGCAATATGTCTGATGAACCTCAGGAATTTTCCTACTTAAAAAAATCCTTTATGCAAACTAGTTTGCAGCATCCATGTGCTGTATAAGAACTGTGCAGTACTTTGAAGTGAAAGAACTATATATACTATATATATCACTATTTTACGTAACTGATGCTGGCTCATATCTTCTCACAGTCTCTGTGAAAACGGTGCGTGAGTTTTCTACGTAGTATATGCATGAGACTGGAAATTGATAGTGTCTGTCATCTGTCACACATCACATGCTCACCCAGGCGCTCACAGCAAATGCTACCAAGCAGAACCCTGTATTCCCCGTCCACACTAGGTACTGTATATGCCCACACACAGTCTCTCTCTTTCTCTGTTATAACTTTTACACTCTCTCTTCTTCCCCCCTGCTGTTTGTTTTATTTCTGCTACCACCTCTGCATTGTTTTTCTAGAGAGACTCGGATCAGTGAGTGCAGGGTTGTCTGTGCGTGTGTGCGTTCGGGGTTGGTGGGCAAGATCTGTTAAAAGCCGAGCTGTGAATCTTTCATGATGTCTGATGCGGCGACATGAGAGAGACGGGCGGAGGTAGAGGTGCGGAGATGAGAGGAAGGGAGGAGGCTCTGTCCTGGTGGCATTTCTTCCTTTGAGGAGTGAGTAGAATTACAACTAGTCTGATACTGGTACTGGCTGCTGTTCTCTAAAACCCTACTGATCACTTTTATTTAGCGATGCAGTAGTAGTCACGTAACTAATCTGTTAATGTGCATTTTTGATAATAATTGATCCCTATTAGTATTTTTTTGAAGCAAAAACAATAATTCAATCAGTTCAATGGCGGCCTAGTAAGAGAGTGGTTAAGGCAGAGGGCTGCGAAGCAGGAGCCCCGGGTTCGATTCCCAGCTGAGGCACCCAGCCCGTCCCCCAACACCAGGTGTGTCCCTGAGCGAGACACCCAGCGCTAGCTCCCCGAGCGCCTCCTGTGGCTGCTTACTGCTCCCCCCAAGGGGGGATGGGTCAAATGCAGAGAACAAATTTCGTTGTAACATGTAAAATGTATCAATGACAATGAATGGATTCTTCTTCAATCCTTTGACCATACACTGCATGTTGGTTTGGGTTATTGGGCAGAAATGAGAAGTTATGGTTCTGGGATATTGTCACTATGACAAAATCTCCGAAGCTATTGTTTATTTTCCTATACTGTCTAATTTACATTGAAGCGTTGTCCTGCACATTGTGGATTTTGGAAACTTTGCAGCAACACATCGGTCAAACATATCGGTTAGTCCTTATCTCAGCTATTAATCCTACAATTCAATTCAATTCATTTTAATTTTTTAGCACCAAATCATAACAAAGGTCATCTACACCCTTCTGTGGAAAAAAAAGGCGCAAGGCTAAGGTCAAGCAGCCAAACAGGGTAGAGTTAGAAATGTCCTGTAGTTTCCTGTGAAGTTGTAAACTTTTGCCAACTCAAAGCGATGAATGCGAGGGTCAGAGTCCTACAGTCCTCCTGAACATCTGTGATCAGAGTGTTTAATAGACGTGTTGGGAGGAGAAAGTGCATGAAAGCAAAAGCTCAATCATTCTTTGCACATGAAATGAGTGTGGGACAAACCAGCGTCATTTCTCTAGTTCGCACCTTTTTCTCCTTCTCCTCCCTTGCATGGTATAGTCCTCCCTCGTATCAGATGCTATTTTTACTTTCTCCTCCTCTTCTCAGCCGTCCTCTCATCCTACCCTCCTCTCTGCGAGTGGAGCCTCCATCTGTTTTCCAAATGAAGAGATGAGTTGTTTGTCTGATGTGGTGCACTCGGTGGCTGCTCGGCTGCTCTATGAGTCAACACTGCTCAAACATATGCTCGGTGGGGCCCCCATACACTGTGTGTGTGCTTGGGACTGAAGAGATGGAGATTTAGTTGTATCCGTGTCAGTTGGATAACAGGCATTTGCATAAAATGAAATGGTTGCTGTACTGGTGGCTTCTGAGCTGAGATTAATTCAATTCAATGCAACTTTATTTATATGTCACAAGTGCTGTGCGCTTTAGCAATGCGCAGACGATGAAGTTAACCATGACAGGGAAAACCTTTGCTAGTATATATAGACATAGATAAGGTAAGCCGAACAACACTCAGGGTGGGCGGTCATCTGCCTCGACCGGTTGGGGTAAAAGAAAGAAGCCGAACTTAAAAAATAAAAAATAAATTTCAATTTAAAAGTTAGAATTATTATTAATATCATTATTTTTTCTTTCTTCGTTTTTATAGTTTCTGATCTTAATGTTACAGTTTCACACCCTTCCTGCAGTTTGTCTTCAAGTACAGGTTTCATTCATTTAGCTCAGTTTGAACTAGTTTGACAATCACGTTCTCACAATCACACTTCTCTGCATGAACACATTATTTGAATTAGTTTGAAAAACGCACATCCATCAGTGACCAGGCATCATTCTTATCAGTAATAAACATACATTGTTACAGGTTTGTTGTGTTAAAAATAAACCTTTTTTCCATCGGAAGAGGACCAGTGAATATTTTGCTATTTTATAGTTATTATTTGTTAATGTAACAGTCATCTTCTTAAATAAATGAACAGATAATTGATAAGAAAAGTAATAGCATCTCTGTTCCATTATAACTGCTGCATTATACAGACCTTTTTTCATTTACCTTGTATTTTAACAGACGTAATGATGGACTAACGGCAGCTCAAAGTTACCACGCATTCACGAGCCTTCACTACATCTAAAGCATTTTAATAACATCTCATGACAGTGAAAACAGACGACGGGAGTGGATGAGATTTGTCAGGTTAGCGCGTAGACCGTGCACCTCTGCAGCTCTGCATAATAACTGTCGTGCGTTGTGGTTTGGAATTTCAGGGAAGGACACAAATGTCGTCTCTTCCCCGGGTTATCTACACACAGACGCACTTGAGAGCGTGCAGCTCTCTGCTTTCTATTTCAACTTCTCAGTGCTGCGCTGCTGCTATTAATAAGTTATCACAATGATTAATTGTTCTAACTCAGTCCACTGAAAAACATGACAGACAGTAGTACTCTTTCACGCAGACTGTCACGTAGCTCTCTGCTTCCAGAATATGTCTTAAGCCTAATGAGGATGTGATCCAGTGCAATAGGTAACATTACATAATCACTACCAACCACGCAGTTTGTGTCGTTTCTCGCTTCTCTTCTTTCTAAAGAGAATCTAAAGTCATTTAGATGCCTCTGACTCCTCTGTTGTTCAAGCAGTGTCCTAACTGAGAACTCACAGCAATACACACGCACTGCCCGGCCTCAGCACTGATGGGATCAAGGCGAAGAGTATTATCAGAGGCAGATCTCATTGAGTGTCACTGGGTGTCTGTTGCAGGTGCATCTGTCGCGACTTTACAAGATAAACAAACAGACTTGGCTCCGGTCTCCCGGAGCAACACGGGGCGCTGATCATTTCTAATACATTAGTTGTTAGTTTGTGCAGACGTTTAGGTTTGAAAAGCCAACTCAAAGAGAGCCTGTTGTTTTTTAGCGTGGTTATTGAAAAGAGGAAGAGATATGCTGACATTCACCACACACACGGACACACACCTTACTGTATGTCAGTTTCCTGTGGTAAAAAGAGTTAATAGAGAGCCAGCTGAAGGACACATGCGTGTGCACGTGTGTTTCTGTGCATGTTAGACTCAGACAGAGGCCTATAATTAGACATGTTGCTGTGAAACCCCCATGTGTGCTTTTCTGTAAGCCGTGCTGTGCTCTGCACGGCCGGTCTCCTCTTACTTTTTATCATTTTAAGCTCCCGTGTGTCAGCTCTGTGGCTATTTCGTGTTATTTTTTATTGTTCTTTTTATTGGCATTTCTGCTTTATTACATCGCTTGCCAACGGGACTGGAGGAAAAGTTTATTTGATAGAGGTGGTGAACTGCATAAAATCGTCTCCTTGGCTCATAGCGTTTTGAACACAAAGTGTAGACCCTGACGATACACAGGGACATCCATGTGCTTCACCTGCCATATTATACAGCTGATTCTTGTTTTGCAACACATCATTTCTTTTCATTTGATTTAGCAGAAGTAGCCTCTCACACATATCAAGCAGGCTCAGATTCGTCATTCAGGTCATCTCAGGGCACTTTATATTTTAAGCCTTAAGACCTTACACAGAATATAACTATGTACAGAACTATGTAGGAGCAGTTTAGGATGAAAAGGAGAGCATTCGTGGTTTTAAGCTTCCTCGTTTCAATTACAGGAAGTAGAAGACACACGAGTGGGTGGCTCAAGGTTGGCTCGGACACGTCTTTGTCACTAGGTTAAACATAGTTGTTAGTATGCTGAACATGTCTTTTTACGTTCAGCGCACAGTATTCATCATAACGTTCATTCAAAAGTACATTTTCCATTCATGTTAAATTATATTACTCATAGTTTATTTAGATTTTAATTTTAACTAAAATCAGTATAGCATAAGGATAGAGATCAGAAAAAACCTTTAACGGAGCATACCAGAGAAAACCTCGGAGAGCAGGAGTGGAGCGATGCCTCTCCAGGGACAATAGATCAATGGACTAGATCTTGTGCACAGAATAGAATAACACTGTAAAATTACAGTATGGACAATCATCATGATAAAGTTATAGATATATTGTGACCATAAATAAAGAATATTGATCTAGGAAGAAGTTGAACAACTTCCAGACCTCTACAAATAAATACGAGCCGAGCCACATGACCTTCTCCTCCTTGTATTGGACCTGTACAGAGCATAGAGCCTGATAAACAGACTGACTTATCGTTCTGTTTTCACTTCAGCATTCAGGTCGACATTTTGTTAACCTTTTATGTCTGGGAAAGGTGTTTGGCTTTTTTTACCCAAACAAATGGGTTATTATAGTTCAGCTGTCTGATTCGTCTCTCCTATCAATATGGACAACAGCAGCACCGGCGGCGGCAGCTTCGGCAAACAATACACGAAGTCAATTAAGGTACCCGCGCTGATTTTTGATACGGCCCGGGTGGCTGCATTGGGGGATGGGTCGCACACATTTATCTTGATCTAGTCTGAAAGGGATCCAGGCTGTGAGTGGTGACTAATCTGTCTCACCCACAAACGCTATCAGTTGACACCAAATTCGCAGAAGTTAAAGTATTTGACTTCAGACCAGGTAAGAGTTCGAGGCTCATGCGAAATTAACCGCCATTGTGCATCTAAACATTTCTTCTTGTCTTATTGTTAACAGCTGCCTGTGAGCTGCAGCAAAGGTCTAAATAATGTCTGGTTTGAGGCTCCAGAGCTGGTCTCACATGGTAAATGTAGAACTTAGTACACGTGTCAGTGTATTAATCTTCTGGTAGAAGATTATATGGCAGAGGTTGAGTCAAATATCTGTCCAGCAGTCTGTTATTGCTCTAGTCAAACTTTCAGCTCCCTTGATGCATTAATCCAAGACCACGTGGCTCTTCTCCCGGCAGCTCTGATCAGGCAGTCGCTGCCAAGTTCATTCAGTCTCTCCACTGTTCTGACATTGAAGACTTGACCTGGAAGCGGCTGATCTCAGACCTAATGTCCCCCCACCTCCTACAGCGATTTGATGCTGCCTGCTGTGTGAAAGTGCAGGGGCAGAGAATCTGCTCTGATGTGCCCCTGTTAACCCCCCCCATTACCAGACAGACACATTGACATACTGTATTCCCACCTCTCATTCGCCACCTTCCACCATCGACGCTGTGCTATTGGATTAGAGGCTGATGTCTAATCTCCTGCTAATCCTGGTTTGTTAATCTACGTGTTAGCAGCCCTCGAGTCACAGCATGACGGCTAACGCACTGACCTTGCCACAGAGACGATCATAAACACTCTCACTGAATAATTCCAGATTTGCTTTCTTCCTTTTTGACCCCTGCTTTCGTTCAGCAGAATTTCAGTAGTTCTCGTCAGTAAGGCTAGTGCCTGGAGTCAAAGACAGCTGAAGGTAACACAGCCTTCATTATAGTTTTCATCGTACAAGCGTGGCACTCAGCAGTTGGCATGTATTGTGATTTTTTTTTCTTTTTACAGACTAAGGGAAGGGGAGTAAAAGTAGTAGTTAGTTAAAGAGCCTTCAACTACTCCCAGAAATGACATAGAACTGGACTTAGCAATTTCAGAAGAAATCGCGTGGGGGAGCATGACTGTCGCCGAAAGACGCCGATCGGCGTCTTTTTGGCAAGTTA
>JAUMTR010000019.1:17715318-17754669 GCA_032270685.1 Microctenopoma stevenorrisi | reverse complement strand
AGCACTGAGAGAGCTACGTTACCATGGTAATGGCACACAGACCCAGAGTGTTAGTAAACACAGGTGAAGCTGATTACCTGATTACAAAGAGGAAAAATAGAGGGAGGGATACTCTTACAAAAACCTTTATAAAACAAAAACGATAGGTCATATTATCCCATTCATTTTAATGAATGGGAGGCCATGCACTGCCTCCCATTCTTTTTATATGGCAGGCACCTAAATAAAGAAGCCAGTTTAGAGGTGGAGAATAGTAGGTGCCTCCATTAAAATGAATGGGAGGCAGTGCATGGCTTCGCCATGCATTGACTCCCATTCATTTTATATGGCAGGCACCTAAAAAGAGGAAATCAATAGTGTGGGAGCATTTCATGCTCCCCCACTAATAAAGATAAAAGAGGAAATCAATAGTGTGGGAGCATTGCATGCTCCCCCACTAATTATAGCATTATACGGTGAAGCTGGTGCCATGTGAACGCACACATACACACACTCGCTGGGCAGCGGCAGCAGCAGACGGGGACAAACTCAACTATTTTTAGTTCAGCGGTGGCATAAAACGAGAAGAGTTTCACTCAGAATACTACAGCTGCCTCGCTTCTTTCTCTGCTCCCAATATGACACTCTCTCTCCTTTTGTCACATTCGCTCTGTTATTTCGTTTTTATTAGTCTGGCCTTAAGAACGTCAAAGGATCAACACTGGCCTTTGTCATTGTGTTGAATGCTTCCACAAATGCCAACACTGAAATGTAAAAAAGTGCTAATGAAATAGTTGATGTATGTGTTCAAGTGCCACTCTCTGTGTGTTGTTTCAAAGCAAATAAAACAAAATGAAGCATGTAAGTACAGAAAACTACATCATTTTCATTAAAACTGTGAGTGATACAACAGAATGTCATTAAGAGAAGAAAAGAAAAGAATAGACCAGGGTATTTATTTAGTTTTCAATTGCAATATGAAATATCAGGAAATACTTCAGTAAGTTAGGAGACTCTTGAATGATCAGATATAGAATATAGGTTTATTATTATTATTATAAGGTTTTCACATGGAATGCACTCAAATTTACAGCTGTGCATGACTGTGCCTGTCCTGCACGTTGCATCCCGTTTGGCTCTTTCCTCATGTTTCTTGTCTGGTTTCTCCGCTGTCAAGCTATCAATTAAACCCCAAACCACCCCCCCCCCCCAAAAAAAAAAGAAAGAAAGAAAGAAAGAAAGAAGAAGAAGAGCGGCGATATAAAAGTTGCATTAATGTGACACACTCACAGCAGACACTTGCTGATTGTAGCCGCATTAGCAACTGTTTAGAAGGTGTATTGATAGAAGCTGGCAGGAAAGCAGCCTTATTGATCTGCATGTTGACCACAGCCCTGCCCGCCGTGTGGGGGGGTGATGTGATGAACTGCCACGAAACCGCCGCGTGACTCATTTTTTGTGATGATTGAGAATCACGCTCAACGAGGTTTCAATCTATTATGTAGTCGTTCACGGGACGCTCAAAAAGAGACTCACAGATTCAAAGGGAGAAGATAAAGGCTTCAGATTTATTAAACTCTTAGAAGGAGATTACAGCTTTCGAATTTCCTTCTTCTTCACTCCTTCTCCTCACCTCTCTCCTCGCTCCAGCCTCTGCCCCGTCTCTCATTTCCTTTTTTTATTGCCTCCTCATCTCCGCATCTGTCTCTCCTCTTTCATCATCACAGCATCGTGGCTCTCTTCTCGTGGATAGTAAAACAGTAAAAGTGTACTTTAGGAGGAAGGCCATGTGGAATGTTAAATCACATACAGGTGCCTTTAAACCGCGAAGAGAGTGTGAGACGGAAACACACACACACACACACACACATGCATGGAGACGACTGCCACTTACCCATCAGCCTCTCATTTAGGTAGCAATAATTTGCCTCGGTAAGTGACAGGGTTATTGTAAGACTCTCATTATCAAAGGGAAGCAGCGAATAAACGTCCGACTGAAGGGAATAAATTAAAACCACTGCCCCACTTTTACTGCTCAGCAATAAGGCGCTTTGATGTGGTGTTTGACAGCAGAGCTGGAGCAGACTCAGGATACGTGACTGTGTGTGTGTGTGTGTGTGTGTGTGTCCGAGTGGTAATTATAAGACGTGTAAGACTGATTGTATTACATTTAAATGTTACACGTGTAATGTGATCATATTTTTATCCTGTGATATTTTCCGTGCGTGTTTTCATGCCCGTTTGCTCTGCACTGTGCGTGATTACAGCTCCGAGAGTCAGAGGTCAGGTCACTCGTAATGAGACAGTTACTGCGGTAACATGGTGCAAGGTCACATCCTGTGACAAACTTTCATCTCAGCAGGAGAGAAGGAGAAAAAGGGGGAAGGAGGCATGGGTGGAGGAAAGGGAGTGGCGTAAGGGGGGAACTAAGTGATAGAGGGAAAATAATTAAAAGTTTGCGCAGAGTGGATGGCAGAGCGAGGAGACTCTCACCCTGAGACATTTGAGGGGGGACAGAAAGACAAGATTGGATCAATAAAGGAGAAGAAACCTGTAAAGATATAGATTTTCTGGAACAACCTGCCTGGGGATATGAAACTGGCCAAAGTAGTGATGTATTTCAAAGCACCGCTTCTTTTTAAAAATCAATTTCTTTAACTAGCAGCGCACAACCTTGTTTTATATCTGAGTTTCATTTCTGTTTGTTTGTCTGCTTCATGTAATCAAAATGAAGCTGGCGTCTGTCTAGCTCACTGTGCACAGCAGCACAGAGCTTTTATACAAACAGGAGTCTGCATTGCTTCACTCAGAACTCAGTACGTTATGACACACGTTGTGCTTTTCCATACCTATAACCCTGCTTGCCAATTTCTATTGGTTGTGGCAGTGTAATTGTTTCATTATTTTTAATCACCAACAGAGATACTCCGCCTCACGGGAGAGTTGTTTGTCATACAACATTTATTCCTTTGTCAGCAGCTGGAAAACTAGTCATTTGTGGGGCTAAAGTTATGCTCTACAGCGCGCTGATTCAGCCTCAGCGTGCGCCATCCAGACCTTTGAGCAGGATTAGTCTGCAGTCTTGGTGCAGGTTAGACACATGATAAAGCACTTCTACCGTGGCTGAGAGTGTAATTGGATTCACACGTCTCATTTGAACTGCACGACGCCTCAACAAGCTGCGATATTGGAAACATCACCAGGCTTTCTCAAGTATAACAAAATTGATCTTGTAATTTTCATGGTACAAATGTTGTCATAAATTACTCACAATTAAAGAAAGTGCAAGGACAACTACTTTTCAGCAGTTCAGTGATGTTCATCCATTTAGATGCTTAATTATGATGAAGGTCATAATTATTAATACTTATTGAAAATAAACCACCAGGGATTATTTAGGATGTTCACTTGTTTTATTAGCAGCGTCTTTCCTATTTATAGTGTTATCCGATGTGTGTAATACAGAAAGATCTGTGTCCTGTGTGTTTTATTCAGTTTCCTACAAGCCCAGGGTATAAAGTCTGTGCGGGTGTGTGTGTGTGTGTGTGTGTGTGTGACTCAAAGCCTACGCATGTCATTTAAATAACTTACGTGTGTGTGTGTTATGACCTGATCTTCTTAATAGTGTGTCTGGTGACCCTGATCCATCTAATGGAAGCCACAGGGGAGGAGCTGTGTGTGCATGTGTGTCATAGAAATGGGTCCTTTTACAATGTGTACCATTAATCTATAGACATGTTGATGCATATACTATCAAAATAGTACATATTAGTGCTTTATGACAAAATGGCCATTAAAGACATGACAATATGTCCCAAAAAGGAAGAAGCGAAAGCACCAACTAAACAGATTTGAACCAACACAGCCTCTTAATCAGAAACAAAGACTTCTCTGTACCCCGGTGGTTAATGGTCTGTGTCTGTAAACATTAACTGCTGCAGCCTTGTGTCCTGGAAATTGTGTTTAATTACAATGAATTTGCAAAAGCAATTACATAATTAAGGAAACCCTTTCTGTTAATAAATTAAGGAATGTTTTTTTTATGGAGCTTTTAATTGTTAAGAATTTCTTATCGTATTTGAGGGTTACTAACTGGGCCAAGCGTCTCAGTGCAAGATGTTTATATTTCTTGTGTGAAAGGTATAAATCTTGATTCAAAATTGATCATTACACTTTATTAGAGGTTTTAGAAATGTGTTCAGCCACTCACAGACCTTAGTTTGGGTTAGAGGAATAGAGATGGTCTGTCTTAATGCAGAAACAGTCCACAGAGACAACATGTATATTTAGGACAATAGGTTAGTGATCTATAAACAGAATTTCTACGAGAATGCAGAAATATAATTCCTAAGAGAAGTGTCATTCTGTGTTTATAGCATTTTCTTTGTCCTATGTGTTACTTTGTGGAGTAGTTTTGTATTTTAACTGTTACAGTGAGAAATAACATTGATTTGAGATCCTTGGTCTCAGAAATTAGTTCAATATAATGGTAAATATAAATATTTCTGCTTTCCCACAAGTGAGATGAACAGATCAATGCTATTTATGTGTGTGTGTGTGTGTGTGTGTGTGTGTGTTAGAGTGTGTGTTAAAAGTTGAGTTAGGAGGAAATTAGCTTAGCTTAGCATAATGACTGAAATAAAGGAGAAACTGAAACTATTATTATTCACGCATAAGCACAGTCAATTGGAGCTCAACTACTACATTTGGGGACAACAACTATTCTTAATGTCGATCACAGACAAGAAACATCAGCATTCACACCTGTCCATGCAGTATGCACATGTCTCCAAGGTGTCCATCACAGAATTTGTAAGTTTCTGCCCCTTGCTATTACAAGACGCAGAAACAGCTCAGCACGCACCACATCCTGCACTGCACTGATGATAGAGTGTCAGCAACGCACTTGATGAGTTAGCATCAGCATCGACACAGCTAAAGATATGTGGTCCAAATGAGTCACCAAGCAAGTAGTCTGAGTCAACTATTCATTTTTTTTTTATGTAAACATTTTAAACCAACCATTGTTGAAACCACTGTGTCCAAAAACCTACGCCACACATTTTTGCACTGGGAAGACAGATCCCAGTAATCAGGCTGCCGTGTCATGTAGCTCAAATAAACAACTTGTAGAGCGAAAAAGTTCTCAGCCACAAACATAAAAAATGGATTTTACCAGAGGGGAATACCAATTATCTGTGTGTAGCCAGAAGCTAAACCAATAACTCCCCCCTCAGTCTGACAGCAGGACCTTAACACAAAAATAACATTCATGAAAAATGAATAAACTCTGACCTGTATCAAACAGACAGCTGCTGTTTAGATCAATAAAAAGCTGCATTAACAATGTCACGTTTCGGATTAAATCTTGGTGTTGTCAGTGATTAACGAGAGTTTGGCTTGACGAGAGTTTAATTTGAGTTTCAGCTTAGTTCTGCTTGAGCTGAGGGGAGCTGACGTAGCTTCAGTCGAAAAACAGGCAGAAACACACATCGCCTCTGAAGTGTCTGTAACACCATGCTTCCTGTTTCTGAGTGGTTTTGATTTAGTTTTTTGTTGCCGGGCTGGATGGCTTTCTGTAAGCCTGCAGCGCAGCGCAGCTTACCTGTTTGGCTGCTTGGCACACGCGCTGAGGTTTGCTCGCTTGTCGAGACGGGCTCAGGTATGTTGGGGCTGCCACGAGGAATGTGGGAAAAAAAGGTTATTTAGATAAGAGACATAAGACGTGGCGGAGAAGAAAGTAATGGGAAGTAATGTTCCTCCATGTGTTCTCCATGGCAACCAGTGAGTTGTTATACCCCTGCCATCAAAAGCAAGTATTAAAGAAAAGGGATTCACTAATGATTAAGTCTAAAAGTAGCTAGGAGCAGAACAAAGTTTTCTAATGCAACACTTATCTCCAGGAGAAGTTTAAAATCCACCGTTAAATGAACAAGTGCCCATAAATATTCCATCACATCATCAGATGTTTCTGCTTAATCAATACTGGGTCCATGCCAGTCTGACACAGTGAATAAACTCTGCAGTGTCCTCTTAAATGTCTTTCGCCTTAACTGCACCCTCACAGTTTACAGAGAACTCAAAGTTAGTTAGTTTGAGTCCCTGAGCTGTGAATTGTAGGAGTGAAGTGAGTGAATAAGTGAGCAGGGGCCAAAAATATTGATTTAGTTAGTTGTGGATGATAAGTGTATAATAGGAAACAGAATTTTTCCCGAAGAACATCTTAGGCTACGAAAAAAGACTGTTGAACAAGATTTTTTTAGTTCTTTGAATCCTACTACCAGCAGTGTCAACAATAAAATGCATGTCAGTCAGAGGTGTGATGCTGATTTTTATGCTGCTGCACACCCTGAAGCTCCTTCGCTGTTTACAGCACTGCAGGAAACAATTTTCTGCTGACTTTTTCCTCGAGGCAACAATAAATGACTGTAAAAATCTTCATTATTTAACTGCAGATGTTTAGCCACTACTTAACTGTTTATATTCCATCTGTTCTATTGCTGACTCTAATGCTGGCGATATTAGATTCTAAGGATGTGGACCAAAGAGGGGGCTTCTCCTCAGCGCTGCACGTTTCTCACATAAGCAGCACTGGGACAAAGGGCTATTAAGAGACCTGGTGGCAAAATATTGTATTGTATTCAACTCTCAGTTGACCTTTTCATCGTCTCTGCTCTTATTATTGTCTCTACAATGGGTCGTTTAAAACGGTATGAATAAAATAAACTGGGGGGAAACCTACAGATAGTCACAAATCCTTTGCCTCTGTACTGCAGCCTCTCTCCCTCTTTTAATGCTCCCAGCACCTATCTTCTCTCATCTGAATAGTGCCTCAGGCAATAGGGAATGAGTTATGTCAACGAAGGTCCCCACAAACGTAGTACCGATCTGTGTGTGTGTGTGTGTGTGTGTGTGTGTGTGTGTGTGTGTGTGTTTGCCCCTCGGGATGTGGACTTAACTAAATATATTCTGAAGCTTCAGGCGAAAACAGCAGGAGCAACCAAATCACATATAGAACTATAGAAACAGATTTCAGATGTTGCTCTCTTTAAAAGCAGTTTCCACCACATGTATAAGCTCTGTGTCACATTATGCCCAGTGGTGTTCCTCTTCCCATCACTTTGCATCCCTTGAGCAAGGCACTCCCTGAGGTTCCCTCACACATCCTGCTCCATGTTGGACTTGCTGTCCGGGTGCATTTATCATGTTAGCAGGCTGGTTTATCACAAACACGCATCCATGCGTCAGTGAGCGCACTTTTTGTATCACTTTGTATCTGAGTAAATTCAGGTTTTTATAGCATGATGTCGGCTGCTTCTATTACCCAGCAACCCAGGAATGCAGTAAGACATGTGTGGTAAATCTGTGGTGGATGCCCTGTGTTGTCGAAGCTGCTATGAAACCCAACAACAGAATGCTAACACTGGCTGCAGTGCGTTGGCATTTTGATGTCTCCGAATCACACGGACGGTGCAGTTCAGTAACCCAGACGAGGAATTTCTCCTATTTCTGCCAGACTCTGAGACGTGTTTAGAAGAGTGAGCTGATCAAAGTGGATCTTCAGAGGGAAAGTTGACACTGAAGTTGAGTGAAAGCTCAGATCTCACCTGACACATCTCCTCACACCTCCTCCCTCCTCTTCTCATCTGCATTCTTTTGGAAAAATAGACCCAAACAAACCATACATTGCTATACATTGGAGATCCAATCTATTTATTAATGATATGAACTATGAAATGATATCTATTTGTAGGACATTAGGACAATATTTAGTTCAAATAACACCTGGCTCATTAGAGACTACAAGGTTCTTTTTTTTAACAAAATAATTAAATGACAAAGGATAAAGTAAGAATTTGATGCTCTCTAAGAAATATGAACATTTGCACGATTAGCAGAAAGGGATTTTGTTTGGTAGCGTTTGAGATCGTCATGTCTCAGACAGCCTGACCTGTACTTACTTCCTGAAAGAGAAATGAAAGATCTCAGGGATGTGTGTGTGTGTGTGTGAGAGAGAGATAGAGAGGTCTCACATTATGCTCCAGATGTGTAATCCACTCTGTCTTATCTTCCTGTAGTTGTAAAAATGCAAAAACATCTTAAAATATCTCAAACAAAATGTGAGGAAGGAAGTTGGTTGGTACGATAAAGTGCTATTTTCTGTACTCCGGCTGCCAGTCCCGCTCAACGTCCAACACACACACCAGCCAGTGCCAATGAAACATTCATGGAGCAGTGATGATGAAGGCGTCTCCTCTTCTGCTCCACTTACCGTGGTGGACAAATCCCCCCCCACCAACCCACACACACACCATCACACACCGGACTTGTTAGAAGGAGGAGAGCAGTGATGCACACAGCTGTGGGGTACTTAGTCACCCTTAACCTCACCAGGCGTGGGCGCACACACACACACACACACACACACACACACACACACTAATCCCGAGGTTATCAGTCTGTCGAGAGGCCGATGCTGCAGACTGCTTTCTAGGCTGTCTGGCAGGATCGGTGTGTGTTTACAAGTACCTCTAAATGCGTGTGTGTTCTAAAAAGACCTTTATTGTTATTGTCCCTCGTGGCCCTCAGTATCCCTGTAAGACAAATATGTTGAAGGACGTTTCCAGCCAGTACTCTATATTTGTATATTTCTCTCTGAAAGATTTTATTTTCAAGATCAGGTCACAGGTTTGGGTCAAGGTTTTGTTAGACAAATGCATACCGTCCAAAAGCTACTTTATTAATGTCAGCTTTCATCAGTGCAGAGTTTCTGTGTTGATCTGATGTTTTTGTTGGTTTATTTCTTATTTGATTGTGTGCTGTTTCATATTTCTCCTGTGCTGTAATTTCTACTCCATTATATTTGTTTTACGCTATAATTATGTATTACATTAAGATATTCAAGGTAAAACTCTATTAATTCTAGAGGTAAATAGTTTTTTTTAAATAAAACATTAGTTTATTACATGTATTACATGCATTGTTATAATATTGCTATAAAACAAACTCAAACAGCTCATTCCCAGGTGAGGCTGGACAAAAGTTTTAGTGAGCCAAGTCAGTAGAATTTATTGCAGGGTTTTATGACGAGAATTTCCTAACAATCCCTCTATTGGCAATAATTCCGTCTGTGCATCAAAGTGGTGACTTTATCCCCTGCTGCTGCATTTATGATCACATTGACTTTGACTACAGTCTGCTGTTGTGTTCACCGTTTGACACGTTCAGTCATTAATTCATTTAATAAATGCAATTTAATAATGTTCCGTCTTCTCCTCTCCCCGTTGTACCAGGTGATCATCTGAGGATGTGTCCTCGGGGCCCCACCTGCTGTACGAGCGCCATGGAGGAGAAGTTGGCCAATCTGAGCTCCCGCGACACTGAGGGACTGATCAGAGAGGCTGGCAGATCGCTGCAGGCTTCTTTAAACGGTCTCCACAGGAGCTTTGACTGTAAGTAGGGTGTGTGTTCTTGGATGTGTGTATTTGAGGCTGTCATTACTGAATGAGCACAATAGCAAAGACTTAGCGGGGAGCCCAGAGGAGTATGACATTTGTATGTTGTGTACAGTATTTGTACGTTTGTGTTCAGTACAAGCTCTGGCTGTGCTCAAAGCTCAATACTGCAGCTTCAGTAGTAATGATGTGTGCGTGTCCTGTGCATCAAGGGGACCCCTGACTGGATGGTATAATGAGAGCGGAGTCAGCCAGGCACAATGAAATGTGATAAGCCAACCCCCTGATCTCAAAGGGGCACACACACACACACACACACACACAGGGGTGTCCCCCGGGGCAGTGGCTGGTTCAGCTAATGAGCAGTTGATCCACTGAGGAGCCAAGATCACCGCAGATCAGAGAGAGAGAGAGAGAGAGAGGGACGAGGGAGGAAGAAAAGAAGGCCAGACTGAGGAGTGGTCCGCTGTAGAAGGAAGAAACAATAGGATGATGAATGCAAGAGAGAAACGTGTCATTAGCGCTGAGGAAAAACAGAGAGTCGCAATTTGAAAACAAAAAAGAGAAGCAGAGCGGGAGGAAGACTCGTCAAAGGAGGAGGAGGAGGGTGCTATTAGTTAAATTCGGCAGGCCACCTCAGTAGCAGTAACGTGGCCGTCCATCTGGTTGCGGTTAGAAGAGGCTGGCGCTGGTCCACAGCCTTTGAAGCAGAAAGGACAGCGTAGTGACTCCCTCATTCTCACTGTCTGACCTCTCCATCGCTTTGTATCCATCTGGCTGCAGAGATGGTAAATTCATAGATGTGCTAATTGGCTGCACTGTTGAAGGAGTAAATGAGTGTCCTGGCTGTTAAATTTTACGAATAAGTAATATTAAAATATTTATGCTATTAAACTATTTGAAATAAGTCTTTTCTTATCTTCATATGCCAATGTATATTTATATTTCAAATGTTTTTTAATAGTAATGTTTCTAAAATAATAACATTTCAGCTGAAGCTCCACTGGTCAACATCTTTGTATGAATGATGATTCAGATGACCTAACATGTGCAGTATATAGCTGGGTCCCTCTTTAAACAGAGGTTCGGTTCTCAGCACTACCTGTCCACATGTCAAGTTGCTCTGCTTTGGCTAAAAGCAAACAAAAAAAATTGAATAAAACTGAATGTGAATGTATTATTCTGTAAGATTAGATATTATTATTACACATCGCGCTGCTCAGATTTTCTCATTTTTCTCTGCTGGTCACTTCATCACCGTGTCTCCGTCTCTCCTCCTCCTGCAGCCTACTTCACGGAGCTGCACAGTCGTTCTGAGCACTCTCTCGAGGAGGCGCTGTCCCCTCTGGGCGCCCTCTACTCACAGAACACCCATCTCTATGGAGAGCTCTACGCAGACCTGCGTCTGTACTACCGGGGCTCTGCACTTAATCTGGATGACAACCTGTCCGAGTTCTGGTCCCGCCTTCTGGAGCGAACCTTTAAGTCCTCTTCCCCTACAGACGTGAGTTTTGACATATACATACATCATACATCCGAACATTTTAATAACGACCAGTTACGGAATCATTCCAGGCTCTAAATCAATTTTTTAAAATTTGAACTGACACAGTTGAAGCTACGTCAGCTGCCCCTCACTCCTGCAACAATGGGACAAGCTGATAACATTTCCATTTTTAGACACATCACTTAGACTTGATTTTGCATTTCTTATAACTTGGAAACACTCGTATTCTCCTGACGAGGAGGAAAGTACTTTTTAAAAAAGCCTTTTAATTCTCTGTTGTGTCTACCACTGTCACCCCCGTGTCACAGGTCACCCTATCGGAGGACTACCTTGAATGTGTTGCTAAGCAGCAGGAGACACTGCGGCCATTTGGAGACGTCCCTCGGGACATGAAGACGAAGGTGATCCGGGCTTTTGTCACAGCCAGATCTTTTGCCCAGGGCCTGATGATGAGCGGAGATGTTGTCAAGAAGGTGTCGCAGGTAAGCTGTGTGTCCTAGTGTCTACCTAAGTCTGTTTGAGGGTTAAGAGTTAGACATATGTCCCTGAGTGTCCTCGCAAAGATACAAATACAAAATGTGTGTATGTGTGTGTGTGTGCGAGGGACTGCTGGACCGAATCCCAGGGAAGCACATATGATGGATGCACGGCGGTCACACCCTAACTGTCAGAGAAAATGTCTCCACCCGAAAAATGAGAGACAAAGATCATCCAGAATGTGTTTCAGACTCTGCCATCAGAACAAAGCCCTCATCTGGAGGGATGAATTATGGGTGTGATGACAGTTTCTCAGGTCTCACAGAGACAAAATGTGCCTGATTTGAGGATGTTTTCTCTTTTATGTCTTGACCCAGCTTAAATGGTCACAGGATGACCTTTGCTGCCCACTTTCATCTCCTACTTTGGGACAATTTCCCAGCGTGATGAATCAGTAATTTTCCATGTCTCTCTGCAGCCCACATGCTGTACTTTACCCCACAGCTGAAGACGTTGCACAATATTTAGCTGTGTTTTAGAAATCTGAACATGACTTTCTGACAGTTTCATGCCATCAGTTCTTGCTCATTTCCAGTTGCTATAAAATCTTAGGGAACATTCTTGAAACTTGCTGGAGTGGTGTAATTCATCACAGTGAACATCTAGTCTGTATAAATCTTATGTCAGAACTACAGTATTGTTTTTTAAAAATTAATCAGCACTTACACTGCATTATCACAAAATGACAACACTGAACAAATAACGCAGGCCTGATGTTGGCAGTGATGGATTATAAAAGTTGAATGATGAAAAAAGTTAGATGAACTTTGATGCTGCCACGACAGAAATAAATGTGGACACATCCGGATATCAGTAACTCCACCGTGGAACACGGCACCGCTCATGACTCATGACTTTTTACATATTCAGGACCTGACAGTGTCCTGTAAGACTGATAAAGAACCCCATGTTTGCTTTTTGATCTGTCTCATATAATGCTGTAATAGTGCACTCTGCTGTATTCTGTATTTTCCATGAGATACTTGACGTGCATTATGTGTCACCACCGCGTGGTTCTGTAAACTACTTAAAATGAAACAGGAGCTCTGCCCTTGCAGTCATCATAAAGGACACTCGAGACATGAATGTGCTGGTTTTTCTGATGTGCTGACCTCTCCTGTCCACCCGCACCAGGTTTCTCTCAATTCAGAATGTATAAAGTCCCTGATGAAGCTGGTCTACTGTCCTCACTGCCGCGGCCTAGACTCAGCCAAACCCTGCCCCAACTACTGCTTCAATGTCATGAAGGGCTGCCTGGCCAACCAAGCTGACCTGGATCCCGAGTGGCAAAACCTAATAGGTAGCTCCTCATCCATCCTCATTTAGACTTACTTATATGGACGTTGTTTTCTCTTGAAATTCTGAGCTAACGTTTGTGAATAAAACAGAGCAGGTAGCCGTCTAAGGACATTTTTTGGGACACAGATTATACTAATGACGAGTCTCATTAATGTGCACATCCTTGCGAACAGATGGTGTTCATCAGACTGAAACAAGTAATTTGCGACAAATTCGTCCGGAGAGTTTGGTGAATCTGATGCGGAACAAACAGTGTGGAAAAAAAAGAACAACCAAAAAACTCTGGGTTGATCAAAAATGTTCCTTCTCTCCTTTCCCTGTCCAGACACCATGATCCAGGTGGCATCGAGTTTCAGCACAGAGCCCAGTCTGGATGGGGTTGTGTCGTCCATCCCTGCTCGAATCTATGAGGCTGTTCACTACCTGCAGGAAAACATGGACACATTCACTGCAAAAGTACGATGTCTCGCTCTGTCTCAAGATCCCGTGCATGTGAATTTCTTACCTGCTTATTGCTTCCTATTATTAATCTCAAGAACAGTAGGCGACTGAATGCTCCAGTCACTAGGTGAATGTTTGAACTGTGAAGACGCTGCGTGTGAAACATTTGGCTTTGCTGACATCTAGTGGATGTTCTTTGGCAGTCACAAGCGACCAGAATGTCTTAGAAATATCACATCCACAGCTTGTCGTACATTTATGATGGGAGGTATCTGTTTGCCCGTGTAGGTGTACCAGACATGTGGCACTCCGGGTGAACAGGGAACAGGAAATCCCACTCTTCATGAGCAGAGGAGGAAGAGCGGCTCCCTGACTGCCTCGCAGTACAAATCATCACCAACCGCTGGAGTCATGCTGGAGATGCAGGTGCCAACATGCACATACATGTTTGTCTAACACCGTGAATGAAAAGTGATAATCGTGAGGATATGAGAGGGCAGAAAAAAGAATCAAATCTAATGAGGAAAAAATAGATTAGATTTTTGACTCAACCAAACATTTTTTATATTCCAAAAATCAGAAATGGTGGTGCCACTAGAAAACTTAAACTATTTTAGAGTGTAGTGATATTTTGAAATAAGTTCTCTGTAATTAGCAACGCGTGTGCCGTCAATCTTGTAATCAGACGTTCAGCCTACTCAAAAAGAGAGAAGTAGACACTTTGCTGTTTGGCATCACTGTGTGCACGACACTGAACATGGAAACATGGAAGAAATTATAGGCAAGCACCCTACAAATATTCTGTTGAACGTGAAATGAAAAGCATTGTTTGATTTGTATTACTTGTATTTATTCTTCTTCTGTTTAAGAGAAAATGCGAGTTCCTCATTTGTTGTAGAAGGTTACTAACAAATGTGTCCACGTCTGTAAATTCACCCATCTCTCCACAAAGGACAGGACACTGTGTTATGATGCATTTTTGAAGAATCATTTTGTGCAGCAGCATTTCTCCTTGGTGTTGAAGGCACACATGAAAAGATTCATAATCAGAACCAGACCACTGCCTACGTTTGTCCAACATATTTTCATGGGAAAGCTAAATTACATAAGTGCCTTGGTCAAAGCTCTCATGACATTCCTGATTCACATCAGTGTGTTTTCTCTTGCTGTTTTTTTTGAAAGGGTATTAACATGGATTAAAACTCCGTTGAGACTCTCTTAGGATTCTAAATCCCAACCACAGGATTTGGTTTGTGACTTGGGACTCAAGAATCGCCTGTGATTCACAAAAATAATAAGTGTCTCACATTTGGACGCCTCTGTCCTCAGGTATCAGACCTTTCCAGTAAGCTGAGGGAGATGCGGCAGTACTGGATCCAGCTCCCCATCGCACTGTGCAGCAAACGGACATCGGGAGTAAATCAAGATAAATGCTGGAACGGCATTACCAAAGCCAGGTGAGACAGGAAACAGGAAGTTGTTTCTTCCACTATAAAATCTGTTAAGCTCATGCAATGCAGAAACAAGGTTTACATTACAAAAAGAAAAGCTGTGTTTTTTGTCACATGCTAAAAGAGGCTTTTCTATGTGAAGAATGAAAAAGAGAGGAGAAGTGAGTTGCTTTCTAAAAAGTTGCTATGATACGGGCCACTTCTCGTCTCGTTGGAGGCCATTCATTGCTTTGTGTTGGAACAAAGAGGCGGGCCTGCTATTTCTTCTCAGTAAAAACTTAACTAACTCCCCCTGTGGAAAATCACATCGTGCAACACAAGCATTCAAAGCCACACAAGCACACAGGCTCTGCATTGCAGTCTGTGCATAAATGTACTATAGAACAACCTGGTGCTACGTCGATGTGTATTTGAATAATATTATGTGTAATACATTTTCTTTATTGTGATGAACTTTGTCATATTTATTTTACAAATATTGCTCAGGCACTGTTATGGTTTGGGTTTCCATATCCACACCAGTTTAATAGGTAGGTACATGTACAGTAGCTCAAACAAATGGGCCTGTTTAAAAGAGTTAGTTTCGCGTAGGTTGTGACTAATGCAAACAGCAGCGGTAATGGATAATGTTCGGTCAGGTGAGGGAATGCATTTTGTCAGTCAGGCTCTGAAGTATCAATGTGTGTGTGTGTGTGTGTGTGTGTGTTTTCTTGTGTGGGCTGTATAGCTCTGCGTCAGTCTCGCTGCTGACCGGGAGCTGTCAGCACAAAATGCCAGATCTAATTTACAAAATTGAGCTCAGCTCTGCAGATGTACTGACAGAGCGCATAAACGTGCTTTCAAGTAAACAAACATTTCAGAAAGTTGTCACCCCTACTGAAGTAGTTTTTTTTCCAGACCGGAACAGTTACTAATGGTGATCCTCTCATCCATCCCTTCTCTCCTTCGATTAGGTACCTTCCAGAGCTGATGGGCGATGGATTGGCCAATCAGATTAACAACCCAGAAGTGGATCTTGACATCACAAAGCCTGACATGACAATCCGGCAGCAGATTATGCAGCTTAAGATCATGAGCAACAGGCTGAAAAATGCACTGGACGGCAAGGATGTGGACTTCCAGGATGCAAGTGGGTCTTTTTCTATATATACTGTACATATTTGTACCTTCAAATTGATTTTTAATACTACTACTACTACTAATACTACTACTGTCACAAATCCATCAGAGCTGCATTTTGATGCACATATACTTACGTTATGTAATGATCTGAATCCTGCTGATGACAACAGGGCGCTGAGGTCCAAATACTCCCCGCTAATTACTAATAAACTTAATTAAAACATTGATTCCATTCATGAAGGTCAGTCGGTTTCTCCACTCAGTAATTACCTTCTCAGCTGAGAGGTGATGGGGTTTTCAGGAGCAGCTGGGTGTCCTCCTACATCAGTAATTTCCCTTCGCCTCTCTCTGATGACCTCTCTAGGTGACGACATCAGCGGCTCAGGAAGTGGGATGTGTGTGGGTGGTCAGTGCCCGCGCAACAGACCGGGATTGTACGCCTACTCGCCAGACAATAACCGAGTCACAGGAGCCTCCGTGTGTCAGACTCGTCTCTATAGTGTCCTATTTCTGCTCCCGTTGGTCGTCCTGCTTCTTCTGCGATGATGGACCGCCACACCACAGCCTTCAGTCAGACAGTCAGAGAGTTTGGAGAAGGGCTGACCCACGGGGACAAAAATGGCTTGTGTTGAGGGGATGAATGGAACAATACTGCCAAAAAAATGAAAAAGACATTTTGGGAAATGAATGATTTTTTGTCAAGATGAGCAAAAAAAAGAGAAGAGTGACAATATTCTTGGTTTCATTTTGCTCAGTTTTAAAATGTCTTAGTTTGAGTATAATTCACTTCGTTGAGCTGGTTTCAGCTCTTGGCATGAGGACAACTGGAAAAGACAGAAACTGGGAAGATGAAGAAGACAAATGGAAGAAGAAGAGAACGATGAAGATAATAGTGGTAATAATGACGATGATGAATTATTGACTCTCTGTCTGATGCATTTAGCTCCATTTTCCAGTCAGCAGGTTGCAGAGCAAAGTGAAAAAAGGCTTTTTTATTTGATTTTTTTAACTAATGTGGAGGTTAACAAACATTGTATGACGTGTAAATGTTTGTGAACATTACCTAAACTAGGACTGGCACCATACTGAGCCATGAATGTACAGCATAATACTATTATTGGCAATGAATCCCCTATAATCTGTGATGTAGTCGTCCAGATGTTTTGGTGTGTTGACATTACCGGATACATTCAGTAGAATTTGTTTGGAATATTGCAGATTAACGATGGCACTCCTGACATGTAGGAGATGCTGCAATTGAAGATTTAACCTCAGTTTCATTTGAGCGCTTTTGGAGTAGAAGACAGCGATCGCCAAGTTTCATCAGAGCACCTAGAAATAAGCACAGACAAGCAGTTTATGTGTGCGTTGTTCTGACACGAAAACAAAACTCCACATGCTGAGACAGTCGCGTGGCGCATTTTGTTCAGTACATAACAATCAACACAGTGGTTGATATAGTATCAAACCAAAGCACTTACAGCACAGTATGCTTTTTTTTTACATTTCTGAGAATGGACCTTGCCCTTGATGTATTCGTGACAACCGATCACCAGGTTTTCTAAATGCACAATGCTAGAAAAAAAGTGTGCCGCCACAGAAAATAGGAGGTACAGCGCAGGGCATCTGCAGAATACAGACAACATGTATGCATTAGCCTGGTGAATTATCTTTAGCCCAGCATGCCTTCGTTTCCCTCTGCACTGTTACCAGTTCACAGATATCAGACCTCTTGCACATATTTCCACACTCCAGGGGTTGTGTATCAAACTCATTTCTGTTCATCCGTGTATTTAATCACACATTTCATTCATTAAACTCTGATTGTAGCAGTGGATTTTGCTATGGACAGTTTGATTTTATTGCCAAACGATTGATGAAATAGTTTGACGGTTGTGTGATCTTAGATCAAAATCCCTGTCATAGCTGTTAGAACTGATGCTACGAGCAGTTAGCCTAACTCAAAGACTGGGAAAAGGGGGAGACCGCTGAAGGCTAAAGAAATGTAATTATTTATCCTGCAGACAGCAAAGTCACATCACTCTCCACATCCAACTCTCAGCAAGACGCCATATAAGGGCGTTTCCCCAAATGTCAGACTATTCTTTGAAATTCAGTCTACATCTGTTTTCTCCTCTCTCTTTGCCAGGATTCAGCTTGTACCACGCCCACTTATAGACATTATAGACGCGATGCAAAGAACAACATCAAACCTAGAATAGTTCCTCACTTTTTTTTTCTATTTAACTGCTCCTCTTTTCAGCTGCACTCCAGCTATAAATAAGCATATAGCTCTTTGGAAGAGGCGCTGACAAGCCTCATCTAGCCGTGCTGCAGGAAAACAGGGCCACATACTGTGTGACGTTGACAATCCTGCACCAGTCAGGGGGTTCGGAGTTGATGAATGATTTATTTTCCAGATGCTGATGTTTAAAATCTGATACAACAGAATGAGAAAGAGCAGCAGGCACGCACAGGCGCGCAGAGTTAACGAGTTTCTATTTTTGAACGACAGAAAAGTCTTGAATGTGTCAGTGTGCAGGGCTCACATTTCATTTCTCCACTATTTACTGTCACTGACACCTTTCTACATCATGTGACTTGTCCTGTAATCAAATAATGTGGAATTAAAGGGAAAATTCAGCCTATTTTAACGAGATGTGGAAAGACACGTCCGCCACACAATTGATTTTTGTACTTGTCCGTGTCTAGACAGAAGAAAGTGTATCGGTGCCCAGCGCGTTGTCTGAGCTGTATTTCACGCCCCTCAGGTGACAGCACTGAACAAAGTGTAAGAGATGTGCAACCTTTACTCTGGAGACAGTTTAAACGTAATAGTTCTGGACAGCATGTCTGTAATTGATTTTTGTCCCCACCTGTGGTTTAAAAAGGACAAACGTTTTGCTAATGTGTTGACATTTTCAAATGATTCCAGCAACTGGCTTTAAGATACCACACACACACACATATACCCAACTGTTCCTCATGTCACTGTGTACACAATGCAGTTCGGTGCAGTGGTACACAGCACAGATAGTTGTCCTAAAAGATGAGAAATGAGAGTCATATCGAGCGACTGTGAAGACGCATTGTCAGTGCAGACAGTGTAGGAGACGGGGACTGCAGAGGATAAAGGCGATAAGGGACAAGGCAGAGACTTCAACAGTAAATTGATCTGAGGCCATCGGGGGCTGAAATGTTTCTGACTTTTATTCTGTCTTCAGTGCATTCAAACTTTTACATAGTTGCTGTAGCTTTGCAGAAGAACCATCAAACTGTTTTGGCTCTTCCTGTTGACCACGTTTATTGTGGTAATGAATAAGGTGGTTTTAATGTTGTGGCTTGTGTCACTTATTACTGTTATGAAAAGCAACACATGTGGAAAGACTTTACTTTAATTACCATCAGCTTTTTAAAAGAGCAGCCCAATGCGGCAGGATGGAAGTCCCACAGCGTAACGAAGCCCTGCAAACTTAATCTCGCTCATCTATCTCAGGAGTGCTGCACATCCACGCGGGTGACTACATCCTGGCTCATCAGAGCAGTTAGGTTGAGCTCCTCTGGGAGTCAGCAGAATGGGAAGTCATCCCAGTAAGGGATGTAGGTGGCTTCTCACTTTTGGCCCACATAGATTCATGCTCATACAGTCACTGCAACTTCTCTTGAGGAACAAGAATCAGCGACTTTTAGTTAATTTTTGTAACCGAAGTTCTTTCTTTGTGCCTCTCACTGAGACTGAGTCTAAGTACAATTCAAATATGACAAAGTCTCTTTGTTTTAAAAAGTAAAGTTTACTGGCATTGCTATCGTGTATTGGTAATTTTCAGGTGTTTCAGTCATGGACATTAAGCTTTAAAAAACACCTCAGTGAAGACATAAAAGCATTTTATTGATTAGAGGTTGACTTCACCTGTTTTCCAACAGTTGGGAGGATTAAACATCAAACTAAATCTCTGAGAAACTCCTCCAGGTGATGGTATTAGAGAGATACCTAAAAGTGAGGCAGGTAGTGGGATGTTTAATACTGCTCACATGCATATACATACATACATATATCGACCCTTTTAAATGGTAGCGTACAGGAAGTTGACCTTTTTAAATGTAGAACTGGGCTGATCATTGGTTTTAAGTGTTTCATTTCTTAATATTACCCCCCCGTGCTCTCCTGTCATCGAGGGGAAACAGCCTGCTGGTTGTACCGCTTTGTGGCCGCTGGGTGTCGCTGTCCCGTCGCGGCGGCGGAGACCTGAGCGGCGGGCACTCGGCGTGGGTCATGTGGAACGGGGCGGGTGATTGGTTTACGTGCACGCTACTCCTCCGTGATTGGACAGAGAAGTGTGAGACCGAGGAGGATGAGAGGGGAGAGAGAGCGCAGCTCCGCCAGCGGCGCGCCCGCTCCAGTCCCCGCTGACGGTGCCGGTGTCACACACGCACACTGAGGACTGAGATGTGACCGGAGGAATACGGCGAGTTTCTGCGGGATTTGTTCTGATGATGAGAGAGAGGAGGCGGGGAGTCAGCGTGGCCATGCCGGCCGCTTGGGTCGCAGTGCTTCTCGGTGTGGTTTCCTCGGTGTGCGCAGTGGAAGGTAGGTGGGCAACGAGGGGGCATTTTCCGTTCAGCTGGTGCAGGGTGAAGGTTTGAATGCATTTATTAAACGATGCACAATCTGTGCTGTCACCTAACCTGCATGTTGAAGTCTCACATCTCTGTAATATGCGCAGAGAAGAGGCACAATGTAACTTGGCGGAACTCCGCGGAAACTTATACGGAGACGTGTTTATTCCCACAGACCGTGTAAGTTGTGTGTGTGTGTGTGTGTGTGGGTGTGTGTGTGAGGGGTTAAAGTGAAGCCTGATTGCTCATCAGCAGTGATCTGGAGCCATACAGTGACGCTTCTGTGTGGTAGTGCACCTGTCTGTGTTTTTTCTGGTCCTGGCGTCCTGCTCTGTGAACACGTTGTGTCATGTTTGTGTGGTGTTTGGCATCAAACTCTCCGGAGAGCAGTCTGCTGCTCACCTGACTTATAATTCTAGCTCACAGGTGCAGTGACTCTATGTGGCTGCTAGCACCTACCTCAGCATCACCTCCTGCTCCCCCTGCTGTTCTGACCTCCTCCTGCATCTCCCTCAGCATCACCTACCTACGCTTCTGCTGCTCCTCACACAGAATCCGCTCCTACTGCTCCTCCTCAGCATCACCTCCTGCTCCCCCCTGCTGTTCTGACCTCCTCCTGCTTCTCCCTCAGCACCACCTACCTACGCTTCGGCTGCTCCTCCCTCTGCAAACCCTACCTAGTGTTGCTGCCGCTGCTTCTCTTGCTGTTCCTTCTGTTCTCCTGGTGCCAGTGCACCCGCTGCTGCTTTTCTATCCTTCATTTCTGCTCCTTTTCCTCAAGCGTGACCTTTCCGCTTCGCTCCGAGCATCTCGTCCCACTGCTCCCCCACAAGCAGCATGTTTTATGCTCTGAACATTGGTTCTGCTGCTCCTCACACAGACATGGCTCCTGCTGCTGCTCCTGCTCCTGCTGCTGCTGCTGCTGCAGCAGCTGCAGTGCCTATTGCTGCTGCTTCCTCCAACATCTCCCACTGCTAGCTTTACATTTCTCTTAAACTTAGTTAACCCTTCTTCAGCTACTTATCCTCACGTGTTACCTACTGCTTGTCCAGTTGTTCCCCTCACTGCATATCCTGTGTTCTTCCCTGCACATGCTTTCCAAAGCGTCACTGATCCTTGCTCCTGCTTCTTCTCCCCGAGCGTTGCCTACTGCTCCTCCTGTTACTCCTAGCATCTCCTATCTTTGCTGCACTTGCTTCTCTTCATCTGTCTTAAGCTTCCTTCCGTTTGCTACACTCCCAGCGTCCTCTAGCATTTCTGCTCATGCTCCTTTTGCTGCTGCTGCTGCTGCTCCTATCCCTTATGGAGATGCTAGATTAGTCTACTGCTGTGTTTTAATGGTGCATGTAATGACAGGGTCCATAGTGAGACTCCCCATTATAAGACATGTAAATGTGTTGAAGGGCAAGTCTGTTTTGATTAAACATAACACTGTGTGTGTGTGTGTGGGGGGGGGGTGTATGGGAGAGGCAGGAGGAGGTTAAGATGGAGAGGAGAGACAAATAGGTACAATGTGGGTGGTGGGTTGTTTTGTTGTCGCAGTGGCCTTTTCATGGTAAGTAGGTGCCTAATGAGCTGATGTGAGTGTGTTGAAGTAAAACAGACCCTTTGCTCCCACAGCCTCTGGAGTTATCACTGCTCTGTGTACACCTTTACACACCCTATATAAACTATAGACCTTCTTCCAACAGGTTGGCCCATATTACTGACTCATTTAGCTTCTCATGAAGCCTCTGAAGATCGGGAAACTCTGGTACAAATGTGTCAAACGTCTTTTAATCTGTTGTTGAGCTTGATTTTGGCCTTTAGGATGGTCTTCAGACTTGCACAATTACTGTTTCCCAAACTGCAAGATAACACATTCATATATAATGTTTTTTTGTCTGGCATACAGCCCAGAAAATATGTAAATCTTTGCATTTAGGATCCTAAAATGATTTCAGGAAAAAGTATATATTAATTAAGAATATTCAACAAAATCAACATGTTCAATCCACAGAGCAATTCATTAGCTAGTTGCTAATTAATGACGGGCTACTTAAACCCAAGACACACACCTTAATGTTCAGTGTTTCACTGCAATCATTATTCGGAAATTTTAGCTTGATGTATTTGTTTTGTTGTATACTTTGATTGCTTTGCTTAAATATATGGCTGTATATGTCAATTCACCTTTTGGTCTGACCATCAGCGCAGCATCCAAAGATGCTCAGTGTCACCTATGACCAAAGAACGTGGAAATGTCTTACGTCGTAAGGTGAAACTAGAGAATGTTTATTATTTTTGCTCGAACAAATTCCAGAGATATTTAATTCATGATACGGTCCACTTATAACTCACCTACTACAGGGTCGGCTCTGGGCCGCACAAAATGAATAGATAAGACAATTCACTCAATTATTGATTATGACAATCTGAAAGATGTTTTTACTTTCAGAAAATTGGATTTTCTTTTAGTAGCATCTGTCTGTCTCTGTTGACCTGTTTCCCACAAACTAGCTGAAATAAGGAAAAAGTAGTTTCGGGTTATTTTTCGTGATAGTTTGATGTCTTCATAACTGTTTTTTTTTTTTTGCCTGGTGTTCTCCTGCCGTAGTAATGGTAGTACACGCGGCCTCAGCAGTTGACAGAGCGCAGTTTCTGGTCAACTAAGGTCTTTGATTTCTTATCTTTTACATCAATTATAAAAACATAGTGACTTTGTTCTCAGTTCATCCACAAGTTCAACTGGACATTTGAAGAACTTCCCTCAGAGCTCATGTTCACAAGAATGGCGTGAATGGATGAATGTACAGACTAAACAGACTGGCAGCTGAGAAACATGATGCCTCCTGCAGCCACAAGTGCAAAGGCAGAAAAACATCATCCGTCAGACCTAGTGTTTCTAGCTGTTTCCATGTTTCTTATTCTCTTAAAATGTCTTTTTACTCCAAACCAGCTGATTGTTGTGTAGTAGTGAGTACATATCTAGATCTAAAAGGGTTTTTGTCTTGATCACATCAAAGACGCCCATAAGCACCCTTCCTGAAAGCACGCTGTCTGGAAGAGTGAGGACGCAGAGTATTGGGCTAAAATGTTTACTCTCAAAAACGCATTATTCTGACTACAGCTGTTTGCAGTCATATATAGTTCTGACTGTTCAGTAATCTTTACATCCCCTCAGGATCTGAACCTATTCAAAGAGTCCAACATGCAGCAAATTAATCCAGCATTTGACCCTGTTATTTTGAAAGTCAATGCAAACCCTGACCCAGCGGATATTGTTGGGTATAAGTGCTACATATCCCACAAACAAGCCTTGGGAGGGGTGGCAAAGTCATCTGTGTCTGAACTAAATGCCCACTCAGCAGCAACCTCTCTTACTGAATTTGCTGATTTGTGTCAGTGTTGAGTGTCGAGGGGTCGAGGAGTTAATTTCTTTTGACTTTTTCATGCGAGAACTGCTGGTTGGGACCGAACCTTAAAGTCCTGGATTGGTGCACTGCTGCTTTTAATTCTACGAACCAGCATGGAAAGTGTACTCTATACATATATCTACAGATATCTATACATATGATTACACTAAATGTTTTATTTCTGTTTCTACGTGTAAACCATTCTGATCGTTTTTCCTGGTGCCTGAATACATCGATGTCATGTCCCGTCTGTCATCTTATGGGAATGCAAAAGGTCAAACATCATACTGTCTTAGATGTTGGTATTAACATGACAGGCATTAATTTTTGTCCTTTGTTCAGTACGAGTACGTGTCTGAAGCAAATGATCTCCTTGGGGAAACCTATCACACTTATTTTGAAGAGATATGCAGATGACACATTGCATGTACACACACACACAAACACACACACACACACTCAATACTGTATCCTTCACAATGATTTGCCTGCTCATGTTTTAAATATGCAGTTTCTATATTCATCTGGTGACAAGTTATCAATGTGACAGACAGATAGTTGAACCGGGAGAAAATAGATGCTTGGATAAGATCCTTCACACCAGTCCTGAACCTTTTACCCCAGTGCATCCCAGTTTGTTTTTCCTCAGGGCCTCCTTTAAATATTTATTTCCACACAGTATTGAGATGGTTTCTTGAATAAATGGGGAATGTATTTGTCTTCCTGTAGGTGCTGGGAACCTGTATGAATATTTACCTATGCTGTGAGACTCCAGGTTCTGGGCTTTGGTAGTATATTGCACAGTGTATTGAGCATCAAGAGGCAGCTTCAGATTCGTCAGTTTAGCATTAGATACCATGAATCTATACCCAAAGGCCTGTCAAATTACACAGTGGTTCAAGAGCTAATGTCTTACAAAACCTCCCCAGTGTTTACCGAGATGTGATCAGTTGTATTTGTGTGAAAATATATCCTTAACTATTAATCTTCACACCTCAGTTGTGAATTCTCACAACTCAACAATCCTGTTCTTATATTAAGAAGTGACGTCTTGGTTGAGTAGATCAGTGATGGTACAAAGGAAACCTGAAACGTATTAATGCAAACATTGCAAACAGAACTTTTCATACCAAGTGTACATGGCTTTTAAATGATTTTGTGGTCTATAGAACATGGACACAGGTTGTCTACTGTACAGTGGGGTGCCTAAGTTTTGGCAACCTTGTCAATTTTTCTGTATAAATCGTTGGTTGTTATGATACAAAATTCTATTAAATATATCATATAGATAGATATACACACAGTGATATTTGAGAAGTGAAATGAAGTTCATAGGATTTACAGAAAGTGTGCAATAATTGTTTAAACAAATATTAGGCAGGTACACACTCCCCTGTATCTATTGTCAGAGGAGGTTTCAAGTCTTTCGGGACCAAGTCAAGCAATTAAAGACCCGAACTCTTTCCTGGAATGCATTTTTAATTTCTCTTTGCTAGTTGGGCTAATTGTGACCCGATGAATGTAAAAACAAAGAATTATCTTTTTATGTGATGTAGTTTCTGAGAAAAATTATGTTCACATTTCAAAACATTTGTTTTAAATTTTGATAAAAAAACTATAAAGTCCTAATTGAGTAATGATGTGCAAAACTCAACATTTGTACAAATAGTACAAAAACAAAATGAGAAACAGCAATTGTTCCCCTTTGAGCAAGGGCTCATTTGAAGTGCTGCTAACAGTTGCCGGAAGATGTACGTCTGTAACAAAGTACAAACAGTAAAAGTATAATGTCCTTGTACGTACATATCAGGCCCTTGCAGAGCAAAATTTTGTATTTTGGTCTAGACAACCCAAAATGTGATGTCCACATATGTGGATGCCAGGTCCTAGGACATCGAGTGAATTAGCTAGCCAAGTGGTAGACAAGCCCAGTCCTAGAAACCTGCAGTTTGTTTTTCAATCGCCCTGCATTTACAGCTGTTGATCAACAGAAGGAACTGTTGATTACCTGGGTCAGGTGTGTTCAGCCAATTGGAAGCTGTAAGTGCAGGAATGGTTGGAAACCACGCAGGGCTGCGGCTGCCTGACCGTGTGCCTATAAGGGCACTGACTTGTTAAGTCACAAGCATTAATTAGTGTAACTCAGAAATCCCACTCTGCATGATGCCTATTTATCATTAACTTTGGAAAATAGTTATTTGACAAGAAAAAATAAAGCATAATAAACTGAGCAAAGTTCATTCACAGATGAGAAAAAAATTTACATTCCTGTCAGTGTTTTTTTTTTTAAAAAAACCAAGGCCCGACCATGTCCTTTCACTAAGAAAAAGAGTCCAATCTGAGTGGTGTCCAGTTGTTGGCTTCTTCCACATTTTTTTTTTTATATTTTCTAAAAAGCCATAAGTGGAAGTAGTGAGACGACAGAACGAAAAAAAGGGAGAACTGTGGTCCATTCTTTGTTCCAAGTGTTTAATGTGATTATAAATGTAAAGAAACAAGCTATTTAAATATGCCACGCTCTAGGAATGTAATTTTATTCAGAAATTTCCTTTAAATAATCATAAAAATAGTTGACAGATTACCTAGTAATAGTTCATTGAAGTGTTTGATGCATTGTAAACAATTTGCTTAACATAACAAATTTACCAAATTTGTCCTGGTGCCTATCCTCTGATCAAGTGCTGCACAGTACGAATAAACTAATGGTCCTGCTCACTGACTCTACCGTTCACATCAACAGTCAGTCAGCATCTAAACCACCTTCATAACAGACATTTAACCACAATCACCTTTTCTCCTTCATAGCTGTCAATGCTGCCACATTTAAAAAAAGCAAAAATTGATTTTAGCTACTGAGAGGAACACCCCACCACCCATAATTTTTCAGGTTATTTGCATAACAAACCAGTCTAAATAGATTATATTTCCATGATATGAAACTATAATTGATACCAGCATAAAAGGAATAAAAGAATCTTTTGTTTTCACCTAAAATTCTCCCTTTCCTTTTAGCGAGGTCCATTATACTGTCACTTCAACTAATTTGCAGCTCAAAGAGTCACATCAATACACCGCTATGTTAGACAGACGGCAGTGGCATGCTCCTTGAGTTGTTCTGTCTTCTGTATTGATTCTCTTTTTCAACATGCAAGGTAAGCGATAGCGTCAATTACCCTTTGTTTCAGGCAAAATCATTTCGCTATTGCAATAGACCTCGCCAATAAAAACACCTTCATTTATCCTGACCTCGGGCCTCCTGCTGACTTCTTTACCTCGAGGCCATAGAGAAATACAAACGGGAGGAAGGAGAGAATCTGAAATATGCATTTACTGCTTTTAAATGCAAATTAGGCATTAAGGGGAGATTGCTCAGGATTCCAGGACTCTCGTTACAGACTGTAGAGGTGGCACAGCATCATCAGTTCACTTCAACCATATTACATGCATATTCTTGTGCTATCCCAGCTTCAATGATAAACATATATTTTACCTTAATAGCACATTTCTGTTCAAGAACAGTGGTTTTAATTGTGGATTGATTGCCGACGCATGTGTTGTCATTATCTCTTAGTCAGTTGTTGTAATGGATGGATGGAATTGGATTGTGAGTCCATTGCAGTTTCTACTAGACCATTTTCTTTCTTTACTCTCACTTTACACTCTAAAAAGAGTAACAGATACAACGAGCAGAAGCAATGATGCATAAATTTCTCTTAATACTTTCTGACTTCCCCATTCTGTTTATGTCAAAAACTGGATCTGATCTTCATCTAATTCACAAGTGCAGCCAAAATCCTAATAATTACAAACATAATAATCTTTCACAATTGCTGTTTTATATTAAACCAAGATGTTCATCAGTGGCATGCTAAAATGAGCACTAATACAGTTCTACAGTTGTGAAATGATGTGATTTCATTTGTATCTGCACCATAAGTTGGTCGGACCAGACTGTATACAAGGCTGCAGCAGCAATGTGAGAAAAAGCACATTGAATTTTTGTGAAGTCACATTTTTGGAAGAAAAAGATTTCTGTTGTGTTACTTTTATCCTAGATAACTGGCTACATAACATGGCCATCTATAGTGTTTTAATGTATTATATACGATTGAGTTTTACTATCCTCTCCCACACTGTACGCTGCTGCTCTGAGCTTTAGACCCTTTATAGCTCAGCATATGATTGAACATAATGGCCCATTATTTATTTGCTGGTTGTGAGTGGGCCCTCTGCCAACCTCTTCAGGGTTCCTGCCGTGGGCATATGGTCTCACAGATAGCCATGCTGGATATTAAGGGTTGTGTCACTGCTGGAGCAAAAGAAGAAAGGGAGGGTGGGGGACATAATGGGGGAGACAACTCACATCAGTGATTTTGCCTCACCTTGAAAAGGTTGTGGAAGTAAATTGCATTGGTTGGAAAGTTTAATCACTTTTGATTGTTGACAGCACCAAACCACATAAAGATAGGCTGTGGAGCATATCCACCAACAACATCTGGAAAAACGTTACTATTAACATCTGCTACCTAACATTGTACAACAACCTTAACATTAGAACATTCTTTTTTTATTTGTAAAACAGTGAACAAATAAAAACTTTCTCTTTGACCTGAAGAGTCCTGTATTCCTATCTTAGCTTAAAGCTTATTAAATCACGGCGGCTCTTTTAGAGCTGTGGCTGAAGTCACACTTGGTCAGTTTCATCCGCTCCTGCCTTTCACAGCCACAGGCTTCAGTTCTGTCTGCCACTGTGCTGCTCTGCTGAAGCAGTGAGGCATTCAGTGGTTACACTCAGGTACAGAGCAAGCTGACCGCAGGAAAAAGAAAGATTATTGTTCAGGTTCGACACATGTACTCTGTGTCGACTTTTGTCTGGCAAAATGTCACACACATGAACTGTGCACATATCACGACCCCACAGAGCCACGGACAGGCTTTTTGTGGTTATGTATTCTCATCCTATTCTCCTTACTAAATTTCCAAAACAACAGGGGCAAAGCAAAAACCAGGCCAGAACAGTCAGGCAGGGGAGTGACGGGGGCAATTTTACCTTGACAGGTTTACTCTGCGTGACAGCAGTTATGATATCAAATCTCCCGAGGGACAGAGAGAGCAAAGGACGGATGGAGGAGGAGAGAAATGAGCCGAAGCAAAAAAAGACACAAAGAGAGGGACATCCAGTGGTTAGACCTCTGCTGTTTGCTATGTGGAGCCGAGAATGAATAAGTGTCAGGTCCCTCCCACTAGGAGCCATTTTAACAAGCTCTTAGTATTTGAGTGGCTGTTAGTGGACTTGTAATCCAGCCTGGCATTTTCTGACTGCTGTGACATGTGGAACACACATGTATGTGTGGCCAGCCTGCAGTGTCACTTCTCTTTTGGGCCTGCGTTGTGAAAGAAGCAGGGACAACCACTGTCCTGCCAACCAGGAGGAACATTTATTTTCTGTGTGAAATGAAAATAAAAACAATCAGCTTTGGTTTACTGGAGTTCACATAGGGCTGGGCGATATGGCCGGAAAATAATATATATAAAATAATATTTTTAAGCTGTGTCACGATAAATGTTTTCGCCTCAGTGCGGCCACGAGCCAACTGAGGGAAGCAGCGTGAATTTATAGGAAATTATGTCATTGACAGGTCAGAGGTCAAACAAATCAATATAAAAGCTCTGTCAAAATAAAATACACAAACACACCAATCATGAGATAGCAACACTTACTCATCGGTTTCTCCACTAACCTGATGCTTCATGGCGTTGTTCATGGCTCACTGTCTACCCAGGCGTTTTCAAGTAATAATTAAGGAGGTCCGTAAAACCAATAAACATGACGACAAATTGGTTCTGGCTCTGAGTCCGGACAGGACAGAGTCTGGTTCCGGTTCTGGTTCTTGATCCGGGCAGCGGTCCGCCAGTTGGTCGCCGCTGATCTAAATAGAGAAAGTATGAGACACATAGAGCTTGTCATGCAAAATCCTGTTGGATTTGAGATAGATTTAGTATTTGCACTGCAAACATGCAGAGTACTGTTTGCTTTCAGCCTGTGGCCAACCTTGACAGCTGAGCTGTCTTCCTCACCGGAACCATAACCACAGTTTCTTTTGTTTTTTTTTACCACCATAGTGGATTTTGAAGTGAAATGTGTGAGTGTCAGCTTGAATTTAGGGGTTTGGTAGAGACCACTGGAGGAACTGAGTAGGAAGTGCACCCACGTATATTAATTTGCCTGCTAGTCAAGGTTGAAAAATATTTAGACGGTCTAATGTAACCATAAATGGGACCGTCAGATTGAGTACACGGTTGGAAATCTGGACTTACCCAAGGACATCACCAGTCTCTTCATTGGTGATACTCCTTTACTGCAGCTGTCTTTAGTTCCCACTGTATTTCCCAACAATTTCCCCAAGGGGATCAATAAAGTATTCATTATTATTATTATTATTTTGCCTTCAGCATGTGAAATGCATGCTCAGTTTAATTCAGGTCAGTTTAGTATTGGCTACTGTTTTTTTAGGTCATTGTCAACCTGGCCTATGAAGTACCATCTAAAGACCTTTGAAGCATTAGGCTGAATCTGAAGAGATAATACAACCCTGAACATGTCAGAATCCTTCCCTTCTCCAGACTCTTCTTACCTGTGCATGTTGTTTCAGTTGTACAGACCTTTGTGGTAGAGCAATTTATGAATTTATCTTCATGGATCATCATCTTATGAACATTATTTATTCTTGAAACCAGTGCAGATGTCCTTGAAAACTTCTTCAGAATTGAAAAGCAAAGGTTTAAGTATAAAGTGAGCCTCAGTTCCGGATTTGTGTCTTAAATCTTTGTCTGAATATCACCTTGTATACCTTCTTGGGGACCACACCCAAGCGTCAAAAATGCTTTGTTAGCCCTTTTTTGCTTTGAATTTACTCTTGTTTATCTCTTGTTTATCTGATGAAGCCTTGATTTCAGACTCTTTCTTGGAGGATGTATTTGGTCTGGCATTATGTTGGTCTAGAGTTTTTATTGACTGGAAAAAGAATTCTTATAATGCACTTTTCTTCTTTTCTGCCACACATAATGCCTTTGCTATGCCCCTGATAGGTTGGTTTTGCTTCTTTACTGTAGTTATTAGGTGACTTAATGCTAATTTGGTTTGTTTCATCATAGCACATTGATCAGCGGGTAATATAACAACCTTGGTTCTTCTAATGTGGGTGGTGTCTTGTCATTTTCTCATCACTGATGTCGTCCAAGTGATGTTTTCACAGTTTTGCATTTGCTGTTGTAAAACTTTACTTCACCTTGCTTGGTAGACATCTGTATCCACACCTGGTATGAGTGGTGGGCTAGGAGTTTTGGATGGGATTTGATCCTACCACCTTTTGCATGCCAGTCTGATGCTTTTACCAAGCCACCACGACCATTATTTGGGAATGCTTTAGCTTGCTGCATAGCTGTGCACCCACTCACAGTGACTGCAGAAAAATTCTCTACAAAAAATATTTTATGGAAATTACATTGGTTGTTTATTCATGTATTTGTCCTTAGATACAACATGCAATACACCCCAAGGATATTTACATTGTAAGCGACTTAACTTGTACTTCTTTATTAAAAATTGCAAGTAGTTTTGATGAAATGCTAAATTCTGTTTATAATGTCACTTTGTTTTCATTATTGTTATCATTTGACGTTTCCCAGACAACTTTAAAAGGAATGAGAATTATTTGAGGGCCCCTAAAAAGAACTCATAGGCCTGTAGTAACCAAGTAACTGTGAACAATTTATTTTGTCACAGTAAAGCCAAAGCAATATGACGGAATAATTTGATAATTTTGTTGCTTTTCTTCCAGTAGTCAAACAGGACAGGAGTGAAACTGTCACAAAACATTTTCTAAAATGCTCATCTGAGTATCTATTTAAAGGACACTGGAAGGCCGCAGCATAGAGTTTTCCACTGGGAACCCAATTTATCCCTGAACGCTGACAAAACTTGTACTTCAAGACGCACAGAAAGTAAGACTGCAGTGAGAAGGGCAGAGGTTGAGATGGAAGGGAGGGAAGCAGAGATTCACTCTAAGAGAGTCCTCTGGGTTGATCCTGAAGGAGACATGGGCACACGTGACAGCAGCAGAGTGTGTCTGTGTGTGTGCGTGTGTTTGTAGCAAAGCAATACAACTGCACTGGAAAAAAACAACAGGTTAACGCCTAAATGATTTAAGTAAATCAAATTGAACTCGGTTTCGTTTATCCAATAAATATTTAGGACATATAAAATGCTTTAACTATTAGTTTGAAACTGAGTTAAGTTCAGTTTACTAGAATCTTTTAGGTGTTACCTGTTCTTTCCACCAAAATCTGTTCTTGTCAACTCCTGCACACTACACATCCACACCGAATTTTCTGGTTCTGGTGATGAGGACCATGTCCAGAAAAAAGGCTATGGAAACCTTTCTGATGCTATATATCGAGCATGTCTGTCAAGTCTTGCTTCTCTTTTCACTCCTTGTCCTTCCTTTAACCCTCATCAGCAAATGGTCTTCTCCTGCTTTCTACCTTAAGGAGCAAATAGGTCAGCAAACTTAAAACTCCTGTCCCAGGGCGTTCACATAGCTGAAATTCTTTTAGCATGCTTGGTTTGCCTTAGCTTGCATGTAGAATTGACGTCATCTTCCTCACTGGCTCAGAAAATAGCTATGGCACGGTACAGATGACCTTTGGGTGAACCTGGCTACTTTAGGTACCCCTCTCGTTGCGATGTGATCTAGTAATCTCTGCAAGACACATCCAATGCGTTTATGAACAGAGAAATTGATTTTGAAGAGTTTTTCATACCTGTTGGTGCTTGCACTTCATTTCGCAGCACTTCTCCGAAATGTGTAAAAGTGGCCACTCAGCATTTAATTAAATAACAGGGGATCTAAATTGGTACGTGTTTAAAGCCCTTCACACATCCGTTCCACTGTTTGGTGAAATGTGATGGCCAAAGTCAGCTCTCACGTTGCACAGGCAGTTCAACTGAATTTCCTCTGGTTTTTAAGCTGTATGATGTTAAAACTGATAATTAATTTGATTTATTTGAAAGAAAGTCAGATATAAATGCTCAAAGAACAAAGACAGTGTTGAACATTACACACTGTTGCTTTATAGCTGTAGCTTTTGCAGCTTCCTTTCTGCCAAACTGGTTGCGAGCTACTTACAAGCCAACATTAATTTCAATGTGTAATTAATGTGTAAGCGATATTGTTGTTTAACGGTTATATTTTTTAAAGGAGGCATTATGTTAAATATTTAATAGTTTGACTGGATTTTCTGTTTCTTTTTAATGAAGGTTCTGCAAACTATTTCCCTCATTAAGTCTAAAGATAATTGATTGGTTTCTAAAGTGTATTAAAGAGATTTCAAGCAAAGATGTTATATAAAACATAAAAAAAGAAATAAAAGTCTTTAGTTTTACTGTTAGCATTAGACTGCATAGTAGACAGAATCAGGACCGTGCTCTGCAAAGGTTTCCTCCTCCCGAGGGTCACGCATGCACACTGTGGCGTTCAGTCTGTCTTGTCGCGTGTGGCTCCACACTGACAAGACTGAGCTTCATACTGTGCGAGCATGTGTCCCTTAGCCATGTTGCACATTCTGAGGTGGAGTAAGGTGTCTCACCGAGCTAGTGGATGTCTTCCAGACTGGTTTCAGCACAGCATCTGTCACCAGATTTGCCCACAGATAGATTGACACTGTCGCGGAACAAACAGTAGAGTCTGTGGCATGTGGTCAGCTGATATCGCTCCCTTTCTCTCTTTGTTCATTTCTGTCTTTCTCTAGCTGTCTCCGGGGTGACAAGCGGGGACACGTGCTGACATGCGATAAACAGATCTGTGACTAATGGTCTGCCTTAATAGAATACAAATTAGATGATTAGACAACCTCTTTCCTGCCAAGCAGGAACTTTGCTGACAAAATAATGCTTAAATTTGGAATCTGCTGGTTTTTAATTATCTTCTCATATCCTATCTGTATAGGACCATTAAAATCAGTTTTGTCTGGGAGACATTGATTGAATAGTCAAGTTACAGTCCTGGTATAAAATTTCAATAATTTACATGAAATGGTATATTCACAACCATTCAGTCAGTGAAATGAAAGTTCCCTCTGCTTGCCACTGCTGGATACCAGCATCAGATACCTGCCAACGCCAGTCAGCTTAAAACACCCCTCACCTGGAATAACATGGATGTCATAATGTCATATTTCTGTTGTTTCCTCAGAGATCATCAGGGCACATGATGAACTACGCTCTGTCTCTGAATTTCTGACAGCTCACGCTACATCTTCTGTATAGTCACTGTGTTGGCAAAAGCAAGTGATAAATCACCTTATGACTTAGGAAGATTTCTGGGATAGCACATTTGCAGGAGACACCCTCCAATCTTGAATTGTTTTTCACAGTCATGTCTCCTAAGAATTACATTCCTATCCAACTACACTGCAACTGTGATTCTGTTTTTTTTCTGGCAAACATAATGACCATGTTCTAGTGAATTTATTTTTTGAATGAATGAAGCAATACTTTTACATTAAACAAAAAGTGAGGCGGTTGGGGTGGATGGCGGCAGATACCGTGCAGGGCCGACAAGCCGCAGACTCAATCCAGTCACAATTAGCCTTTGCACACTGCTGTATTTTTAGGAATCTAGTTTTTAGGAGACCGTGTTGGTATTATATGACAAAAACACCATTGTGTTAATGGTAAATGTTCTGCACTTGTATGACGCTTTTCTACCTAGACTGGTACTCAAAGCGCTTTACACTGCTTCTCATTCAGCCATTCACACACACACTCATACACCAATGGCACACCGGGAGCAACTTGGGGTTCAGCGTCTTGCCAAAGGACACTTCGACATATGACTGAAGGAGGCAGGGAATCGAACCACCAATCTTCCAATTGGCAGGCGACTGATCTACCTCCTGATCCACAGCCGCGCCGTCTTTTAATATTTTCTGACTTTCCCACCAGGTGTGTGGCACTTAGTTTCAAACCTACTTGTTTTTACTGAGGTGACATTAAATAAGAAAATAAGGTAGCATTCATTTTTAGAAAATAGTTAGTTTAGTGCATTATTTTTGCTTTAATGAGTATTTGCCACAGCAGGATAAATCAAAATAATGTGTTTTTGAATGGCAGCGCAGCTCAAAGTGACAAATACACTGTACATCAGGCTTTGGCTAGACAACACTTAGGTTCAGTCTTTTTAATAAATATTGTTGACATCAAGATGAAATAGCAATAGGCTTATGCTTTAAAATAATATAAATTCATTCCCAGGACATCAACCAAGATGAACACTTAACCAAGATTGATACAGATGTCTGGTGTTTCTAATTTGTTATAATGTGAATTGAGTGAATTTGTATTAGCATTCACACAGATAGCATGATTTTCTTCTTCTAGATAAAAAAGACACGTGGTAAACAATCCAATATTAATATTGTTTCACTGCTAAAAGTAAAAGGTTTGTTGTACAAAACGATGGATATATTACATCAAAATCTTTTTATTTACTTATTTGTATTATTTGAGTTGCTGTTTTTGTAGCTTCACTGATTATTTCAGTAAATAATCCACCAAAATACACCACAAATCACTAATGGAAATAATTAGGGCCTGAATTATTTGGACTAATGTCGGCCAAATAATGAAAAGTCTAGTGTCTGCTAAAATGAGCTCAGTTGAGGAACTGGGTCACATTCAGAACTATTTTAATGATCTGTTTCTTTATACAAAGAAGCATAATTGTAGGTTTGACTGAGAATTCAGTGCGCCAAAGATGTGTATTTTTCAGTCCCCCCGTTCCCTTCTCAGCGCACTTATATAAACTTAAGAAGCTGTAATGCCGCTGTGGGTGTATTCTTTGTGAATAGGATGAGCTTGTCACCATTTGAGATGCAGTGTAGCTGTACGTAGACACACAATACACACCGTGGCCCATTTCCTTCCAGATGATGTGTATTCAGTCCTTTTCCATCAGCCACTTTCTGATAGCAGCTCAAATCTGAAATGATTTGAACGATACCTCTTGTGGGTACCTAAATTAATATCAGTTAACAAGTCAAAGCATGAAAGAACTATGAAATGTGAGTGTATTTACTTTCGATTGATTAGATAAAAATGTGGGGGATTGATGAGGCTTTGATGTCACGGCTTGGAGATTAAACATCGGTGCTCGGAGCTGCAACGCTTCACTGTGTAGCCCTCAGTTCTGCCTCGTCTGATTCTGTGTCCCACTCATCTCTTCTGAGTGGCAGCTCAGTAAAAACATTGGAAGTCCCTTGATACTCTTAAAGCCTTGCTGCATCTTGCCATGTAGGTGTGTGAGTTTTATGACGGTTAAAGTTGTCGTTTCATTTACATTTTACTGTAGACAGATCAGATTAAAAGTTGAGGAGATTGCCAGATTAAACTAATGCACGCTCACTTGAGGTGCATTAGTCCATTAAAAGCAGAAGAGTGGAGCTGCAACTAACAACTGTTTTAATTATTTATTCTCCTGTTGATTATTTGTTTTGAATAATTGATCATTTATTCTCAATTGGTCTCAAATGGTTGAAGACATGTGCATCACAATATCTTGAAGCCTAATAGCGTATGTATACATGAATAGAGATAAGGAGTAAATATTTCTTGCAGCTGATGATACAGAGAAATATCTCACCAGCCTGGTGATTAGCGTTTGTCCAACTTTTAGGTTTTTGCTAGTTACATAATTTTTTTCATGAAGGAGGAAACAATGTGTTTTTATATAAATATAAATGTATATTTTAGTAGAGTATAAACATGTTTGCGACTTATCATTTAATGATCATTAATAGAAAATGTAATCTAGTTACCTTCCTCACAAAAACATTTGTGATTGCAGTTTAGTTTTTCTATCCTCTACCATAATATCATTACATGTTGTTAACATTGTGTCTCCTCTCTCCCCTAGTTGTGCTTCATCCTTTCTGTCTCTCTTTCTCTCTGTACCTTTCTGCAGGTGTCCTCAACATTGGAGTTGTGTGACTTTGCTTTGTAGCCGCTGGTCCTACAAACCTGCTCCTTGTTGTTGTTGTGATCTCTGTTACCTGCTGTCCTTTTCCCTCTCCTCTGTCCACTAACCCCAACCGGTCGAGGCAGATGGTCGTCCACCCTGAGTCTGGTTCTGCTGGAGGTTTCTTCCTGTTAAGGCAGTTTTTCCTCTCCGCTGTTGCCTAGTGCTGCTCAAATAGGACTGTTGGGTTTTCTATATAGTTCTGTATATATACTAGGCTCTTAAACTTGTTATGTAAAGTGCCTTAAGATGATCTTTGTTATGATTTGGCGCTTTATTGAATTGAATTAAAGCCCAGGGCGTTAATAAATGTTAAAGAGCAATAAATAAATAAAGATCAGGACAACTCTTAGAAGCTGTCTGAGCCAGTACGTTGTCAGGGTCATGTTGATTTGCTCTTTAACTAAGTTATTGATGCTGTTGCATAGAAAAAATAAAATGATCCCTGTCGAGCAGAATGCACCGGGGGAAACCCTGTGGCTGTCTCAAGTCTTAAGTGCAAAGTCAGTGTGTATTATTTAAGCTTCACATTTTAAATCTGAAATAAAAAAGCATCTTTATCTGACATCATTAATGGGAATATCAAAAATCCCCATGCCTTTTTTAATCACTGTTAAAAGCTAACTAATTCACTAACACCATGGATGCAATTACCTTTCCTCTAACTAATTCAACAACAGAACAGACTATTTATTGACTAATTACTATTGTTGCCAACAAGAAGAGAAGACTAAACGTTATTTCTCAGCTTGAACTCAAACAAGTAAGTGAGTAGGAATTAAAGAATTGATGTCCAGACGTAATTTGTGAGAAAGTTATTCTTGCCTTTGTCTCCAGCAGCATGGAGTACTATAACAGCCTCTTGTCTGTTCTTCTAAAAAAAAGACCATTAGACAGTTTCAGCTCATTCAGAACACCCCTGAAGAATAGACTTTTGAAGTGCTACTATGTGATTATAAATCACTCAATCACATGAGGTCAAAATACATTCTGATCTCCTTGAAGAACATAAAACCAGCAGGACTCCTAGATTTTTAAGAAGCACTCAGCTGGTAGAGCGTGGTGAAGCTGCTTTCAGCCTCCACCATTTACACAGATGGAACAAGTCAAATCAGAATTTCCAACTCTGCTGTTTTCTACCTTTTGTTGTTTGCTTTCTCTGCTGCACTTTTATTTCCAATAGATTGTTACTAATATTAAACAGTGCTATAACTGTGTTATAATAACAAGATTTGCTTTAGGAGTTCATTCTTCAAAAAGTATAATTAAATAAAAAGGAGGTGTGGGGACTCTACATAGTAACCTACCGTGACAGCCTCTGCTCTTCGCCTGTACCACTTCCTATTTCTTTTAAACCTCTGATATGGACCTACTGTTGCGCCTGAAACAAAGTGGACTAACTGACGAACACGTCACGTTATAGCCATACGCTTCCCGCGCATCCTTCTTGCCGTATGTTTACAGTGCACGAGAACTTTACCACAGAAGCTTCATCATCATCTACCGAGCTCACTTATGTGGCCCTCTGAATTACCCGCCTTACGAACGTGCCGAACACCACTTGAACAAATGATCCAGCGTGTGACAGTGTTTAATGTGGCGTCTGCAGGCGTCGCTCTCCTTTAAAAACAGAGCATGTCAGTTAGGAGACTGCTCCTCTTGTTTTAGTCACAAAGGCACAAAGGATTCTGCCACAGTGACAGACTGGATGCTTCACACAGCGTTTGTGTCTCTGAGCGAGCGTGTGCACGCGTGTGTGCGCGCGCATTTCTTTTTGTACTAGTGGCAGTTTCGTGTTAAGTTTTTATCCATAGAGAAAAAGCCACACTTCATCTGGGCTCGGTGCTAAAAATACGAAGCCGATATGTTCTCGTTTTATTGTTGTGCTGTTCCCATTTTCTAAAAGACAATAAGTTGGTTATTTATTTATTTTACTGTGACTAGCACACCCTGTTGTCTAAAAATTCAATATGTTGCAGTTATATTTATAGTGACAGGCCTCTGCTGTGACAGCCAATCATATTCAGGAGAGCCACAATACGTCTCCTACGTTTTAAAACAGTGTTTCGTGTTGCCAGGTCTGCGCGTTTTCACAGTGTTGTAATGTCTTAGTGACAAGCCATCAAACTATGCAATGATACAGAAATCCTGTGTTACTGAAGCTACAGCAAATACAAACATTTCTTCATTTAGATTTGACAAATGAAATAGGAATTTAACAGGTATTTTTCATTTTCAGAAAAGCTGAGATAGAAGGGTTCTCTAGTGGCGACCATGCCCTCTTTTTTCAAGTGAAATCATGACACCACAGATTTTCTAGGTCAGGGCTGTTAGACGAGGAGAGGAAAACGAGAGTAGCGGTGAAACCACAAGGTGAGGGAGCAGCACAAAGAAAAATTCAATTCATCTTTATTTGTATAGCGCCAAATCACAACGAAAGTCATTTCAGGGCACTTTACATTGCAAGGTTTA
>JAUMTR010000019.1:17689759-17707122 GCA_032270685.1 Microctenopoma stevenorrisi | reverse complement strand
AGGCTACAGGCTCGTTCATAAAGTGTTAGATGAACCTACTACTATGTCTAGAATACCACAACATACTATCAATTATTTACTGCAGTATGTGAAGTTGTCATATGTTCACTATGAATGATCGTGTTGTTCTCTGGCCCAGTCCTTTATTCACGGTTGTTGAATAGGCAGCCAATCTGCTTAACTCTTGTCTTTTTTATGCCAGGTTAAAAAAACCCAAAGATGATATTGTTTTAAGGGGATTATCTTTGTTGTCATCCTGTCATATTGTTGTTACTTTTTCATACTGCATTAGCATAACAACAAATCTGGTTTATTTGTGGCTTCTTACCTGTTTAATCTTATGACAGGGAAAAAAGAAAGAGAAGCTTTGCAGAAAAGCTGTAAAGTGGGACTTTATGAATATGAATGACATGCGTGGATGTGCCGTACTAAAGTTGCCATCTGAGCTGACTATTAATTCAACTCTTACCTGCTCTGTTGATGCAGCTCTGTCGTTTCACCTCTTGCTGCCTGTCTGTCCCTCTTTTTATCTGACAGAGACAGTGATGGATACAAGGACAGCGACAGCTGAGCTTGGCTGGATATCGTTCCCTGCCAATGGCGTAAGAACACTGTGCAGAGTTGCACTGTCCGTGTGTGTGTATGTGCATGTTTCCTTGGGGGATTGGTTTGAGTACACTTACTGTGCTCCATTAATAAGTCTTTTAAAATCTTAATTACCGTGGCAAGGTGACACCAATTTACCGCTATCGATTGAAAATACAACAGAAAATAGAAATCTGCATAGAAAAGAATAAAATCAAATGAATTCAAATCATATAGAATAGTCTTCCACCCACGGTGTTGAACTCTTTGGCTTTTCTAAACAGAGGCCCACAATGGTCTGTTCTGTGTGTCCGTGTGCGTGTGTTTGAGGTGAGTGGCTCTAATTGTGATGAATGATTGTCCCCATGCAGCACAGACCAAGGCAGAGAGGAAAAAAGTGAACGAGGGAAGGGAGGGGCTAGGAAAAAAAATGAGCCAAAATGGGAGGGAGGGGTAGAGAAAGTTTAATTTGTGCCAGATCCTGGTAAACCCATTAATCATTTTAGCCTCTCCCCCGTTTGTCTGCTTACTTCCCCCTCATCCGTACCCTCTGGCCCTCTCCCTCACACACACATCCTCTAGTGGGAGGAGGTGAGCGGCTATGATGAGAACCTCAACACCATCAGGACGTACCAGGTGTGCAACGTGTTCGAGCCCAGCCAGAACAACTGGCTCCTCACCACTTACATTGACCGGCGGGCAGCACAGCGCATCTATGTGGAGATCCGCTTCACCGTGCGCGACTGTGCCTCCATCCCCAGCGTCCTGGGCTCTTGCAAAGAGACGTTCAACCTTTACTATCTGGAGACCGACAGGACTGTATCAGAGGGCATCAAAGGGGTGGAGTACTGGGCCAATGCTCCATTTCTAAAGGTAATTGCTCAGGGCTACAGCCTTTGAATGAAGGAGCAAAGTGGGCGGGGCAAATGGTTTCAGTGTTCATTGGATTTAATGATAACCTAAATGTCCTCTTCTCATGTTCTGTCTCTGCCAGGTGGACACCATTGCAGCAGATGAGAGTTTCTCCCAGGTTGATTTTGGGGGAAGGCTAATGAAGGTGAACACAGAAGTTCGAAGTTTCGGGCCACTGTCCAAAGGCAGAGGCTTCCATCTGGCCTTCCAGGATCTGGGTGCTTGTATGTCCCTTCTGGCTGTCAGAGTATTCTACAAGAAATGCCCTAGTGTGGTTCAGAACTTTGCTTTTTTCCCAGAGGTATGGAAAATGAACTGGACTGAAACATGTGGTTTTTCTATTAGAATTTAGAGACGCTGAAATCCAAAGTATGAATATGTTAACAGACCTTTTATATGTATCTGTTTTTTGTTCAGACACTGACTGGAGCAGAGTCTACGTCTTTAGTCATCGCCAGAGGAAATTGCATTCCCAATGCTGAGGAAGTGGACGTGCCCATAAAGCTCTACTGTAATGGAGATGGAGAGTGGATGGTTCCCATCGGCAGCTGCAGCTGCAAAGCTGGTTATGAACCAGATAATGGCAATGTGTGTCGAGGTAAATCTTTATATGGATTAATGAGAATGAAGAGAAAATGAAAACGTGTGAATTCCAGCAAATTGGAGGTGATGGCGTGCCGACTGAATTACAGCTTTAATGATGTTGCCACTGCCTAATAGAGCTAACCGTGTCATTCTTTAGATAATGGCATGCATGTATACATGTATCAGGTGTTTCTTTGTCCAAGGTTGCAGCCCACAGACAGACACTGCACACAAAACTTATATTACCTTGTACCAAAAGCTAGGAAATCAGAATGACAGCAAATCAATATTTAGCCACGGTTCTAATCATCAACCGCTGCGCCATTGCCTTTAGGCATTGTCTTAAGGAGCACATGAACATGCTGGTGTGATGAATAGATTTGAAAAACAATTGAAACGTATCACAGTTATGTTTGATTAACATTAGATTGTATGGTTTATAAATTGCTTCTTTGTTGTTTGCTACTGGAATGGACCCTGTTTTAATCCAGACTCTAGTCATCTAAACAAGTCTATGCTAAGTCAATTTTAGGTGCCCAGGAGAGCAAAGTGTGCCATCTCTGGCAGCCCCAGCAGAATAATCACATGCATGTATACATGCACAGATATTTCTAGCCTGAGGGCGAAGCCCACAATGTTGCATATGTTAATATTAGCAGACGCAGAGTTGTGTGAGTATAGCACAGAAATAGCTTCTCTCCCCTCAGTGTTCCATATATCTACCTCCTTTCACTCCTTTTTATATCTGGCCTCCTTCCCCATTTCCTTCCTAAAGTAGTACCCATCATTTCTTATTCTCCCCAGACTGTCTCATCCATTGTTTGTGTGTGTGTGATGTATGTACATATAGTGAAATGATAAGTTAGGCTGCTTCATCCCATGTTAATTAGTTTAGCGTGTTTTAGCCAGATTAGGCTTCTGCAAATTAGTCCTGAGCTGAGAGAGAATCGAGTCGGAGAGATAGGAAAGAATAAGAAGCAAAAAGAGACTGAAATTGTTTCTAATGGAGAAACAGTTGTGCTCTCTGGAGGGATGAACTGGCACGAAAGTTAAAGAAGAGGACAAACCAAGGACAGAATGGTAAAAACTTGTGAGATATGAAACAGATACAGGGAGCAGAGCAGAGTGATGAATAGTATTATATCTGTCTCCGTTGAAACACAAAGTAGACTAAAATGTGAGCTTAGCTTTTGGTGTCTGTCTCTCTTTGCAAGACAAACTTCTCGTTCTCGTTCTATTTGAGGTAAGCCACGCTTGAATTATGATGTTACAGTAATGCTGATTTCAACTGCAGGAGGAATCAAGGTGCTATTTGGTATTATTGAATCTTCTTGGTGTGGAAATATTGAGCTTGTCATTGTTGCCCTTGAAAAACTACATCAGATAGAAATGCGAGAACAGCGTGTGATGTATGACGAAGTGAGAAAACAGTAATTCAGTTGCGGTTTCTTGCAGGTGCAATTCATTCCTGCGGGGCGGTCTAATTATTGGTGAGACTAGTCTTGCGCTCTGGTGATGCTTCGGGTGCTTAACTCAGTTCTCTCATGGCCAATCTCTGTTCTGTATATAGTGTGCAACGCACACCTGTTTCAGACTTTTCGCACTTTTTCTACACTTTGGAGACAAACAACATGTTAAGTGGCCAAGTATTTGTTCTAGTGGCTTTCATTGTCCACAATCAATAATGATAATAATCCAAATGTTGTATTCCTTCAAATCTGTGTTTGGATTGGACCATTAGTACACAGTCTAATCTCTTCAGGTAAATTGATGACATCCTAGGATTACGAAACAGTCATGATGGAGTACACACCTCAACATATTCCTCAGGTCTGACAGTTTCTGCACGTGCCCCTGCCTTGTGTGCTTTATTTAACGCATTTGTGCTTTAAAATGTCGTGTGGCAGAGCATGTCCAGTCTGTGTCCACTGAGTTGGTATCTTTTTGGCGCCAATCAGCTGATAACATCTTGGCAGGAACCTGGACTCACTATTAGAACAGATGGTTGTCTTTGTGTGTGTGTGTGTGTGTGTGTGTGTGTGTGTGTGTGTGTGTCCGTGTGTGTCAGGCCACGGAGTTGGTGTTTATCTTGCACCAAACCTGCATATTGTGCGAACCATCCGGCAAAACTGGCTCCACATCAAAGCACCGTGTGTCTTTGCGTGTTTGTGTGGGCCTGTACTTGTGTTAATCATTTCAGGGTAAAAAAATCTCCACAAGGTACAATTTATGATGCTAGCTTTATGTAGCAATCAGGGTCAAGGTTAGGCAACTAGTGATTATATTGGGGTAAAAACAAATCTAAGTCGATGTGATGTCTTCTTTTTGTGTGTGTGCAAACTCAATAAATATTCAAAAGACCTTTACTTCAAATGCATCACAGTACAAATGCAGGCTCCTCCATCAAATACACACACACACACACACACACACACACACACACACACACACACCGTTCCCCTGCTGTGGACCCCAACAACGCTCGAGTTTTAAAAACCTGCAGGCTTTTAAACACACACACGCACACAACGTGCGCATGCACACACAAACACTTGTGCAGGTTTAATAATTGATCAGCAAGCCTGTGTTCCAACTTTAGACCATTGTCATCCACGTGGTTGCTGTGTGACTCAATACAGCTGGCTAGAGGTACACAGTGAAACGGGGGAATAGTGTTTTCTCTCTTTTTGTCCCTTTTTGACTTTGTTGTGTTTCTCTGCTCATATATATGCCAGCTATATTCATAAATTCTTTTTCTTCTTCTCTCATTGTGCTTTTTTAAAGATGTACTCCATTCACATCATGGAGTTTTTGCTCTCCAAGCTGTTTAAGAATTAAAGGACGCAATTCATTATTTCTGATTATTTCCCCAATAAAACATAACATAAGAGTGACCCAGACACAAACAGCAGCCACGTGCATTTCTAGTGGTAGCAGTGTAAAATCCTTAGATAGCAGGACACAGACAGGGAGAGAGAGAGAGAGAGAGAGAGACAGAGAGAGAGAGATAACTACACAGAGAGGTATTCATCCAGAGATAACTAAGATAACTAATAGAGAGGAAGCAGAACTTGTTGCCATGGTGACACACCCCATGTGTATGAGCAAGGTTGTTGAATAAATGACCTTGACAAGCCAGATGTCTATCTTCCTATTCAAGACACAAATGCACACACACAAAGAGGCACAAGCCATTGACACTCCTGACATGACTTCAAAGAAAGGTGCATGCAGGAATAGAAAGAAACAGGAAGGGAGACTGACACAGACAGACACAGAAAAAGGAGGTGGAGGAGTGTCTGGTAAGTGGAGAGCGAGGAAAACGTGCGTAAAACTGTAGCTGAAGGTAATTTGAATATGTGAGAAGGCGTAAGGGGAATTTCATTCTCAAAACTCAGCGTTTCGCCGCGTGTATTTTGGGCGGCGTCTTTCTTCTTTTTGATTTAGGACAGCACATAAACTAACATCACAAACCTCATTACTACTTGTTAGATGAGTGATAACGTCCTTTTCGAAAGCACCAGATCTCTGCTCTCGTCTCTCTTGGCAGCTCCTTGCTTGAAGGCGCTTGAGAATGACAACCAATCAGAACTAATAAATGACAGCCTGTCACCTTGACACTATGAGGGGCGGCTTCGCGCTCTGCCCTAGAGTGTGAAGCTCTTTGAAGAAGCTTTGAACACCTTTCTCACATGGTCATACAGATTCATCTGGTTTGTTGTGAATGGACTCAAGTCCATACCTGCTTCACTTCAGATGGTGGTGAACTGCAGAAGGACTCGTTTCTTCGAGCGCACTGGTGCCAGAACTATTTCAGCTCACTGGACTGAAGCCCTACACTGACTGCACCACAAAAAAGCACCTGAGAGGTTTCTGCAGCCACTGTGGTTGATGTAATACGCAGGGAAACATGGCGGCAACAGTGGTGGCCGTAAATCATGTTGGAACAAAAGCATCAGCAAAACCTAGATGTAACAATATAACTTGAGGGTAGTGAACACAATAGGACACACTATGGCATTAAATGATATTAGGAAGGAACAAGAAAAACAGCAGTTTCACTGCTCTCTATGCGCCTTTATTCTTTTGTGTGTGTTCCCTTTTTTTGTTGCTCCCTCGTTATTTTTGTTTTATCACTTTGTCTTAAACACAATCTGCCCGAGTCTTTAAACCCCTTTAATATTTGATTAAGTGAAACTCTGAGGCTCTTAATTTTCCAGCACCTTGTCTCATCTAGTTATTTCACTCCGTTCATGACATCATTGGGAACCCTGCTTGTGCAATCCCCCTATATCGTCCACCATAAATCACGCGTGTGACATTTGCATTTTGGTCTTTCTGAATCGAAAGCATCTCAGAGATAAATTGAACTTTCGTTACCGCACAGGAGGGAAAACAAAGCAGCGAAGATAAATCAAAACTGGAAAAAAACAACATTAAAGAACTTCATTTGGTCTTTCTCAGCTTTTTGGTAGTGTCTTATTTCTCATTTCACACCTCTTTGTTTTCACGTTACGCTTTTTTTCCCATTAACTCATAATAGGAATTCAGAACCTCTCCAGAGACACTTATATAATGTGTGAATTTTAAAAGGTGTGCTCTAACTTTACCCATTTCTTTTGTCCTAGGTCTTTCTTAGGTTACTTTCAATCTGCTACAACTATTAGTTTTAGTTTGGCAGTAGCATGTACAAACGTATGTGACAATAATATTTCTTAAACTCACTCGTACCCGTGTTGATGTAGAAATTACTTTGTGAAAAGCTTGGAAAGCATTACACACAACCTTTATAGCTGTCTGACTGCATTAAACTTCCAGATCAGTGTACTTACTGATTGTACGTGTAACCCAAACAGTGACAGCTGTGATTCGGCTCTATGACATCATGTTCAGGCAAAGGTTGAGCTGTGCTGCAATTAAAAATGCATGTCAGGAATTAAAAATGCAACACTGCTTTTAAAGGGAATGGTGCAGTCATCTGTGGCAGCAGGCTTTGCAGTGATGCACACATTGTGCACGTGGAATTATTTGTGGCATGTGTTTTTCAAATGGTTGTTGGTCTTTATGAATAGTGACACACGTAAGACCCGTCTCAGTGTACAGAGCTACAGAAGAACTGTCCAGTCCACACTCATTCTGACCTTTTTTAGCTTTAATTAGCATCAGTCGGCCTTAGGGAAATAAAAGTTGGACATATCACCTTGTCATGGTTGCTAGTTGTTGCCAATGTGACAGTTCGACAAACATCACGAGGTGAAATGTTTTCTGTGTATCCTGCCAGAACAGGATAATGTGCTGCGATCTCAGAAGATCCCCCCTTCTGTGCTTTGTCAGTCTCATAGTACCAATAATAACTCTACAGTGTCAAGGCACACTAAAGGCACCGAAAAATGACTGAAGCTAAGACCCTTGTTTGTTTTGTTTCGTTTATGTTCATGTGTGTAGTTTTTTTAATGTGTTTTTTTTTTTAACCACGTGCTTTCTCTCTTTACAGCTTGTCCTCAAGGCACCTTTAAGTCCTCCCAGGGGGCAGGATTGTGTCAGCAGTGTCCGCCTAACAGTCGCTCCACCATCGAGGCTGCCACCCTCTGTGGTTGTCGGAACGGCTATTACCGCGGAGACATGGACAAACCTGAGGACGTATGCACCAGTGAGTCAGTCTCTCTGTTAAACAAACTATTAGTGATCCAGCCGTGTGGCTTTTCCTCCGTACAGCCAGTATCTGATATATATATAATATTACAGCAATATATTAGCAATATATCAGTGGGAGAGAATGCTCACAGTCTCAAATGACAGGCTTTCTGTTTGCTTTGGTTTCTTATTTTATGCATCTCATTCAGAATGCATTCCTGTCCTTGTTTAGGGGTTTTGGGAGCAGTAAGTAATAACGCTGCCACATTCCTAAGGCTTTCCATTGAAGTGAATTTGTGTTTAGCGTGTTGACGAGGCAATATTGCTATGCAAGACGAGGCACGCGGTTTGAGAAATGCTGCCTCTCAGTCCCACAGAGAAATTGCGTAAGTAGGTTGAGACATGAATCACTTTTGGACTGTCTCAGTTTCTTGAACTGTGAAACTTTGTGTTCTGTGTGTGTGTGTGTGTGTGTGTGTGTGTGTGTGTGTGTGTGTGTGTGTGTGTACACGTCCTCATGACCTGGATACAACAACAAGATATTTTATTGGGGCTAACAAAGCTCTGGTTAATTCATACACAGCGTATGATTTTACAGATTTACATTCATGAATGAATTTGCAACATTCAGCCAGAAAAATATCTTAACAGAGCAGAGTTTTCTCTCAGTGGTTTTAAATGGATCACTGTTCTTTAGATGGACGGATCTGGACTATTAGCTAGTCCTCATTTTGTTCCTGTTTTTTGTTTTAAAGCTTGTTCTGGCCTCTTTTTACATCAGTCATCACTGCATCAGACAATAAAGTCTTGTGTCGGGTTTATCTGTGAATCATTTCATGTGGTAATTCAACTGTAGACGTAGGTCGTACCAGAAGTCATATTATCAGACAATCATCCTAATTTTCTGACACTGTCAGAATTTTTTTCTTTAGTTAGGTGACAGAAGGTGGATTAAATAGTAGGTATTTTTTGCTGAATTCATGTAACGTGACAAAGAACTGGGGCTGGTTCACACACCACGGTTTTGAAGGAGACACGGTCTTTGTCTAGTTGTTAAGTTTGGACCAGAGCTCAGTTAGTATCACCTGTTCATATAAACTAAACCGAATGTAACTGTACTGATTCGCTAAGTCAGTGCTGTTATCTAATGGTAGTATTCATAAAAACATTTATAGAGGCAATAATAAAGGAACATCTCACCCATAGACCCATTCAGAGGCTTAAAGCATATTTCATGTTTTACATGAAAGTTTTAAAAAATATTATTGCTGCTACTTTACTGCTCTAATATTAGCAATTACGTTTGTCCCCACTCATCAACTCCTGATGTATATTACTAAAATGAACATTTAGAAAATGTTTTATAGACTTCTACTGAAATCTATTATGAGAGAGCAAACATGAAATGACTCAAATCAAAAGCAGCAGCGTTGCTGCGGATAGAAGAAAAATCAGCATTCCCAGTGAAAAGGTGTCAGATGTCAACCTACTCAGCAGACACAGCTCTGTGAACTACCTTAGTACTTTCAAGTCAAGGGCACAACCAGAGTGAATTGTTTTTGTTTTTCCGACATTAGCATTGATAAAGGGGAGTCAAAGCTAACCGTGGGACAGAACCTCACAATAGAGCATTTACATTTTGCAGGAACTTTGCTGTATCACGCTTTAAATCAGATCAGGTAAATGTAAGAGTGAACCTGCCGGACATGACTGCCACGGCTATATTAGGATTTATGTTTTGCTGAGGTGTAGCCACATTCCAAGGGCTGAAAGAACGCCCACACTGTTACCCAGCTGAAAGGAAATTGGTTTGGATGGGCAGGAACTGCTTGCTGCCAGAACACCAGTGTCACTGTCTGCGGTCAGGCAACACCGCTCCTGACGAATCAGCACCTTCAAGCCTGACTAGGAGCTGCCTCAAAATACTCCACCATAACCTCAAACCATCAGCTACACAGTTGAAACCAAGATGTGGCCCCAGACACACATCTGAGCTAAAGCAGGCTTTAAAGATATCCCTTTAGTTCCTGTCTCAACTCTATCAAAAACATTTGGTCTGTGCTTAAACGTCAGCTGAAAATTAACAATTTGAATCATTACCAATTCTGCCAAGAAGAGAGGTTGAACATCAAACCAGAATTCTGCCAGACGTTGGGTCCAGAAGTGTTCGCTAAAGCTGAAATTTGCTGTTTCACATTCAGCCAAATATGAGGTGTGCTGTGTGTATGACGGTGACCCCGTGTTGATCTGAGAAAGCAAATCCAAATGAAACCCTTTTCACTAACGTCTCTAGGCTTTCTTTTGTAGAACATGTACAGCATGTTCCATGTGCCCATGATTAGTGTAAGTAAACGTCTGACTATGACACTGTGCACAGGTCAGATTGATACAGCAAAAAGGCATTTCAGCGGAGAAGAAGAGCAGTGTGTGGTTGTGGATTGCATTACAGATCGCAGTCTCTCTTTAGTGGATCATTTAGTGTCACTGCAGTAAAGAATGGTCAATTTAAAATGTGATTATCGCCCTCTCTCTTACTTCATTCCTTTGAATGCATACTTGTCGTGAACTCGGTGAGTGCTGGACTGTGTAAAATCATTTGTATTTCTGTGATGTAGATAGAGTGTAATATAAGGTGAATATCTCTGCCAGTGTGTGTGTGTGTGTGTGTGTGTGTGTGTGTGTGAACACACAGCTTCTGATGGTTCCTCTCTCTCCCTGTAGGAATGTTTATGCTACTTAGACTTTCAGCCCCCTACTGATTGTTAGCACTTTGATTCTGCAGCGTGGGTGTCTCTGAATGTCAGTTTGAGAATTGTGCACATACACATATTCCACAGGGCCACCATGTCATCTCACATCACGTGTCTGTCTGATGCGTGTGAACAGTCAAGGAGAAGTGCACCCGTTAGGTTTTAACCTTGTGAAAACTCTGGGGCGTGCGATAAAGACTCACTATAACACCCTAAAAACCAGAGTTCGCTCCTCACATCAAAGAGAAGACATGAGAGAATAGAGAGCAAACCAGCAAGAGAGAAACTCACTGACTACAAAGAGACACTGATTCTCTGGCTGGTGGTGAGCTGCTAGGTCACCTTTTGACTCAAAGAGACGGGGCTGGCTGAAGCTCAAATCATCTTCAGCTGTACCAGAAATGCTAGAACGGCAGTTTGGTATGTGGGCAGCTTAAATGGACAGCCAGAGACAATGGGTAAACCTGCAACAGTCCTGATATTATGCAAGTTAATGTAAGCTAAGTAAAAGGTCTGTGGGCGAGACTGTGATCCCCTGTGGGGATATTTTATGCCAGCATATAGCAGTAGTTATTAGTATTTGCACTATGATGTCTAAAATGACAAGCAGTCAAAGAAAAGTAACTGGAACAAGGTGCCTACAAGGTTTCTGGTTATTAGTTTACACGAAGTTAATGTGATGTTACTTCTCTGACAGCTCTGATTTCTAAGAAGTTTATTTTTACACGTAATAGTTACCAAAAATCTATTCAGACAAAGCTCCTGCATACACTCAGTGACGCTCCTCTTACACAACAGCTTGGCTAGCTTTAAAGTGCCAGACAGAAATGTAATGTATGTGAACTGTTACTGGGAATCATTTATTCAAAACATAAAGTGCAGTCATTTGCCTTTAAATTGACAGACTGCTCTGTATTGGCCAGATTGGTATCTGCAACACTGATTAACAGTTCAATAAACTGAACTGACACCGGAAACCTTCACTTCTTATTCCTCTATTATCTGTCTTTAGGTGTTCCCTCAGCTCCTCGCAATGTGGTCTCAGTTGTCAACCAGACGTCTGTGCTGCTGGAGTGGCACTCACCTCGTGACACGGGGCACCGCGACGATCTGTCGTATAATGTCCTATGCCGCAGATGCCACAGCAGCGAGCGGCGGGCATGTCAGCCGTGTGACGACAGTGTGGTGTTTGTTCCAGGCAAGCGTGGACTGAAGGAAACAACAGTGGAGATCAGCAAGCTGCGGGCCCACACGTCATACACCTTCGAAATACAGGTTTGTTCCCAGAGAGGGGACCAAAGTGCAAAGCAGGGGTTGAGCAGTTGGGTATCGGTTGACATTCAAATACAATCATGACATTATTAGCAGTCACCAACCTTTAGGCAATTAACGATCAAGCTAATAAAAGATATAAAAGCTGAGGGTTGCTGCATAAAAAGAGGAATTAAACACTGTAATTAAGAAAATAGTGAAAACATTATATTAATCATTGCATTAACTCTCAAACTAATGAGTATGTAATAAGATAATATCACAGCAGGTGTCTATTGCTAAATTACATGGTTCAAATGATGATCAAGCGAACAAAGCAAAATACATAGACGCATCACCTGATACAGAGCCATCATGAAATGTGAGCAATAAACAGGTCCGAGAATAAGCAGGGATGAAACTGTAACTTGCTTCCCTCGTCTACACATCTGGCCTTCCCTGTCCCTCACACAACGCCTCCCACTTCCTTTTCCCTCCATTTCCACCTGGCCCTGCCCACTAACTCACCCTATTTCCACTGGGTCCTTAGAAACAGTATATATACTCTCAGACACCACACTATTGTCATACCTTTGTAACCTGGTCTAGCATTTGAATCCTCTGTGTTTAAGTGTGAACCATCCCTTGACCTTTTATTCTTTATTCATATTTTATGTTATTCTCATGGGTTCTGTGTGGATGGATTACAATGCATTACATTGCTAATTATTGGCCAAGTGGCTTTGCTGTGACTCTAATTTACAGCAAATTGTTGTAAATATATGAACCTAAATTGCATCTAGCTTAACGGGTGACTGAAGTACAGCAGGATAACTTATTGCCCACTGCAGGTATGTAAAACAACCCAGCAGCTTTTACTCTTGTTTTAAATGCAAATAGCTGCCAGATATTCACTATGAAGCTCAAGGATACTGAGACTACATAATCGCTTGCTGACATGTCGGCTTTTATACACAGTCTGCAGTTATAGTGTTTCCTCAGACCACAAGGCCAAGCAGACCTATAAAGCTAGTACAGTGGTGAATCTTGAAATATTGAGCTCTTGGCTTAGTTTACCATCAGAACTGCGTCTCAATGAAGGTCACATTCTTTGTAAATGTTTTTGTATGGCAGCATATTACTGGGTTGTAACTAGGTGCATTTATTTAGGTACAAATCCGATGTTTAAGTATTTTTCTTTTCATGCTTTACACTTTCTACCCCTTTACAGATATACACTATTATATTTTACACTAAATTTACCTGAGTGCTTTCGTTACTTATTTGTGAATATAAAAGAAACAACTACATAGAAATAGAGCTTGGAGCAAACCACTCTCTCCAATTAGCAGCTATTGTTAAATTATTTCCTATGACTGAAGACATTGTTTCAGCTGTTAAAATGATTAACTGAGCTCATGACAAACAATATATGGCAGCTAATTAGGTGTTCTTTAAAACACACTCAGAACCTCTTAATTATCTCTTTGTGTTGGTAAGATGGAAAGGATGGTGAGACCTCGCAGGCTCAAGAAGACTACTTTTACAATGACATTTTTCCGTCCTCTGAACAGCATGTTTGCCATCATAATTTCGTACATGGGACTCTGCACAACACAACTGTCAAGCTTTGGATTTACCCACATTAAAGCTGCTGGAGTAGTTGTGGTTCGCTCCATATATAGGGATCTTCACATTACCTTTAAATTCTCTTCTATTCTAGCGCTTGATCCGTATCCTCTGGTCTTATTCCCTCCCACATAGGATGGAAACGAAGAGATGCGTTTTTAGATAAATGAGACCGGTTCCCTCGTCCCTGATTTGCCGTCTTTCAGAGCTGTGTTTGTTTGTAGATTACGTTGAACAAATAGTGTGCTTTAAATTATGTGGACTAACTATGCAGGCTATGAAGAGAACGTCTCCGGATTTCTAGACATGATTTGGAAGGATATACATTCTGTTTTTCTTACAGGAAAAGAAAGGACGGCTTTCTCTCCTGCATGTAGGACATGCTCCTGCATTATATCAGGCTAGGTTAACGGTAACTGCTTTGCCCATGGTCAGGCTCAAGGGCACTGCAGTGGTTTTGATGAGGAACTGCTGTATTTTTTTTCACCAACATTTATCCTGCTGAACCAATAACCCTTCCTGCATGGAAATGGAAATACCCCTATCTTGTGCAGAACATTTCAAAGGTGTGGCAACAGCAACTAAGGAGAACAAGTGACCTATTAATGCACCTATAAATGTTAATGTAACGTGGAATAACTGTCCACGTCCATTCTTTTTCATTTACTTTTACTTTACTTCACAGGCAATCAACGGAGTCTCCAACAAGAGCCCGTATCCCGCCCAGCAACTGTCAATCAACATTACAACCAATCAGGCTGGTGAGTAGGGAGCACAGACTCGGTGTGTTTGTCCGTGTGCAGGCATGCCCTGGGGCACAGTGGATTATGTGAGGGAGGGATGGCTGGGGGATAAAGGAAAATGAACCACAGTCTTTTAATTCATAAAACATGTTCTAAGCTTGTCATCTCTCTCCCTCTGTCTCCTTTTCTCTCCCCCTTCTGTCTTTCCTGCACATCCGCCCAGTTTTCATCCTGTTTTCTTCCTTTCGCCTGCTTCTGTCTCAATTCTCTTTTTCTTGCCTTTATCCCCTCTCCCAGCTTCGCCTTCTCTCTGTCCCCCTCCTCTCAGTCTCTGGCAGTATAATTCTTAGAGACCATAAAGTGAGCTGGGTTACTGCTCTATCAATACTTTATAGAGACAGGCACAAGTGTTATTTCCACTGTTAAACCAAATTTAAATTTAAAAGCTGCCTTCCTGAGGGGAAGGGTGAAATATGGTAAACGCATAATTTACCTCGCATGCGGGGGACAGGTTCGCTCCTAATCAAAACATGATCCATTGCCATCCTGCTGCTTTTTGTTAGCGCTGGTGGATGCAAAAATTCCTATTGCTGAAATATTTTAGGACCTAACAGAAACTGATTCATTTTCAGGTTTATGACACACTGTGGGAGCAAGGGGTTAAATTATGCAATAGATTTCCAGCTCGTTTCATGGGGCCTGATGATTTCAAACTCACTCCACATATAGTGAAAATGTCAATTGTGAAACCAAAGAAACTCCTGGATTTCAGGTGACAGCTACAGTAGCTTGTGCTGTCACATTATGAAGCACAGCAGCACACAGCCAGGATTAAGGCTGTGCCAGTGTTGTACTGATGCATTATGTACATGTGGATAATGTTTGGGTCGTTCTTCTTTAAACAGATTCTCCGGGAAAATGACCATCACTTGAAATAATTTATTTTCTCAAGAAAACATTAATATCTTTTAGTTTCCCTTAAAATATTCCCTCTCAATATATTCTCCATCAGTTTCATACTTGTTGCGGGTAGAGTATCAATCTTCCTGTCTTGATTTATTCCCCTCTCTCTGCTGTTTGCTGTCAAGTACAAATTTGATGAAGACTGTCTCGTAAAAAGATCTCAGAAGCAAAACTGTGAAGTACATAGTCAAACATCTCTTGGTTCCTAAAAATATGTGTAGAACTATATTGCAGCAATAACTCTTTTTTTTTTCTTCTTCACCCTATCAGTGACAAGTGCAGTAATTTGTTTTCATGAGCTTGGATGAGGAAACATTTTTCTCCTTTGGGTGTAAATACTCCTTGGCAATATGTCATTACGCACTATATTTCCATATTTATGGTGTTAAAGCATGCTAGTGGATCTTTTAACTACCCAATTGATTGTGTGTATTTGGGTGTGTGTTTCAACAGCTCCCTCAGTAGTTCCCATAATGCACCAAGTGAGCTCTACAAGCCGCAGTTTCTCTTTGTCATGGCCACCGCCCGAACAGCCCAACGGAATTATCCTCGACTACGAGATACGATACTATGACAAGGTAGAGTGGGATGATAAATGTGTTTGAGCATTTGTGTGTGTCTGTGTGCCGTGCGCTGTGTTTTGTTGTTATGGGCACAGCCAGTGATCCATTAGCGTCAATGAAACAGGCAAATTCAATATCAACTATATCTAAGTCATCTGTTATCACGACTGTCGAATAAATCTGAATCTGTCACTGAAGAGCAGCCTTAGTCTCACCGCTTCTCAGAGACTTCAGCTAATAATTAAACATGCACCTGCACATTGTCTTGCTTTAAATAGGTATGTTTGGGTCTCGACTTACACAGCCTCTATCAGAAAAATTGTTTTTTTATCCAATTTACTGCTACTTCTGAGTCCAGGTATAATTATATACACACACAATCTCTTACCCACTGTGCTGTTGGTTCCTGACAGCTGTGAAGAAAACAAACATCTATACATACAAATACAACACTCTCAAGACAATGTCCCCTCTCCTTCTACCTAATGAATAAATCTGTATTCGCTGTTTTGACCACATTGGACCTTTAGACACTTTGTACACGTTACATGTGTGGCATTGCTGCTTCCAAACATTTTTAGCCAGTTCACACTTCATTAACAGTTATTAACATATTTCCTGTGCACATCCAGTAGATACAAATTAACTTCAGAATGGATTTTGAGTGTTGTTGCCACATGGTGAAGTCCTATATTTTTGCTTTTGCTTTTGTGCCGGCCTCCACTGACTCTATAGCAGCTGTGTTGATATATCTGCTAACCTTTTTTCTATTTTTTAGTGCTGAGCTTTTATATTATGAATAAACCAAAAAAGAAAAGGTTAAATATTCTTAAATATCTGACCTACCTTGTTTTGTCTATGCAGTCGCTCTTTAAATGTGCTACCAGTCACATGAGGATACCTATGGAAGCGTAGTATTCATTTTAAATTCCATTTTGACAAACCACTGAGGTATCAGACTGTGCTCTCATAAATCTGCTGGGTCTCGTGGCAGGTGATATTCCTATTAATTTTTTGTCACTGTCACTTAACATTGGTACTATTGGTTTATAAAAAGACGTCATCAATTTCAGCTGAGCAGTGGCAATGTGGTGGGTGCACAGACATGACACAAGGATTAATTCACAATGGCTTAATTAGGAAATATGTATGATAACATTTATCATTTCCATAATGTATGTATTTACTCTCAAGAGTTCATCTACTGCTTATACCATATTATTTCCTAATAAGTCAACATTGACCTTAGAACCACAATGCATATTCCATTTTACTGTGACAGAGAGACTCTTTATTCAAGCATATGTGTATTATTTGTTGGTGGTATTTGTGGAGAACAAATAAGCATCCATACATCAAGTATAAAAATATATATCTAATGGGTGTCATGGTTTAATAAACTGTAGGGCAGCTGTGGATCAGAAAGTAGAGCAGTCGTCTACCAAGCGTGGACTTCGTGATGATGGAGACGTGTCCCTGGGCAAAACCCTGAACCTAAAGTTTTGCCCACTGTGTTCAATCAGCTGCAGTGTTAAAGCAATCAGAGCACCAATAAGGTAGAAAAGTGCTATATTACCATTTAAGAAATAACATGCAATCAATATAAGGGCAGTAAGCTCTGAGAGATCCCATTAAGTCAACAATTTGACTGGTCAAGTATATATAATATATAGGACATAAAAGCATGGATGGCTTTTAACTTTTTAAAGTTTAATGACAAGAAGACTGAGGTCTTGGTGTTTGGTAGC
>JAUMTR010000019.1:17666802-17689659 GCA_032270685.1 Microctenopoma stevenorrisi | reverse complement strand
AATCTTTGTACAGCACTTTGGTCCTCTGACGGTTGTTTTTAAAGTGCTTTATAAATAAAGTTGGTTGGTTGGTTGGTCAAGTAGCAAAAACTAATCAAGAACAAAAAAACGTCAAAGAAAGCATAGACGGTCATTTAAACATATCAGTTTCCGTTGAATTGTTGAATATATTGATGACACACTGAAACTACATGTTATATAGCTATTTGACAGGGATGTAATTATATCAGCAATTTAGAGTTTTTAGAATCTTCAGGCTCTTTTCACTGTTCACCACGGTCAGTCCAGTCCAGTACATTTCGGCTGCACCTTTCAAGAATGACCAACATGTTGGCGGAGGGGTTTGCTCATTCCCGTTACCCCTGAATTAACAGACTTCAGCTTAAACTGCATAATCATACCTTCAGCACCTTACTTAAAAGGGGACCTTCATTCAAAAAAATTGCTTGCACAGAGCATGTCAAACCTGGGGGAACCAATGATTTTAAAAGGGGAAACATGTTTTCTCATGACAAACTGCTTCTCCAGTAATGACAAGGGCTCACTGGGGCGTCTTTGTAATGCGACCAATAAAAAATTATGTATTTTAAAACCGGAATTTTAATTAAAACGTATCTTTCACCCAAAGCTAAACATAACAATATCCTCATCTTTTCTGGAGCCGAGCCAACAGCTGCAAGTACAGAGACTTTCTCGACAGACACAAAAACAAATCACCTACAAGGGGTTTTGTAAGATACAGTAGAATAAATGACATGCCTCCACATCCACAGCACACAACTGATTCACTACCGCCTTCCTTTTCTTTTTTACAAACCTGAAGGAAATAGTTTTTGTTTCCTTTGTTAAAACATGCAGTCGGTGAGTTGGTGCGTCCATAACTCACCGACACTCAACTTCAAACAACTATAAAACTTAAACTGCTCAAGACTCTTGTCAACTCCGTCTTATCTGTTCCCCTGGATGAAAACACTCAAGCACAGTCCTATAGCCCATGACTCCAGAGGGTTCTCTCACAGATTCCAATTTTCCAGCACAGCATACTATAATTGTACTGTGCTGCACAAGAGGTCGAGAGGATGTGTGCTTGTATTTCGGTTTTATTGTTGGGGTTCTCGCTGCTTTTTCAGCTCTTGGAGATATGATCTCAAACTCTATGCAACTGTATAAAAAAACTAACTTCATTCATCATTACACGAGTAACTAAACTATTAAACCAAAATCATAAATGGCATTTAACTTTAGCCACTTAACATTTTCTGTATGATTGTTAAAGTAAAGACATAGAGATTCAAGCCACTTGTATAAAGTCTAACCTGTCTTCTATTCAAACCATTCCTTTATTCTGTTTTACTCTCATATTTAAAAATGCTACTAACATGATCAACACAGGGTCCAATGTCCAATTAATAGACACTTGCTTGTAACTATCCTCATTACTGTTCAAAGTGATCTTCCAGAGGCCATTAAGAGTAACTCCCTCCCTATTAGCAAAGTGCATTTATGTCATTAATGGAATGTAACACCTTAAAGCATTTTAATCAGTTTTTTAAAGAAATGTTTGCGGCTGTGCAACACTCATCGTAGCCAGGATTAACTGACGGTTCTCACATTTAAGGCCATTATTTTTAGTGTCCGCAACTCTGTGGTTTCCCTGAGAAATAATCTTTTGTGGTTATGCAGACAGGAAGTCTCCAATCAACATAGTGTCAACAGATCAGAACCCCCCGGGACGGGTTCTTATTATATTGGCTTTTATTGAAGGGACTGATTTTGTCATGGTGTGAAGAGGAGTTGAAGGTGTGATCATCTACCATGCGGTAACAGCCATTGGCCTTCAAAACAAAAAAGATAATTTGCTTGAAGAAATGTACAATTAGAATGTTTTATACAATGCTCTTCAAGTTTGACCTCACTCTATTATAAGATGTACATTACACATTTGGAAGCTGTGCAGATTTATATGGGAGTAAAACGTCAGCTTAAGGGAATCTCTTAAATGCTCTCAGACATCTTACAAAGTCAATTAACCAAGTTGTATTTGTATTTGTTGTATTTTGACAAGTTTAATAACATTTAATGTCATTTTCCCTTTTTAAATTAAAATGCTTGAACGAGCTATGAAATTAAAACAGCCACTAGTGTTGCTTCCAATGTGTATGTGTGTTTGTATGTATATTGCTTGGCATCATCAAAAAAAGCAAATAACTTGTAACATGTAACAAGTGTAATTGATGTAGGAGGAGTGTGTGGGTTCAGTGCCCTCAGTAGTTCTTCTTCCCTTGGTTTTAATAATGAATAATTTCCCAGAAATGATGGAGAATAAAAGACAAAGAATAAGAAAATGTATATTGTGCCTCTTGGAGAGCAATTAGAGCATGTTGAGGACAGAGGAAGGAGCACTGCACTGTAGCTACAGTCTGACAGTCACAGATAAATCCCTTTCCAAGTCAGAATCAGGGCAGGGAGTTTACTTTGAGTTATTATTTGCTCTTGCTCTAATAATAGTTAACATTGATGCCAATTAAGAGCAATGATTTAAAAGGGACCTTTTTTATTCTTCTTCCTTTATACTTATTTCAAGGGGGAAAATACTGTGTATTACAATGTAGTTGCACCAACAGCTTGGAGTGACTAATTTTAGCTTATGGCTTAGAGTGAAGAAGTCCTCAGGGAGCAGTCTGATAAGCCAGGGAGGAGAGGACCTTTTTTTATATAAACCCGACAGCTGTGCCGTCTTTGCTGGTACCTTACTTACAATGCCGGTGTCATTTCTCCACCTTCCTTTCCTCCATGTATGCCTCCATCCCCTGCTTCACCCCCCTCCCCCCTTAGACACTATAGATAATGAGGTTTTAATGTAGTTAATTTGATATGGCACAGGGAGGCAGGATTTCTCCCCACTACTTATCTCTGGCTACCAGACATTCCCAGATGGTCTGCCCCCTAACCTTTTCACAGTGGCAAGCAATGAGCCCCCACATACACCTTTAAATCCAAACTCCCCCGCTGGCAAAATATCCAAATTTCTGTGGCCACTTCCAAATATTGACTCCATCTAATTCTCTTCCGGGTCTTCACGCTGCAAACTCCATAGTTCTGATTGTTGATGTCCTAATTTTCCCAGTAGGGTTAGAGAAGTCTGTCATTGTTTATAGGACATTAAAGTAACGGTAACGCAAAATATATGTGATGCTAAATACACCTAGATATCGTCAGTGCACAGGAATGATCCTAATATAATAAAGACAACACATAATAGTTACAATAAAGACATATTAGTATACATATGAATGTATCTCTTTGACCATGCGTATTTCCTCTTTTGCTAAACCCTAATCCCTTTCCACTATTTTCTCTCCTAAATTCTCCTCTTCATTACCATTATCAACATAATCTCTTTGCCTCTCTTCTTCGCTCTGCCGCTGACCCCTCCACCCTATCCACCCCTCGAACTTTCACCCTTGCAGTGTGATTATTATTTTATTTTTTTTACATTTTTACCCCCACCCCTCATGCCATTCTCACTTTCTCCCTGGGCCGTTTCATTTGTGCCACAGTATCACCTTTTGATGTGCAAGAAACGTGCAGGAGGACGCACAGAGGGGTGGTGTAGTTAAAGTTGTAAAAGTTAAAGGTTGTAGCCTTAGGTTTATATGATAGTCCTGAAATTCACCTCAGGACGAGGACCTGACATGTCTCAGGCAGGTCTGTCTAATGAGACAGCAGCTAATTAACTGCATTATCGCTTAAATCTATTTCCAGGGAGAATGTGGAGAGGAGAGAAGTGGAAAACTGAGCGAAGAAGAGGAGGGTGATGAGGATGAAAAACATGATGGAGCTGGTGGTAGACTAAATGACTGATGACTAGAAGGTAGACGCGAGGTGGTGTAAGAGGGTTGATGGAAAGAATGAGATTTAAGGTGAAGGTGGTAGGACGTGAAAATGCAGCTGCAGAAATTTGAAAAAAAGTGATAAAGACGATGGGCAGAGTGTAAACAAACATAAAACTTAAAACTGCACATAATGTTAGTGATGTGTGGAATACTTTGACCTGTTTTTATAGACTTTCAGAGGCAGGGGCTCAAACTCAGAACTTTAGAAATGTTTTGAATTATATTTTGCACAGTAAACTCTTTTATCGGTTTGGTGGTAGGATAACAATACATGAATGGTTTCAGGTCAGCATGATATGGTGTCCAGGAGGAGCAGTTTTCTGGTACCTCCTAAAAGAGGATTAGTCCATTTTTTGTATTTTTATTTTTCCCCTTTGCAACACAGCTTCTCCTGCCTCCAGTGAGTCCAAGACAGATTCAAGTCCAAGTCAAAACAGGGCTAAATGAGATTCAGAGTTACACAACAAGACAGAAACTGTTTTTGAGACCACACTTGCTGGTTTGTAATTTTTGCGATGCTAGAAACTGTGTCTCTATGATCATCTGTGAAGGTTCTCAGTCATCCAGGTCATGGTTATCTCTCAAGTTAGAAAGGAAGGGTGAAACGTTGTCAAGAAACCAAACAAGTCTAGTTTCTATTGGATAAAGCTTTTTTAGATGTGTTTATGGTTGCACTATAATTTAGAATGAGCGAGTGAAAGAAGGACCCTGATTTGAATCCTCTGGTCAGCTGGGTGCCTTTTTTGTGTAAACTTTAAATGTCCTCCCCATGTCTGCGACGCTTTTCTTCAGGTACTCCGGCTTCCTCCTACTTTTGAAAGATATGCGTTAGGGTAAATTGCCCATAGGTGTGAATGTGAGTGTGAATGTTTGTCTGTCGCTATGCGTCACCCCTGTGATAGACTGGCAGTCTGTCTGGGGTGTATCTCGCCTCTGAAAGCTGAGATAGGCTCCAGCACTCCCTGACTCTTATAAGATGAGCACTTAGAATAATGGATGGATGGAAAAAGCTGGTGCAGTGTAGAAATACTGTAGGTATCAACTTAGATAGCAGTTTCACTTAATATGCTCAACACTCTCACTCAGAAATGATATTTCGAGCATTTTGTGAGTCCAGTGGACAAGTCTGAGTCAAGAGAAGAATTAACTTACACTTGGAGTACTACAGTCCTACTAAATAGTTTAGATTAACTGAATAATTTCCACAGTGATAGTTTCAATTATAACTGTTCATGGTGAGGTTGTTTTTAACAATTACTGGTAAGTTTATGCTTTTAGTCTCACTAATTTTATTTATCTTCACTGTATTAGAGGCTGATATTTCCATGACAAGGAATTTTAATTTATCATGTGGTGACGCCAGTGAAGGCAGGATTGATTTTAACCACCCTAAGATAATCCATAAATTATACATCAGCAATTACTGTATGTAATAGATTTGTGTGCAAAAGGTCTAGTAACTAATGATGTTAGAATAAATGAAGTCCAGTAAACCTACAAAATGTACATCTGATTTGTATTGTAACTACTATTACTCCATTAAAGTAGCGTACTTAAGATAAAATACTTCTGGTGTTATATTTCTTTACTGCTGGAAAAGACAGAGTGACGGAGGCCACAGACTGAATTCAAACCTAAGATGTTACAGATACAGTCCAGCTGGGGTGTCTGCGGTATGACAGTGTGGAAATGGTAAATGTCTCAGTTTGGACTGGAACTGGAAGAATTAATCTTGTCTCAGCTGAAGGCCAAAACTGTGTACTAAATTTAGTCTCCCTCTCTCTTCAGTGTGTGACTGAACGTGTCTGGGACTGCTGTGAAACATATCCCTCTCTCTTTGTACTATTCCCCTCAGTCCCAGTCATCAGTCCTGAACAGTTCAGTGGTCCAGATTGAGACGCCCAATGTGGTTCTCGAAGGACTGAGGCCTGGAACCAGCTATGTGGTTCAGGTGAGGGCTCGCACTGTGGCTGGCTACGGAGCCTACAGCAAGGAGATGCTCTTTCAAACCCTCACCGACGGTAAGTGAGTGGGTGGTTGGTTGGCTGCCGTGTGTAGAGGTGTGTGCGGGTTGGTGTGTTTATGTGTGGGTGGAGGGCTTTGTAGTGGAGAGGAAAGAGTACTGAGAGGACTGAGAGGTGGAACGTGAGCGGTTGAGCGACGGGGAAATATGAAATGTGAAGTAATTAAATTCTGCCCTACTTTGTGTGTGTGTGTGTGTGTGTGTGTGTGTCCTGCAGTTATGTAAAATGAGCCTTGTAAATTATATTTTATGTGTTGGGGAATCTGCCAGGTGTATATTTTGCTTTCTACAAATGCTCAGTGTGTGTGTGCACGAGAGACGGTCTCAAAACGTGAAGATAACGCCTCTGTTTTCCTTTAATGTTGGACTGTGTTTGTGTTTCTGCAGATGAGTATAAGTCAGAGCTGGGACAGCAGCTCTCTCTGATCGCAGGCTCCTTAGTAGGTGGAGTGTGTATTGTCTCATTGGTCGCCATCGCCATCATCTGTTCCAGGTAAGACACAGACGTACACATACCCTCCGTTACACAGATTCACCAGACACACTGCACGTATAAGAGAACACAAATGTGTTTTCCCTTTGTTTATTTGTGAATGTACAGCTCTGGAACAAATGAATTGAACTAATTGTCTGTATTTATTCTATTTTTTATTTAACAATAACATGAAATGAATAATAAATAATAGGCCTCAAACTAGTATTTGTATCTTGGTGTAGTTATTCATGGGACAGTATCACATGTACACTGTAGTTTGATTGTGATCACAAACCTCTGCTGAGACTCGGACACGTTTTCAAACTATCATTGTGGGTGAGGAGTAAGTTGGCGTGTGTTATTTTGTGGGGGTTTTTCTCGATTTTTAAAGAACATACTACAATGTTACGGTGAACAATTTCTTTTTGCAGCAGGGAACAACCTTTATATGCATACCATAGAGTTTACAGTGTAAACGTAGCTGTATACCTTCTCCTCCTGCACATGTAGGAAAACACAGAATCAAGATAATGAACTGTGGTGTTTGGATAAAGATCAGTAATTCCTAGAAATGTAAGCGCAGTTGTAGAACAATCATATTACAGCTTTTGCACAATTGCGAGGACAACAACACAAAACATGAACCCAACAGTAATAGATTGCTGAACGACTTTTTCACTTTCTCATTCAGGTAGACTGTCTATTTAGTTTCAACAAAGCTGAAGAGGAGACAACCAATTAGCATTTTATTCTCGCAACATTTCAGACTTCTGTGTAAAGTTCCTGTCTGCATGCCGCTCTCTCTTGTGCAGGAGGAGGCAGCTGAAGGAAAGCGTGTACGGTGACAAGCTGCAGCAGTACACTACAGGAGGAGGTACAAGCACTGGTGACACATCCTCATCACCGCTTTATTAAATGCTTCGAACTCGTGTGTGCTTTATATTATCTGAACCCATCAATTTCTCCTCAGAGGTGACTCTGAGACCTGACATGTTCAGCGGCCCCACCCCTACTGTGACCTTTCCCTCCATGTCTGAGGGTCACAGTTCCCCGGGGGTCAAGATCTACATCGACCCCTTCACCTACGAGGACCCAAATGAGGCTGTGCGAGAGTTTGCCAAGGAAATCGACCCCTCCTGTGTAAAAATAGAGGAAGTAATTGGATCAGGTATAGGTTTCCATAAACATAATGTCTTTGACCCTCTTGATTTGCTCTTTCTTTCCCTCTGCCTTGTTGTTTTTACCGGGTGAAAAACTCAGCAGATCCCTGAAACCTGTGATTATTTTAACGTGTCACACATTACTGTACGTTCATTTTATTTCCAGGATGTTTGGTTGAAGAGTAAGACAAAAAAAAAGAAAATAACGTTCAACAGAGCTTCAAACGAGACCGCTGGAAAAGTAAACCTTGGTTTCTTTAATGAGACCAACTGTCACTTGAAACAGCAGACACTGCACAGTAAATTCATCAATTTCCTCAGCTGTGCCAGACTTTTGTGTCAATGAGAACGATCTGGAAACGCGCACTGCCAATTTATTATTTTGTTTTATTTTTTCCCTTTGAAGTCAGGAGAGATGTTTTATTTATATCCTGAAAACTTTCACAGGAATAAATTAAAACTGTCTTCATGCATTCTCTTTGGCTATCTGAGCTCTGCACTGAAGAAATGCTGTGTGATGTTTGGCAAATGGAGACAGTTGGATGCAAAATAGAGTCCCAGAGCTTCCTCTCGAAGGTTTTGGGGGAGAGTTATTTGCGGTTCAGCTGTTTTGGGGGGTGGATAAAGAAAATAAGGTAAAATTTACAGGTCAAGATCAAAAAATTTTATTTCAACTCTAATCCCTTTGTGTTTAAACTACTGCCTTCACTCATCTCACTTTATAAAATAATAGGAAAATGTCTAAAGCATAAAGTTTAAAATGGACAAAATTTTTTACTATTTTTACTGAAATATTAATGTAGCTCGCCCCCCCCTCCATATTATGACTAGTTGTCTTGTATCTTTAGCTGAGTAGTGCAACACATAACCTACATACGATTTTTTGTTGGAACTCATCTCAGGTCCTATTAGATGGCTTAATGTATTTAATTTTATATTTTATAGCCCTGACAACCCAGAACTTGTTTTCTTTGGACCAAAACCAATCAAACCAAAATGGCAGTGGAGCTCTGGGTGATAAAGGTCATGAGCCAGATTGAGACACTCACCGCTGTGAGTATGTGCTTTCGGCTTTGGTCTGTTGAGCCACTTTGAGCGGCTTTCCGTAATCCCTCCGTTTCTTGCTTTATTTCTCTCAGCGGAAGGTTTCTCACCTCAGCCAGAGGTGACAGAGAGGGGATGAAAATGACGAAGAGGGAGGGGAAAATATGAGCCTGGCCGATAGGAGATGCGGTCAGACTTTCATCTCTTGAATGATCGTATCGCTCGCTTTCTGCTTCCATAGAAAGCAAAAACCTTATCTACAGCATTTTTCCATCTTTCAGGCGTCACTGTTTTTCTTTTTGTCTTTGTTTGATTCCACTATCTTCACCTTTCTTTGTGATTCAGCCCCTCTGGAGTCGTAGACTTTGTTTGCATATACTGTAGAGAAATGCTAAAACAAAGAACCAAAGGGGGAAAGGCAGAACAACAGATTGAGGAAGGAAGATAAAAGAAGAAAGCCCCCTAAGGAGATCATAAAAATATCTTACCTTACTCTCCTCCTCTCCCTCTGTGATAACACCTCTCTCTTTTCTTGTAACTATCACTCACACTGTAAGAAATGTCCTTCATACAAAGACTGAATGTAAGTCCAGAAAAATATTATCAAACTAAATAAGTAATGTAAAAGAAGTCATTTCTATATTGCTCCTTCCTCTACTTACTATCTCTTTTTAGACAAAGGAGTGAGATGTCATTTTCTTCTTTGCAGGGAGAAACAACCATTTTCCTCCGGCTACCTTCCCCTTTTCGCCATTCTTGTCGACGGCATTTCTATTCTCCACTTTCCGTTTCTACACACCCGTGCTTTCTTTCGTCACTCATCCTCCTTTCATTCTCCCTCCTTTCGCCCCCGTCTTCCCCTCCTTCTGCTGGTTCACAGCACTGACAGTAGATGGTTTTTAATGAGCACTGAGATGTGGAGCAGGGATCACAGTCAGACAGGACGCCATAGTCAGTCATCCAATTCCCATTACTCATCCATTATTCACACGCCAATTTTTCGCTATGGGATAAGGACTTTTATTTTGAAGTGATATTCAATTTTCATGTCCTGGAGCAGCATATATAGTAGCTGCGTTTATTGTGACAAAAGACATCTTCAGATAAAGGGAGTTTTCTGTGCATTGAACATCATCCTTGGGGTGAGAACGATGTCATATTTCTGCACCTTGTAAGCAACCACTGCCAACTAATTTGTGTTTCACATCCTTGTACAGCAATTTAAATAGTTTAGTACAGGTTTGAGGTGTTTTGTAGAAGCTTTTTCCATCTCCACTGCCTTTCAGAGAGGAATATTGTACGTTTATCCCTCCACTACTTTATTCTGTTTTTTATCGTGGCACTGTTGATGAGACCAATAGCTGTCATGAAAAAAAAAACATTTCCTGTGGCCTGAGATCTTAGACCTGATGGACCACAGGGAGAGCTTTTCAGCTTTTTCTCTTCAGGGTGGAGGAGACAGCCATAATCTACCTTAAATCATTTCAGGATCCCGGAGACATGCAGGTCCTGCAGCAATGGCAGATTGCAGCCAATCACCTTCTCAGCCGACTGAATGTAAAACTGCTCTCGGCCTGGGTCAGCGCAGGCACCTTACCAAATGGCGATGCATCAGTGATCGCAGTGAAGTTCACCATTTTTTTTTATTTTTGGAAGGTTGAACTTCTTCAGCACCTGCAGGAACGCCTTCCTCTGTTATGTTTGTTCTGCTCACATTCTGTTCTCAAAGAGAAACGATTCATTCTGGAATTCATGAGCATCTCGACTATTTTTAGACCATGACACTCAAGGTGTGGCTTCACTGGCCTCTCACTCGTTTGTCGTCACCCTCAAAGATTACCCATCAATTTCAGGAGCTTGACAGCCTGTTGACTTGAGGTGTAGCTTTGATAATTGCAGCCATCCACCATTGGTGGATAAACACTAATTACTAAATCCTACATAAAACTACTGCTCAATGGAACAAGGATTGTGATAAACGTGTCTTCAGGATGATCTTGGAGCCTATTTTTATCAGAGTATTTGTGTGTGATTTATGAAAGATGGGGACAATCCACAGTAACACAGGGGGGTAAAATGACTTTATTTATCTTGTGTGTGTGTCTCACTAATACTCTGCTGCCTGAGGTTTCGGCATTTTAACAAATGCAGATTATCTCATTATAATTTTTTTATTATTATTATTCAACGTTCTAAGCAAACAAAATAGGGAATAGCTCAGACTTACTCTTTTACTTACTTCTGGTCTGATAGTTGGTGCTAAGTGGCTTACCTGCCCAACAACTAAGCTGGAAACCTAAAAGACAACAGAGACATTGATGCTACAATGCAAATAAACGGTTAGAAAATCCTATAGACTAAAAGATTAATTAAAATTCAGGGATTAAACCTATGAGCTCTGTGTTTACTATAGTCTCTTCATCAATGAAGTCACCTGCTGCCTCTGTTTTTTTTAATGAATTGAGGCATGGTGTGCAAAGTCAAGTAGCTTTAACAATAACATTTGCACTGTCCCTTTTATTGTGTGCGTGTGTGCGCCACTCTTGACATGTGACCTTTTTTCACCCCTGACGGGGGTTTTTAGGGCATTAAATTTTATTTTCTTGTGCAGTCTGTATGCCCTTGAGCAAAGCCCTCAGCCTTGGCGTCAATCAGAGCTGCTCACAGACCATCAGTATGTGACTAAGAGGGCAGGTCTAGGGTGTTTGTGTATTCAACACTCTGGGGCTCTCACAGTACTTCTCAACTCACCTGCTGCAAAGACCTTTTTCTATTTTGACTTATGGAAGATGTTTAATAATGAAAGGTATCTGAATAGTGATGACCTTCAGCACATCCGATTTCACAGCTGTACAATGGTAAATGCAGTTATACATTACCCTCTTTTATTATGTCATCATTTATTTAAGGGCTCTGAATTCAAGGCAGCATAGAAAACATTCACCGCAGTACACTCGGTTGGCCTGCTGAGCCGTAAATTGTTTCTGAGAATCTTTGGCTACACTCACGTGTAGCATGCTGACGTGACACAGATCTATTCATCTGCCAACCTCAACATCAAAGAATGCTGTACGTCATGTTCTCTAATACCATGTCATCCATGGTAATGACCACTTCAACACACTGGAATCAGCTGATGTCCCTTCTAAGTATGAATGTGAAGACGAAAATACTTAACCTGAACACACCTTGACACCTAATTTTACGATTACAGTATTTTAATGCCCGTGTGTTTTTTTCTCCTCTAGGTGAGTTTGGGGAGGTTTACAAAGGCCGACTGAAGCCTGTTGGTAAAAAAGAAATTCCCGTAGCCATCAAGACACTTAAGGTGGGCTACTCTGAGAGACAAAGGAGAGACTTCCTGTCTGAGGCGTCAATTATGGGCCAGTTTGACCAACCAAATATCATCAGGCTGGAGGGTGTGGTTACCAAGAGCAGACCAACAATGATCATCACAGAGTTCATGGAGAACGGAGCTCTTGATTCATTCCTCAGGGTAAATGATGCCTGCATGCAGTGCACTCAACATATGCAGCTATTTAATAATGCGCTTGTCTTATTTTTATTATCTGTTTTTGTATGGGAACCTGCCACTCATGGTAAAAACCTGAATTAGAAAATGTCAGACGTATTTAAAGGGACTTTAACCAGTGTTGTATTTTCAACCTGCTTGAAAAGTCCCTAGAGGTCACAATCAGTTACTAGTGGTTTGATTTCTAGTTCCTAGTTCTAGTTCCTATAGTAGCGCCAACATGTTCTTTCTTGGCGGCTGTCAAGTCCCGTTATACAACATTTTTAAAAAGTCCCTATAACTAGTATTTTACACAGTTTCTAAGAAAGTCAACAGAAAATAGACCAAGACCTGTTGCCTCTCATCTGTTCCACTTCTTTGTTTCTGGGTTACACAGCCCTTCTGTTGTTGTTCCAGTGAGACTGGGCCTTTGTTTTTGTGTCTGGCCCTCACATCAGCCCTGTCCACCACCTAGCAAAACTTAAGTAGGTCAAAGCCACACAGAACCCCGCTGCAGAAAAACGCAACTTAAGCTTAGCTGCCCTGAATTAGCATAGAAATGGCCAAAGACATTTGCATAAATTCTGAATCACAGGTCATTAAAGTCATTATGGACATTTTAGCTGTTTTCCAGTAAACAGTGTACCAGAGCCGATATTAGAGTGTGACTTAATGTAATGCAGGGTAGTATAACTCCACCCTCTGCCATGACCTCAACAATAGGAAAATATCACCTTTCTGTTGGTTTCAGAAATACCTGCAAAACTCTAACCTCAAAAAAGTAGAATTAGTGTCGGAGCTGCTGTACTGTAGCTTGTAGACGGTGAGTGCCTCTGCCACTTACATAGTCTACACCCTAAGCACAGAAATGTTGGGGGATTGAGAGTTTTTGGAGAAGCACAAAGATGGACACAAACGGCTTCAGCTCTTTCCTCTCTTGTTCCTTCCTGCGCTCTTTCCTCGTCTTGCAAGTCTGTCAGTCTGCCCGTCAGTCTGTCCACCTCTTTGATGCTGGCCTCCTTTCGAGACGCCTCTAAAAACAGAAGGAAAAAACTCTTTGATGTACGGTTCTCACAGCGTGACCCCTTTTGACTCCTAAATCATCCAAGTGACTCATGCACACATACACACAAACACAATCATCGATCTCACTGGTGTTGCTGTCCTAGCGTGACCATCTTGCAGGCAGACCCAGAGGATCAATGCGTGTGTGTGTGTGTGTCTGTACCTAGAAGGTTTGCCTGCAGAGGATTTGGCTAGAGGAGCATCAAAGACACGGTTTGATGCACAAAGTGAATTAAAAGACATGCACACACCTTCGTCTGCAACTGTGTCAGCAGGGATGTCATTTGAGGCAGAGACAGTCTGGCCCCAAGACTGAAATCACAAAAAGGCAAATGTTTTGGGTGTAATCAACATTACTCACAGTAACAGCAAGCCTCCAGCATCTTAAAAGATATGGTTTTTAATTTATGTTTGCTTTCAGACATTAAAGGAAAGGGAAGCAATGCTATAATAAAATAGGCAACTATTTATCTATAAACAGCTTCTGCTAAAAAAACGTCTCACACCTGAATAACATAACAAAAAATAAAGGGAATAGTTTATTAATGAATTAACTGTTAAACCAACTGCTGTATTGGATGTGAAAACAATTATCAATGGGGGGAAGACGTGATCTTACAAGCACTTTGTTTAAAACCTACCCATTGACCTAAAGACACCTTTAGTCCGAGTGTGAGACATGTCACACTGTGTGACGAATGCCTACCGAGTCATCAGATCACGTCATCAATCCATACTTTTTTGTTTCAGAAGTGCAAAGAAGATATAAATGTGTGTTGGGCTAGGGACCATTTCATATGTTTGCAATTGTGGTCAAAGCCCGAGTTTTCATCCAAACTTGTTAAACTGTGTAAGTTTATTTCACATTTCCACAATAACTGTGATAGAAAGTGAGTTTTTTTCACTGTGTTTTCTCAACTGTCAGATTTTTTTACGTACCTAGATACGTAGATTTTAAGTACCTAAAGTGAATAGGTCTGATAATAGAAAGTTAATAATCACGGTTCATGGTTTTGCAGCAGAATGACGGGCAGTTCCCGGTGATCCAGCTGGTTGGTATGCTGAGAGGCATCGCGTCTGGAATGAGGTACACACACATGCTGCTGCTGCACAAATCTGTTTCTTTGACAAGAAAACTTTTTCTGATCTTCTGGTGATTGTACTGAGAGATTAGAACACCATTTTCATCACACTAAGATTTCATGTAGTGATAGGTAATGATGCCTGGTAATGTGTATAAATAACTTCCTCGCTCAAACCACAAATCTAACCTCAACCACAGTCGGCCTTTTCCATTTGTGAGGACTGATGGCCTCATAATTTGGAAATGTCCTCACTCTGGTGGTTTCAGCTGAAACTGTATCCTACAACACACACTTGATCCTATCCGTGTTTTTATTGTAGGTATTTGACTGTGATAACACACAAATGTGTTCATACACACAAACATTAAATCCCAATCTTATTTTATCAGAGGTAGCTGGCAGTGATAACACACACACACACACACACACAAGATGACACACATACACACTAAATCCCATTACCTTTTATAGTAGTCCAGGTAGCTGGCAGCAGATAACGCACACATTCAACAATAAATCCTGTTGATGTTACAGGTACCTGGCAGAAATGAGTTATGTTCACCGAGACCTGGCAGCTCGGAACATCTTGGTTAACAGTAATCTGGTGTGTAAGGTGTCTGACTTCGGCTTGTCAAGGTATCTGGAGGAGGACACCTCTGACCCTACTTACACCAGCTCACTGGTAAGGGCACAGAAGACACAGGACATGGAAGTGCAAATAAGTCTGTGTTAAAGAGGACACGTGAATGGCCTGTTTTGTGACATCTCGGGTTCAGCTTGTGACTCCGTTCTTAACTATCAGATTTCCCATTCATCAGACATTGGGTGTAGTTGGTTTGCGTGTTTGCGCGTGTCAAAAGCTTGAGGTGAAGACCTACTGGAAGCCAATTAATCTTGCATCACCAACTTCAGCTGCTTCTCACGGCTCCTTATGGGTGCGTGGCTTTGTTTTCATACAATGGTTTTGGCGTATGCCAAGATAATTCCTCACCATGATGAATGATGTTGACATTACACCGTGGTTGCATAAATGCTATAACGTGAGCATCTCACACGTGCCCACATAACATGGAGGAAGAATTGACTCTGAAAAGAGCTCCATTTGTCATTTTAAGATACTTTAGCAACAAATCAGATGAGCATCATCATCATCAGATTTTGTCAACCTTTAGCTTCTCCCTACAATTACAGTGTCAGAGGAAAAAAATTGAGGAGGGACTGAGAAAACGTGTTTAAAACATAGATACACATTTATTTTATTGATTTTTTTTCTAGCTTATTAATATATAATAAAAAATGTATTTTCATTGATGACCAGGACTTTTTTGGGGATCACAATTTGTGCACATTTGTTAGAAACCTGTATGGTTGTGACTTGTAGCCAAAAACATATAGTTCTGCCTTCTCATTTATCTGTGGCAGCACATTAGTTAGCATGACATCGTCTACCTCGAGGCTGATGTAAATAACTGTTCTACATTGGATTAGTGGACATTTTGAATACATGGTGACACCACAGGTGTCTGTCCAGCTCATGTGCAGAGAAAGCAGGCAAAAAGTCAACGCCCCCTTGTCTGACATGCAGTCTGTTAAGAAGTGTGGTGACATCGTACTTCTAGCTGCTGATCTTGAAAACCAAAGTGTTGTTTACCTTCTGCTTTGTGTTCATTAGACTAGACAAGAATAAACAGATGTGGGTGTAAACTATGAATGTAGAGCAGGTGTACTGTATGCTATCCGTTTTCCTAGACTGTCAAACATCTGTTTTGTCTTCACATCTACTGTTTGCTAGAGATTTTAATCAAATTTAGGCATATCTAGTGTTTTCATTAAGAACACCTTTCTACCACTGAACAGTATGTGTTGCTACAGTATGAATGCAGCAGGTGACTCATTGACATAGACAGCTGTGTGCATATTGCATGAAACGAAGCATACACACAACTTGTCATCATTGTGTCATCTTAATATTTACTATGCTGTACTATGACAGATATATATAGGTACTATGTACAGCATATGTGGCCTATGGCCTTAGTTCAATACATGCAAAAATGTAAACGTGCACATCCATAGTCGAATTATAAAGCAAAAAACACAGCATCGTTCCTTACTTTCTTTCTATGATTTTCTTCAATAGTTTTTTTGTTCTCTCAGGGTGGTAAAATCCCAGTGCGGTGGACAGCCCCCGAGGCAATCGCCTACAGGAAGTTCACTTCGGCTTCAGACGTCTGGAGTTACGGCATCGTCACCTGGGAGGTGATGTCATATGGGGAGAGGCCTTACTGGGACATGAGCAATCAGGATGTAAGTCAGCATCTGCGCCTGTGCGCGCGTGTGTGTGTGTGTGCGTGTGTGTGGCGGAGAAAAAGTGCAGCACAAGAGAAATGCACAGTGACATTTTTGCACAGTTCATTGTGTTGTATATTTAAACATAAACGGATGAAAAAAAGCATCTGAACGTGGCTCTCCAGGTCGTTGACCAGAAGCATCCTACTTATTTTACTTCAGATTGCCTAGAACTTTATTAGCTCTCTAATAAACTGAAAATTTAAGCAAGGCCCACTAATTCACACTCTATGGACAAACAAAGAATAAGCCAAGGGACCAAGGAACTCGCCAAGGCATGGGTGATGTTTAGACTCACCACTGTATCTGCTTCTCAGTTTTTTATGTCTCTAACAACACAGAAGGAAAGAAACGACTTGTGGTGACAAATGTTAAAGTGTCTGGTAGTGGTGGATATGGATGTGGAAGCAGCTGCTCCATCAGAGTATGTAAATAAGGTGCATGACACAACACAGCCCCAGAACCTCTGTTTGAAAAGGAAAGAGGTTCCAATGAGACAGTATTTTATATATTTAATGCTGAACTCCAAACATCATGTGGTGGTGGTGAAAATCAGGAAATGCTCATCCGCTGCTCATAATGTTCCTACGGTAAAGAAAGTGGTGGTGGCAGCATCATGCTATGGGGGAGGCTTCTCAGCAGCAGGCACCAAGGTTGAAGGAACAATGAATGTAGCCTATTACAGCAATCCCTGAAACAGACAGCAGTTGTGTAGCTGCAGAACAAGTGTCATTTACTTGTCTGTGAAGGTCGCTGTTATCCAAAAAAAAATCTTTCTTCTGATTCTGACTCTTCAAAGGAATTGAAAGAACTGAAACAAGTCCAGTTTTCCCTGAATACCCTTTTTTGGGATAAGTGTGATTTACATATAATCTTCATATAAGACCAGACTGGAGATGGCAGTGCAGATAGTTCTCATCCATTCTGATGGAGCTTCAGTAGAACACTTAATTATAGGTCTGAATACTTTCCTATGAGAGATCTCAGATTTAGACTTTCAATACATTTGCAAATTGTGTGCAAATTGGGAAGTGTAAAGAGCTTGTGTATGTTTAGTTTCTTTCAGTGTCACACTGTGTGGGCGGGTGTTTGTTTCTGTGCCGTCTCTCACAGCGGGGTGCATGCATGTTGGGGGAAAACACAGAAAATGAGGACATCACTCTGAAGTGTCAGAACAAAGAGCACCAGAATTTTCTTTTCCACCTGATCTTTTCTTCAGGGAATGGCATATTGTCTTGACGACTTCATTCCATTTACCTTCACAACATGATCCACTTCCTGCAGCATTTTCATACCTTATTCTTTATTGTTCCAGCATCAGATTGGGTATTTGGGGATTTGAGATTACATTTATTCCACTGTTTAGGCATTTTTAAAAAAAAATTGAACTCGGTATATGCTGCTGTTCATGTGTTAGAGTGAATTTCTCTCTCTCTGTTTTTCTTTCTTTGGGATGAGTATTCAATTTCACTCTTTAAATCTAAAGGGGATCATACACAGAACATGAAAAAGGAGGTTCCAGAAGATCGGATTTGTGACATTTTTATTTTTAGGTCTCTGTTCTGAGAAGAAATGTGATGCAGAGATTATAGTTAGTTTTGGCACTAAAACCTACTTCAAAGCAGCGACGCTTTAAATCCCTATTCTGGCTTTCTGAAACTATAAATGTAATGGCTTTGACACAGAGCAGCCTGGGAGTTGTGTCTTCAGTTTGTCTTGCATTTGAATCTGAAAACACGTTTTGTTGCTGCAAAAAACTTGACAAAAAACAGCTTATTGTTCTTTCGGTGCTTACAGTGGAAGCACACATTCTCAACTAAGAAAAGTTAAATATTTCTTCATTTTTTATTTCAGCAAAAAACCATTACCCATCTATCATTTACCTTTGCCATCTCTTTCCCCTCATTTCACATTTTTCCTCCGTCTCCTACCTTTCTCCCGCTGCCTCTCTTCCCCTCCTCCCTCACAGTCTCTCCCCTCGTTCTCCCGTGGTTCCTCCTAAGCAATAGAAGCAGCTTATGCAGCAGTAATGACAGAGATTCAGCATAACAGCAGAGACGGTATTATAATGACACAGGCAAGTATAATGATGGTGAAAGTGTGTGTTACCACTATAGCTAACGAGGGTCTGTTGGGGCATTAACTATGCATGAACCTCACACCCCAAACTCACACATACAAGCAGACATGCGTAAAGGCGCACACACAATTTCAAAGAACATGGAACGGTGAAATTGTCAGCGGAGGCACCACAGGTGCTGTGTTTTACATGAATTAATCATGAAAGAGACCTGTGATGTTTCACTACACTCGCTGCTGTTTTGATTGACAGCGGTGCTTAGAAAGAATTTATGCTGCACAAAGCCTGAGAAGTGTGTCGGGGTCAAGTAGAGTTCACTCGGCGAACAGACAAATCCCCAGTGCTGCATTTACAGTAGTGGAAGAGCTGCATTCCCTCAGCTTAACGTTAGGTAGGCTTACAAGTACGCTGACACGGGCGTGTAAGTCTAAATGTAATAGAAGTGGTCAGAGAAAAAAGTTTTTACCTCGTGGCAATGCTAAAGTCCCATTAGCAAAACAGCACCACCAAAACTTAAATTACTCCATGTCCAAACTGGTATTTCCTCATGAGGATAAAGTCTTGGCCATGTAAATCTATCTACCAAGACTTATTAATATGTGAAGAGTCTATGATAAGAGTCAAGGTGACCAGTACAGCATTGATTTAAACATAAATTGACATTAAATAGTGCTTTGCCATGCATTTCCTCATTACTCATTAGATTTATACGCTCAACAAATTTGTTTTTATTTTCTAGAGTGCTGCCATAATAAAAGTTGCAAACATTTTAATTAACTGCTGCACAAGCTGAGGGCATGACTGATATGAGATATCATTTCAAATACAAGCCACTCGTTGAATATAAATAACAGTTTTCTGACGCCTTAAGATTTGCTTACATTGCTTACAAGTGTGTTACTTTATGCATCTTGTATTTAAAAAAGGGTCCACCTCAATGTGGGATTTTGGCATGCTGCTATGGTAATTAGAGTTGTGGAGACATTTAAAAAATATTTTCACATTTCTGGCACATGTGGCAGAATAATTTGAGATAATGATCTCTGAACTTGATATTTCCTTTTTTTGATTATTTTTACAGTGGCAAGGTAGCTAGTCACTCTCTTGGTCAAGTTTTTGATGATTGATGTTGAGGATAAATGCATTCTGCAGCCAAAGGTATGCCCACATATTTAGTACCAACCTCTCTGCAAAACAAAATTCCTGCATAAACGTTTTCACAGAAAAACCTGAAAGATCTTTATCACACTTAATACCTGCACCGCCATAATGAAATCAAAAAGTTCACTGTGTACAACGACCTACCCAACATCAGAGACGGCGGCAGCGACATATCTGAGTCTACTGAGTGACTGCACACTGGCAGGATGAAGCTCTTAAATGGAAATTAGATTCTCTTAACTAATCCGAGTTTTTCTGTGGGTTTAAATAAAGCTGAACGAGGCAAGAGTTTTCTGTAAAAATACGCCATTCTTATCAGCCAAAATCACAAAGGAGCTGTAACGGAGAAGAGAAATCCATCCCTGCTGTAGTATCATCTGCCTGCGGGAAGTGACAGATCAAAAATTGAGGACTAAATATAAAATCTCTCCCAAACAGCAAACGGATCTGGACGCAACTTTGAATCTTTTTTTGTTTTTCCTTTTCTGTTTCTATGATATTGTGAGTAGCACAGATGAGCACCATGCTGTGTTCCATTTACTGATGCCACATGACAAGATTACAGTTATTTATATCTCCCCTCTACCCTAACAGAAAGTGGGCTTGTTTAAATACACCCAGAAAAACTTTCCCACTCTCTCAAAACAAGCACTGCAAAGTATTTTATGCACCAAAACCCTGAACGCATTTCTTCAGTAAAACACACCAGTATTTCTAAAGGTGTTATCCTGCACTGAGGAACTAGGATCCTGCACAATCTCCTTTGCAGTATTGTTTTAGTAGAAATCTGTTCCCAAACCTCTGATATATTGTGGTTAGTTTAACTCAAACCCCGTATACAAGCATCTGTGATGAACTAGACCTTAAAAAATACTGAAGCAAATGCCGTGCTCTGCAAAAGCTTTACAAATGTCAGTGTGGCTGCAGCATTAGTAGCTGGAAGTGACAATTTTCTCTGCAAGTAAAGGGAATACAAACTGCTCCTGACATGTGAACAGAAGGTTGTTTTCAGGTGTGGTCCTCAGAGAGCAAACAACTGCTCTCTTTGGAGAAATCAGATTTGATCAAATTCCTTGAGAAACTGCATATTATGAATCAAATATAGATAAAGAACAGATGTGACAAGTTCAGTATTCAGTCATTTGGTTTTGCTCTGATCTACTTTACTTGGCAGACGCTTTTATCCAAAGCAACTTATAAGGAGAAGACACCAGCAATTACCATCCAGATTCTCATAAACGCAGAGATACTACTACTACTACAACAAAGAACCCTGATAAGGCCTAACTCATCAAGACAAGGAACATGCTTAGAAATTGTTTAGTTCCAGACAACATAATGTGTGTGTGTGTGTGGTAGACTCACTTGAAGTACTTTTTGAACAAGTGAGTTTTTAAATGTTTTTTAAAGGTAGTGATACTGTCAGACAGTTGAATGGAGCAGGGCAAGTTGTTCCACCAGCCAGGGACCACAAAGGAGAAAAGACTCGATTGTGATCTGAGGCCTCAGGAAGACGGAATTTTTATTTTCATTTCGTTCACAGATCTGAGAGAGCGTGTAGGAGTGTAACTTACCAGTAGTGTGTCAAAGTAAGATGGAGCAGATCCATTGAGAGTCCTGTAGGCATCAAGGATTTAAACTCGATGCGAGCAGCTACTGGGAGCCAGTGAAGAGAGGTGAGAAGAGGTGTGACATGGGTGTACTTCGGCTAGTTAAAAATGAGGTGGGCCGCCACATCTGGAGGGGTTTGATGGTAACCACAGCAGCTCCAGCCAGTAGAGAATTGCAATAGTCAAGTTTGGATATGACCATTGCCTGGACAAGGATCTTGTGGAGAGTATATCTACAGGACCTGGAGGTCGCTGTAACATGCTCATTCAGGCTCAGCTTGTCGTCTATCCAGACTCCAAGGCTTCTGACAGACTTTGTAGGTGTTAGGTTAAGTGAGCCGATTTGGATTGAGATGTTTTGCTGAGGGGAGTTGTTTCCTGGGAAGATCAAGATTTCAGTTCTTGACAGATTTAATTGGAGGTGTCGCTCAGACATCCAAGTTGATATGTCTGAGAGACAAGCTGAGATTCTTGTTAATACAGTGGTATCCTCTAGTGGGAAGGACATATAAAGCTGTGTGTCATCAGCGTTGAAGTAGTATGAAAAGCCATGGGATTGGATGATGTTACAGAGAGAACGAGTGTATTATGAGAAGAGAAGAGGCCCAAGGACAGAGCCCTGTGGGACCTCTATGGTTACCTTAGAGAGTGTGGATGTCTCACCTCCCCATGATACCTGGAAGGACCTATCTTGAAGATAGGAGGAGAACCAGTTCAGTACGTTTCCAGTAATTCCAAAGTCTGTCAGTGTAGAGAGAAGAATCAGGTGATTGACTGTGTCAAAAGCAGCAGATAGGTCCAGAAAGATGAGGACAGAAGATCTGCGGGCAGCTCTTGCAGCACGAAGGTCATTCACCATTGCCAGAAGGGAGGTTTCAGTTGAGTGTCCTTTTCTGAAACAAGACTGAAGAGGGTCAAGTAGATCATGCTCGTGGAGAAATGAAGAAAGCTGAGCTAGAACGGCTCTTTCAAGAGGTGTTTCACTAGGTGAAGTTGTCAACTTTGCTCTTATATTCAGGGAACTGGATTACTGTAATGCTCCTCTATCTGGTTCACGCTAATACTTAAATCAACTGCTACTCATTCAGAACGCGAGTTCTGTCCAGGACCAGAAGGAATGAACACATTACACCAGTTTTAAAGTCATTCGACTGCCTCTCAGTTTCTGTTGGATTAAATAGCTTTTAGTTTGTATGCTGCGATCTGTTGGAACAAGAGTACTTCTGAAACCTTATTATTGATTAATGTGTTCTGGCTATTTTTTATTCTTTACTTTACTTGGCAGATGCTTTTATCCAAAGCGACTTACAAGAAGCTAGCACTGGGTGTCTGGCTCAGGGACACACCTGGTAGGGGATGAACTAGGAGTCAGACGGGGTTCGAACCCACAACCTTCTG
>JAUMTR010000019.1:17631556-17666702 GCA_032270685.1 Microctenopoma stevenorrisi | reverse complement strand
ACTAGGAGTCAGACGGGGTTCGAACCCACAACCTTCTGCATCCCAGTCTGACGCTTAACCCATCGAGCTACCAGGCCCACTATTCCTATTACGTTTTATACAGTCATGTGGACATACATTTTACTTACTGCTGTGCAGATTTGTTTGATTTTATGCTGGACACGTGGTGAAGAGCTTCTGATATGATAATTGACTGTGGTTTTGTACCTAGTTTGGAGCCTTTTCACATTTAAAGACATTATCTCATCTGCTTTGCAGAATCAAACACAGATTTCTCCTCTCTTCCACATGTCCCAGGTGATAAATGCTATAGAACAAGACTTCAGGCTTCCAGCTCCCATGGACTGTTCAGTAGTACTGCACCAGCTGATGCTGGACTGTTGGCAGAAAGACAGGAATGCACGGCCAAAGTTCTCTGATATTGTCAGCATGTTGGACAAAATGATACGCAATCCTGCATCGCTGAAAGCCGGCATCAACAACTTGGCCCCGGGGTGAGGAGCTATACAAAGTCATTTACATGCACAACACTCTTGTGTCTCATCCTTCTGTTTCAGTGATAAAATGGTATTCTAGCCATTCTTTATGCATTTGTATCCACTCTGTGCAGTTCTTCCCAACACCCCTTGTTAGACCGAGGAGCTCCGGACCTGAGCAGGGTGAGCTCAGTGGAAGACTGGCTGGCTGCTCTGAAGATGACTCAGTATCGGGACTCCTTCCTGGGTTCAGGTTTCACCTCTTTGCCGCTTGTCACACAAATCACTGCTGAGTAAGAACCTCTCTGTTTTTATCAGTCCGCCTCTTCCTGTCTGCGTCTCACACTGCCCACCTGCCAAGTCTGCGCCTCGTTAGTTGGCAGCTGGTCCATGTGAACGCCTGTCTGTCTCTCAGAGTCATTTCTCTGGTATGCTTACATCCATCCCTCCTCCCTCTTTACCTCAAAATATAAAATGCTAGTGTCATCACTGTGTATCAATATAATACAGTTCACACATTGAGACACTATTTCCTGGGTGATATTAGCGCTGCCATTGTTTCTTAAAGATGGGATCATATATCCCATAATTCTTTGTCTTTCTCTGACTCTTGTCAACCTGATGTTTTTGCTTTCTGCTGTTCTTACTGTTAAAGCAGCATCCGTCACTGTGAGACAAGTCAACATTAGAAATCAGTGTTAAGTTCTCCATCTGTGACCTTGTAACTTTTTAGTCACTAAACAGTCCACCATACGCTTCCTGCTATTACCTTTGACCAAGACACCAGCCACAGACTTAAGGTTTGTCCTCATTCACTGCCCACTGCTGCTGAGTAGTTAGGCCGTGTCAAATGCAGAGGATGGATTTCCCCACAGGGATTAATTAAGTCTATTTCAGCACAGAACCAACATGGAGACGGCAGATTGGAGCTTTACAAGCCAGTGAACGTTTTATTTTTATAGACACTCTTTGTGGATATTGCAGCGAAAATGGATGAAAAACCTATTAAAAGTTACTTTTTCCTGGATATTGCAATTGTTGTGTTCCAACTCAAACTTGTCATGATGAGTGAGTGAGTTAGTTAGTTAGTTAGTTAGTTAGTTAGTCAGTTAGTTAGTTAGTTAGAGGGTTAGGCCTATTTCAGAAGGTGCATGTATGTCTTTCTATGGCTGAAAGCAAGTTGCATTAGATTCTGTACAACAGCAATAAAAAAGTTTTTTACACTTCTATTTGAGACTATTTGGTGCTTCTTATAATCTATACAACTGTTCCTTTTATCCGCTTGTATGAATCTCTATTTGTGTTTTTCTAGAGACCTTCAGAGGATCGGCGTGTTGCTAGCTGGACACCAGAAGAAAATCCTCACCAGTGTTCAGTCAATGAGGCACCCCGGCGATGACCAGTCTCTAACTGAATCTGTGTAGCCACACAGGTGGAGTGATGCAGTGTGAAGTCATGTTTTTCCAGTGTACAGTCTGTGGTGTGAGCAGACTATCATACTCACACTTCAGTTCTTACCCTCACACACTCCAGTCTGGGAGGTCGTAACCACAAGACATGTTTTTAAACTAAAGTCATTCTGGCCAGTTAGTTATGTGGCCAGCTCTCTCCTCACTCATGCCATTTCCCTCCCAAAATCGATTCCAACTGAATGACCCATGCAGAGAATTCAATGAGCAGTTAGTGCGAGAGGAAAACAAGGAGGATGTGACTGATGAGGAAGAACTGATGCAACACTGGTGTCTGACATTAAAGGGGTTACACAGTCACAAATGTTCAGTTCCCCTTTATGAAACACTGCCTGCACGTAACTCTCTCTCCCCCGCGAAATCTACAGACTGATTCCTACCAGCTTGATTTTTGATCATAAGAATGACACGGCCGTGTTTTTATGTAAGGATCGATGCGAATGCACTACTGTGATGATGACAGTGCCGCACATTTGTCTGACAGGAAACACAAACTGTACCAAAACACGGACGGCATGCAGAACAGTGCTACTTGAAGTAAGACCCACAGCAGGTCTTGTTATCTCCAGTACGTTTTGTTGAGGCCACTTCAGCGTGTTTGTAAAAATTGCCTCCATTTGATTCCAGACAACAGTTAAATGGGACGTTTTTGAATCTATCTTCATATTGAAGAGTCTGTACATATTACGATATGGAAGGCTTGTTTCCTGTTTGTTCATTTGCTTTCACATTTTGCCAGCAGCATCAGACAATTGTCACTGGAGTATATATTGCGAGTTTATTATCTTCCTCTGCTTGGAACCAACTTTGAAGTTCTGTGGACTGCAGACAAAAATGAAAAAATAGGTTTCATTTTTCATTCTGTTTTTTGTACTTTCCGTGCAAGCGTGAAAAGATTAAGTCGATGCAGAGAACTAACAACGCCTGGCCTACTTACAATATTTCATTCAGAGGGACCACATAATGGATGTTTTACAATCAGCACAAATGCCCTCTGAGTGAAGACAATTATAGATCAGAAAACTCTCATAAACAAGTGTTATAACATTGCAGTGTTAACGTCTTTGTCAAAGCTAGAAAGCAAGGTAACCGCGTGCTTGGAAGTATGGAAGACAAACATCTTATAAGACTGTGGTTACTGAGTCGCTACCAGCTGAGACGCACCTGTTGTTGTGAAGGCGCAGCAGCAGCCAAAGAATTTTGAAAGAAAGAAAAGGTATTTTCATCCCATGTTCCTGCGATTTGGCTGCAAACCTTAAAGCTGCTGACTGCTGGGCGAGCGTTAACACAACGCCTGAACAAACCAGAAATCCAGAGCTCATGTTCTGTCTACGCACGAAACACATTTTTGATTTTTTTGTCAGAACTGTATGGCTGCTTTCCAGATGGTAATCATCGCCCCACAGCAGGCCGACAGGCACTGTCCTTGTTATTTAATTCACTGGCTGACATGTGATTGTTGTCAGTGTGTTTTGACATTTGCATTTCCCAATTTGACATCAGTGATTAATACCGTTGTCAGTCTGCAGATGAAGTGACATGAAGTGACCTATCTGTAGTCTCGTCTGTGTACTGCAACCTTTTCTACGTTGGACCTCGTGCAGCACATGTCGATGCACAGCTAACATCGATTTCCGAGACATGTCACAGAACAGATGAAACACGATAAACGGTACAAGAAGCCGAGAGTCAAGACAGACATTTTCGTGGTTTTGAAAACTCAAATGTTATTTTTGACTCGCTAGTCTTTGCAAAATAATATCACGAAGGCCTGATCTCACTCCACACTGGTGCAGAAGCACTGTGAGATTTCTTTTATCCCAGCACTGAGCAGATTACCAGCTGTGAAACAGCAGGCTCCCTTCAGCCCAAACCACTGGCCATGCATGTGCATCCACATTCCAAGGATTACCAGTCAGTAGCAGTGATTGGATGTTGTGATTTTATTTGTCATCTGCTGCAAGCCGTGCTTACAGTGACAGAAGTGACATTGTTTAGTTGTTTGCTTTCAACGCGTTTCGCTGCCGCGCGACTCTGATGCGTCCTGCAGAACGACATGTTTGTGTTTGTCTCGCGCCACAGCTCTGCACTGCTGGGACGCCCCAAAGTCTTTTATTTATGAACATTGTGACATTGAGAGGTCCGCGACTATTTTAAGCCACGAAACATTTCAGTTTCCACTTTTCAGCGAAACTCTGCTCCGCCGGCGCCGCCGGAATTGCATTTGTTGCCTGGCAACAATAGCTTATTGAACATTTTATCAGGAAGTATTGAGATCAACTGGGAACGTGTCCGTGGTTCAGAGGCATAATTTGTTGTAAATAGATTCTTCTGGAAAAACAGTTTCAGTGCTGGCTCGGGGGTTTAATAAAGAGCGAGACGACTAGTGTGCCTAAAAGCTCATATTGAATGCTACCTAAAAAAAAAAGAACTGAAAGCTATCAACACAGGCAGGCATCTTAATGTGTTATGTAACATCTGTAGCTAAGTGTGGTGTGTCTACTGTCTGCTGCACATCGCTTTCCTTCTGGTATTTAACAAGTTCAGATGTAAGCTTTCGCAGACGATTCACATGTTACTGTAACAGGCACAAAGTTATTAATGATCCACAGCACGTCTTGTATTTAAACATATGACGTGATGAGAGCACAAATGGAGGCTACCTCCCTGTAGAGGGGGGCGTTCTCTACGATAATGCACAAAATAGGATCCTTTTTTTGGTACATTTTTATTCCATTAATGCAAGAGTTTGAGCACAAATCCAACTCTTCACAGACAGAACCACACTGAGAAAACCTGTGTTCTTAGTATATGTGACACAACTATTACACAATAAAAGAGAGAGTTCTAGGTGATGAACGGTGGACAGTGAAAACACTGACTGCTCTGTGCTGAGATTTAATGGTGTGAAAATAGCAGATGCAAACAAAAGCCCTCACTTTGACTGGGACCTGACACTTGACTTCTTCCTGACCACGACAGATGGCAAACTCCACTCAGACCCCTCTGCTACTCAGAAATATCTCCACATGAATATCACATGCAGAAATGCAGAAAAATAGTCAATACTTAACCAAATAGTCCAGAAAAACGCAGGGTGAGTCACCTGAAGCTACTCCTGTGCTTTAGGGTGAATTTATTTTTTAATTGCACTTATTTTCTGGAAGTTGTTCGACTCCTGTTGCTCTGTAATTGATACTGTAGAAGAAGCTGCAGACGAGAGGAGACGAGTGGTGAAGAGGGAGGTTGGGGGGGGGCGCATGGGCATAGGTAATAGGAGGGTGAGAGGAGATGAGAAGGATAGAGGAGGGTGCGAGAAGCTTGACTCTCACGTTTGAATTCAAATGAGGCTGTGTGTGGAGAGATTACTCTCCCTGCTCTACCCGGCCGTCCTCTTTCTTCAGCTAATGCCCACAGCCTCTCTGTGCAACTCGCTCTGCTTCCAGTTTGCACGCCCGCTGTCTCCTTTGACTAAGAGGCAAAGCAGTTGCACAGTTTGTCTATTTTAGATGCAACCGTCTCGGAGACATTTTTAACTCGCGCCTCTCACAGATGTGGTATGACTTTACACAGAAAACCTCCAGTGTGGCGGGTTTTTAGAGCACTCTCTCTCCAAAAACTGTGAAAGCAACAGTCTTTTGTACTTCAGATGTTACGGTATCTCTTTTTAGCTGCTAAACTTTGCTCAAAGTGTCCAGTCATCAACGCCGTTGGATAAAAAAAAGAAGCTGAACTGCACACGCGCTCATACTGTTCGTAGTTATTTATTTATTTATTTATTTACTGTATGAGTGTGCGTGTGTGTGTATTTATTTTCTCTCCACCTGCTGTCAAGAAATTTCTCAACCACCACCTGATGGTTTTTTCTGTGAACACAGAATCATGTCCCTCAACGATGAAACCTATTTACTGACTTTTTCTCAGGCACATTATTTTTATTTAGTCAATAAACCGTTTTATTTAATGCCATTTGTCGGCAACTACTGGGTGAAAATCATGAAATGTAACTGTGTTATGACGACTTGTGTTCGTCTACATCATAAGTCAGTCGGTTTTTATTTTTGGTTTGGATCACTTATGATGAGTTTACTTTGCTTTTATCCAAAGCGACTAACAGGGAGCTAGCGCTGGGTGTCTGGCTCAAGGACACACCGGGTAGGGGAAGGACTAGGAGCCAGACGGGTTTCAAACCTGAGACCTTCTGGATCCCAGTCTGACGCTTAACCCGTTCACGTGCTATTCCCATAGGCCTTAGCTAATTTGCTAATGTTAGCATGCCGTCATACTGAATTCAAAAGGTGAACATGGTAAATATTGATGTACATGCTGCTAAATAGCAGCCTGTTAGCTTTGTCACTGTGAGCATGTTGGTATGCTGACGTTGGCGTTTACCTGAAAACACAGCTGTGTCCACAGAGCTGCTGGCATGGCTGTAGACACTTAAGACAACTTTCATCTCTTAGCAGTACTATGGAATAAACCCTGTGTGTTCCCGTGCGGGGTTTGATGATTTATCACCAAGCTGGGAACACAAATCTTTTTCTGCGCAAACATAAAGATGTTTATGTGGAATGGAGTCTCCTCGTTCACGCTGGAAGCCTTTGTGCCACGTCTTCAGTCTTTCAGTGTGTCTGGCAAACAGATATTTGGACAAACTAAAAAAAAGTTTCTTCTTCTTCTTCTTAGTTGTTGTTTTTTTTTATTATAATTTTTTGATTTTTCTATTGCTTGCCATATGTTGGGTATGTATGTAATGTGTGATTTCTCTTAAGAAAAAAGATCAATGATCAGTTGTAGTCTGCTTTCTCTGTTTAGGTGTTAACTGCTCATATAGTCGGAGCAGCCCACTGTAATATAATGGAAGTGTGCGCACACCTGTGCGTGTGTGTGCGCGTGTGTGTGCTGTTCAGTGTACAGTAAAATGTTTGTACATGTGTGAGTTTGTAGCTGTTAACTTTCTGACTCTTACATTTACAATACACAATGTTTGTCAATAAAGAAGGTAAATCAATCAAACTGATCTTTTTCGGGAATCATTGAGCAGGGTGTGCTGTGTATTCTGTATTCTAGGATAACATTACCATGTGTGTCACTTCTTCTACTGAGATACTGAAGATACTCCATGGGAGAAATTTCCCAAAAAAGGTAGAAATGTATAAGATGCTGCTTGGATTTTTCAATCAAGTATGGTGGAGGCAATGTGATAGTCTGGGCCTGCTTTAACGGTGGTAAAGGGGGAATCACTCACTTTAAATGATAAAGTGGAGACAAAGAATTGACACACGTTGGGGTGAATTGTACTCACTAATAAAAGAAAAACGCGTTACCTGACTGCCTGTGGAATCTGCTGCAGTCTATTATTCGGAGGTGGGAGCAGGACATTAACATAAACCTGTTAACTGTGGCTAAGTGATGGAAAATGAACTGATTGGAATGAACTGTGGCCTTTCAGCCTTTAGAGGAAAGTAGATGAATTACTATATACATATAAATACAACTTTAATATGCGCTGTGGATGTGTCTTCAACATGATGCCCATCATGACTCATGGTTATTCTCTGATGTAACACCTCTACGGTTAAAGGACAAATCCTGGAAAGTAAATAACAGTTAATTGAGTTTGTCTGCGTGTCTAAGGCCTGATGTATCTTATCCCTCTGTGCCACATTATTTTGTTGATGTCTAAAAGCTACCAAAAGCACATCAGCCAGTCATACTGTGGCACCAGGTGATCTTTTTCTTTTCTATTCTATTCTATTTGCCAAAAAAAAGATAATAAATAAATAATAATAATAATAAAGAAACACTATCATCCATGAACCTTCAACATAAACATAGAGAAATGTCAATTATTTATAGAAATAATAGTGATAAGTCCACATTTGTTTACATCCACCATGACCTTCTGGTGTGAACCTTAAGAATGTGGAGGGAATGCTGGTGTACCACTGGGCTTCAAACATCTGGCCGCTCATCTACTCGTTATGTGAAAGTAAGATGATGCGGTATTATTGGGTAGGTATGTTGTCTGTCCAAGTACAAACTAAAAAAGCTACAAATCACTGGTACTTTTTCCATGTCCCCTTCGATCCCTGCTTCAGGTGTGGGTAGCTCTCTGTAGTGGGAGAGCAAAGTCTGTTGGAGAGGAGCGCGACACAGGGTGTGGCGACATGACTTCATCGCTGGCAGGAAGAGTGAGTGACAGAAAGAGGTTAAGAGAGAGGGAGGGTGGAGGAGGGAAGAGAGCTAACAGCTTCTATATTAGAGGACTTTCTTTTTTGGTGTGTTACACACAGTGAGTCATCTTCATACAACCTCACCAACACAAATCTGTCTTTCCTCTCCTTCCCCAAGCACCCTCTAGATAAATAATTGACTCCCTCCTTTCTGACACTGGTCCACTGGCGTGAGGCATTTCGCTTTCTGGCCTTTGTTCCTGGAGATGAGACGGCCTGTCTCTGTCTTTTCTCCTCCATCTGTTTCTCTTCCTCATTCATTCTCCTACGTCGCTCTCTGCAGGAAACTATGAATAGGTTTGTTTTTTGTTTTGTTAAAGAATGAATAGTTATTTTCTAGTTATTGAGCAGTCAGCAGCAGTGATCTCCATCTACTATGCTGCTAAAATAAATATGACGCAGCACTGGACACAGATTGCACAGATCTGAACTGAACCCCCTCATGCTCTGAGCATATACCAACAAAAGAAGCTTGTTTAAAGAAAGCAGTACTGTATAGAAAATGTTCTTTTTGTTAAGGTGCAAAGAGTGGGTTTCTATGAATGTACCACTAACTGATTAATGTTCACAATCATTTTCAGTGAGCTTTTTTATTTTACCTTTTTTTAGTGCGATGCATCCAGCTCTTCTGTGAACCCATGTGCAGACTGTGTGGTGAGTGCAATGGCTCAGCGTTAGGTTAAGATAACTTCCTTCCAGCTACAGCCTGAGCACAAGCTTCTCCATAAAGCTCACTGCTCATATTAACAGAGATTGACAAGACAAGAAATGAGTATAAAGCTAACGTAGGGACATAAAGGCCAGAGAAGTCTGCAGATTGCTGCTTTGAGGTGAAAAGCAAAGCAGGGTCATTACCCTGTAGAGTCACAACCTGCAAAGTGAAGAGAGGGATTCACTGACACGAGGATCAATATGTCACATTATAACTGAAATCTGTGAGGGCTAAATCCACAGGTCCAGAGGATGAGCACTTTGATTCAGCTACAGAGAAGAACTCAGATATCCAGATGACAAGAAGAGCTGTTGTCAGACCCATCTCAGTTGAGTTCAAATGGCCTCGTCATTGTCAGCTCAAAGTTTGAAACGTCGACCTTTAATGGAGACTAACGTTTTCAATTCCTGACAACTGCGCTGAAATGAACGACACCTGTGAGCGCTGACAAACCCGGACCTGAAGTTGATTTGGACCTTTAATTATTGCCTAATCACTTTAATTTGTACTGAATGCAGGATATGTGCGGCATGTTTAATGTCAACAGTGTTGGAATTTAGCCCCTTGGAAGCTTTAAAATATAGCAACGGCATCAGAACAATTGGCGAAGCTTTTTACAGGCTGCAAACCTGCATCATCACTTCACATTTCGTCCCAACCGAACCAATGTGTGTTCAAAAGTATGTTTGTAAGTTGCAGCAAGAGCCTCTTACGAATAAGGTCAACAAGGACTGTTAAACAGGAGATTCCAGAAATAGCAGCGCTGTAAATGTCTGTCACTCGGCCTCAGGGAGCAGGAAGTAAACACCTTGTTTATGACGACTGATGTTTATGGCATTCCTGACTTCCACGGGAGACTTCCCTCCGGACCTCCTCATGTCCCAGCTGCAGGTTAAGAAATGAGCGTATACTGTAAATGTTAGCAGTGGGTGTTAATATTTTGAGCTATTATTAAATATCTTTAAATTTGATATTTTCCCGTGCTCAGTCATGCAGTGCTTCCCCCAGAAGCAGAAGCACATTCTTCTCAAAGAAAGAAAGAGAAGTCAGTAATAACTTTTGGCCCTTAATGAGATACAAAATGTTCCAGTGAAAGCCAGAAAAAGTTATTTGCCTTTAGAAACTCTGCAGGGTGCTCTGTGCATGTTCACAGTGATGCAAACTCTGTGTTGAAATAAAGGAATAATTCCTTTAAAAAAGAACTGTGCTGAGAAATCTGCTTAGCGGTAAACTTCTCCAGACCTGCCTCTTTTAATGAGTTCAGGAAGTATTGTCTCTGCATTCTGAGTGGAGCGAACAGCTTTTAATACAATTTCAGAGCTTGCACTGAGCATCTTCATTTGAAAAAATTAGGTCAAACGTAACTTTGATGCTCAACTCTTGAAACTTCATCTGAACTTAATATCCCCAGGAAGTCCTCTCTGAAGATGATTCAGAGGTAAGATAAACAACTTTGTCTTCATTGCTGTGCAAATTACCTGCAAGTGTCTTTAGTTGAGAGATTTAGCCACAATTTTAATAGTTTGTATAAAAATGTCAAGTGTCTTTCATTTGTTTAGGATTTTATATTAAAACACTTAAGGTCAAAAGGTCAAAATATCCACATATTCACACTTTCTCTCCACTTTTCAGTTCTGTTTTGTTATTTCTCTTCTTCCTCCCAACTTATCGCCCCATACCTTCCTCTCTCCCTTGTGTTTCCTGCAGTCCATTGTTCATTTTTTCTCTGCCCTGAAGCCTCTGAAGTCTAAATTTAGCCTGTGATTCTTCTGGAGGCATCAGTGGTTGTGTTGCTTTCCGAGGATGCCCTCAGTGTTTGGAGGAAGTTGTTCATTCTAATCCTATTTCATATGGTCTGAGACTGTCTGGTATGTACAAGAAGAAAGCTGAAACTGTATGACCCACTGAGCAAGCTGACGTCTAACCAGCTGCAAATTACAAATCTACCTTAACTAGAAAGACATTTTTCACCTACACACTTGTTTTGTTGGTTTTGTGAAAAACAACAATTCATTTCTAAGCATATTGAAGCACAGAGTAATATGAGTCAAATAGTCACCTTTGCATGTTACATTTTGCTTTCATCTTACCCTAACTTCCACATTACCTACTCCTAAGATATTCAGGTGTATTCAGGTGTGATTTCCTGTCAGGCTTCCTGCTGCGCTCACTGGGCAGTGTTCCTAAACTCTCCAGCCCAGATTCACCCACACAGGCTTCATGAGGCTTAGATCTAATGACCGAACTAGCCCAGCCATCACAAAGAATATTCCCTCTGCTTTTATTCTCCAAATAATTTTGACATAACTGGGGTCATTGTCTTGTTTTACTCCCCCAATACAGCTTTACATTTAAATGCTTCATATTTGATCCCTTCAGGAAATTATTCTCATTGTCAGTTAAATATCAGACAGTCTGGCGGTTTGCAGACGGCAGAAACAGCAAGTGGGACGAGGAAGCCCCTAACATGAGATCACACCAGTCTGATTCATTCAGGCTCCCTCTGTCACCTCATGAAAGCAACAACAACAGTAAGGGGGAAGCAGCACAGTGAGCCAAGATAACAGGAGCCATTCTCTGTCTCACATACAGAAACACACAGACACACTCGTACTGATGTGTCTGCGAGGACACTCACTGGCCTAAAGCCTTACCCTAACCCCCAACCCTTCAGCTACCTACACCCTAAACCACCACTGACTCTTAACCCTTTACTGATCGTTTGCACTAGAACAAGCAGTGAGATGGTATGACCCAACACCCCAAAATAGCGTGTCGGACACGTTCACACACCCTGCGCTTAGCCTGCCTCTGTGTGCAGGACTGCACCTACATGTTTATTTGACCATAAGAAGGAGACAGAAAGAGAGAGACACAGACACACACTCAATTTTGTATCACCATAGCAACGGGGGACTGTAGAAAAATCTGGATCTCTCTTTTAATCTCTTTTTAAATCATCTTTGAAAAGATGGGATGGCTGTGTGACAATATCTGTGTGTATGTGTGACATAGAGAGAGAGAGAGAGAGAAAAATTCTGAGTATGAGAACGAATCTCTAATAATTGTGGCCTGGGTCTTTCTCTGTAGCTTCTCCCCATCACACACACACACGTACACACCCTTCACTTCTTTCTCTTTTGTCAGTGTATAGATTTTCTCTCGGCACTGGCCTTGTCTTCCTCTCTGCACAACGCCACGTTTCAGAATAGCAATCAGCCTGCCTCATTTGGCCTCTGTCTCCTCTGGTACCAGAGAATACTTCTGCTCTGAAGTCAAAGTAGACTCCCCGAAGACGTCTGGCTTTCCTTCACAGGCTAAATTAGATAGTTAAGTGGTTAGATGCTTTGTTGCAACTTCACGGGTAAAAAGTCAAGATTAAAAATGAAAAAAAAATCACTGACATACAAGTTGAACTTGAAATATGGAAGAATGAAATCCAATTTGCATCCTTTGGTGCATTTCATATGCTCTTCTCTTCTCCTCTCCTCTATCGCTCTCGCTCTGTTTCCTATTCTCCAGTAAACAGATGTCAAGTAATCTTTTTGTAGTACAAATCTGAATCTCACTTTGTGCTTGCAGCAATTGAAAAAAGCCTACAATTGTGCTGATATGAACATCATTGGAGCTTCTGGAGGGCAGTCTTTGTGATACATGAGGAATGAGTTAGTGTCTGCCTCTGGTTTTCTAAAGAATAATACAACCAACACATGATTTAGGAAAATGATTAAAAATAGAAAAGCCGCACATTTTGCCAGGGCATTCTGCATATTTTTGCACAGTGTCTCAGTTGCAGGACTGTTGCATCACGTAGGAGCTGATTAAACTGCTGAGCTCACACTGACTCGCATGCAGCTGAGCTCACCAAGTTGCATTAAATGATAACATACGATAAGCTGCTGTAAGTTTAACACCTCAGTCAGCTTGGGAATTCCATCAGATCACTACGTTTGGACACGTCCACGAGTGAACACATGGTTTTTGCTTGTTTGACTCTGGCGTCAGCCGGTTTCAGAAAACATCAGCGACCCTCAGCCTTCTTCTCCCTCTTAACTTCTTTAAAACAAAGCCTCTATTTAGCAGTGTCTTGACATTATGCAGAGGCCACGGCTGTGCAGCTGCTGTACAGTCCCCAGCCTTGTTAATATTTCACATGGTTAGAAGCCAGAGCAGACACCTGGTTTTCTCCCCCTAGAAGGAAAGTCCTCTCCTCATTTAACCTCCAACACCCAATCTCCATACTAACCAGCCCAGTGGCTGACAACTGCAGTGTGACTTCTTTGTTGTTCTACACTTCACGGCCATGCAACATAAGAAACACTTTACAAATTAGCTGCCAACCAGTCACATACTTCCCAAGCAGCAGCAGGATAGTACAACACTGTTAAACAAGACACCTCTGTCCAAGTTACGTCTTTGACGCCGATTTGACTGGGACAGAGAAAGAGGAATCACACAGTAAAACCAATTTGATTTTCGGAAAAAGAAAATACATTGTGAATATACCCTTAGCTTAATGACTAAATATCCAGTTGTTTCTGCTGCAATGGCAGGAAATGTGATTTTTAGTCCAATTATAGTTTGTCACAAAACAAAGATGTAAGACAGGACGTGCTGACCTTTAAAGCTGCACCGTTAAAGTCCAACTGATATCACAATTACTGCATTCACCTCTTTCTGAAGTCAAAAATTTTATCAAACTGAATTTTAAATGCAGCCATTAGCAGAAAAGCTACCATAGGTTGTGTTCCATGTCAGCTGCAGTCTGACTGTTAGTGAGTCTGCCAAGATGACATTTCAAATTAAATGATTTGATTAGTTTTCTCAAAACACGTTTTCCAACATCCAACAGTCTCCAGTTAAAAGACGTGGAGCAAAAATGCTAAACTAAATTAAAAAATATATTTTTAGATTTCTTTTTTCTTTTTCTTTTTCCATTTATTAAACTCGTAATTAGTTGTTTTTGCTGGTCCCTCCAGGATAGCGCTTGTGAAAACACCATTAAAATATCACCTTTTAATAGATGTAGCAGACAACAACATGCAGTTTAACTAATGTGGCTTTTCACTGCAGGTGTAGAGTCACGCAGCCAAAAAATGTCCAGCCAAACAGCAGCCTAAATCCCGCACCCCAGGTTGCCAGACTCCAGACGAATTACATGCCTGAATCGCCCCAGGTTTATTGGTCTTGTTCCAAGTGTGACACCAGCGTAAGAGCTGCTAATTGGAGCTATGTCTCAGCCCAGCACCACTCTATACTCTATCACATCCTGGCCAAATCTGACAGCCATATATGGCCCAAAGCTGGCTAACATTTGGTCCTGTGATGCCAGAAGCACAGATGAGTGCACCAACATTCAGCTACAGCTGGTCCGATTTCTTCTACCTACTCAGGATATTTACCGTAAACGAAAGCGAACGTGCTCAGGAAGACCGACAGTGTCATCCGGGCGCTTCACAGAATGTGCCACGGCTTCAAGTTTGACCAGAGCTTTGCTAAATTGTTTTATGACACAAATCAGGAGGAGATTGATGTTCCTCTGAGTTTCTAGCAAAGGCAGATGGTAGAAGTGAAACACAGATGGAAAATCACTTTCTAACTGATCATCCTTTTCAGTAAAGTAGAAGAGAAAATATTTGTGTGAAGAGGCAACATGTTCTTTATTCAGAGAAGTGTTGCCTTCTATTAGGCTTAGGCTTTGTTGCTTTATGGGAAACACTGTATATGTTTTATAATTAATAATTTGACCTTAATATATCGGTATTTATAATTCTGCTCTGTAAGTACTTATAATTAAGACTCCAGGGATATAGGTCCTCGGGGTGAAAGTAAGGGTCAAAGGTCACACAAGACAGGCAGCTCATCATCATAATCATACCACTTGGCTATTTATGATTTCTGGTCTCTAAAAATACAACAGAAAAACTGAAAGATAGATTAAATAGCTTTACTGTATTGTCTAGAATAACTATAGATACTTTTCTACGGAGGCCGATAGAGGACAAGCATTGAAACTTTTTGCGTGACGATTCATTTATTTCAGTACCTCAAGATAAATAAAATAATAAAGACACAAATATCTCGATAAAAAACTCATTATTTAACCCTCCTCTTGTGTTAGGGTCAAAACCAACCCGTTTTGAAGTTTTAGATGTATGTTAGTACCACATACATTTGTTTATTGTATCAAGGCTTTTTGACTTTGTCAGGAATCTCCATATTAACAAAATAAAACAAACAAAAAAATTTTTACAAAATTTCAAAATACTCTGGTGAAAATAGTAACACTTGTGGTGTTCGGGTCATATTTGACCCAGTTATAATTTAGGATTATAAAATGCTAATTAGAGCAAAAACTTCGATCATAAGCATGCATTTAGCTCACTAACACAGTCAGCCAACAGCCCACTGACAGCCAGACCCTCTACCTAACCCATGAGCTTTAGTCAGTGTGTTCTCTCTCTGTCAGTTTGTCTCCTTACGGACATGTAGGGCATGTATAAGAGCAGTTCATTTTAGAGTCTGGCAGGGCAGCTGATGCACATGTCATCAGAATGACCCCTGATATCACAGTTTAATGTGATGAGAGTAAGTTTCATCAATAAATTGTTGTTCATACCACTGTCACTAAAAAAACATCTTTGCTATGACAAACCCTGATCAACATGTGAAATGACATTGAATACTTGGATGCATTTAAATGGTTGATCCAAATCCACCTAGGGTAGAAGCCAACCAAAAATAAAAGTGAAGAATGTTTCTTGAGGATCTAGGACGTTCCTATGACAGGGCTCAGTGAGCAAAGGGACCCTGATTCTACAAGAATTCAAAGATTCTGAGGTCTGTTCTGCCCTTCTGAATTTTTTATTTTTTGCCTTTTATTTGAAGTAACTGTGTTTGGGTCAAAATTGACCCGCAACACCACAAATGTTAGCGTTGTTAAGTTAATAATATATTTTTTAAAAATTTTATTCAAGAGATATGTTCGTATATCCCTCAGTGAGAGCCAGGTAATATAACAACAATATATTTATTTATAAAGTTCTCTTGAGGTAAATTTTTCATATTTTTTTTAATTGAAAATAAGGTGTTCGGTTAAAAAAAAGGCCCAGGGGGTCACAAAAAAATATTAAAAACCAATCTTTTCATGGATAAGGAAGCCTAACATAGTAACCAAGAGCTCAGAAACAAATTGCACGATGAATATTTGTTCTGAGGGTATTTTATGGCTGATTTAAGACACGGGTCGAAACCGACCCGTTAACACCAGAGATAGTAACAGAAAGTTAACACAAGACGAGGGTTAAGGATGACAGATTAAGACATGACATTTTTGTTTATTGAGACAAACCTTTTGACAATAGATTGACAAACCTCACGTTAACCCCGACACAGTGGCAGTTCTAGGGGCGGGGCCACAGAGGCGTTGGCCCCAGCTAAAATCTTATTGGCCCCCTGAGGTGCCCCTGTCCTGTCACTCATTATTTATACAGACAGCAAACTGAGTTATATAGAGTGAGCTATCTCAATATTACGAGAAAACCAAGCTGATATTCTCACTGTAACACAGTATAAAGATACGGCCGCTCTCGGTTTCCGTACTTTTCTGATCAAGAATATAAAATACAGTCAAATCAGAGGACTTTCACAATTACATTTCCAAACAATAAATATGATCAAATAACTCATTAATGTGAATGCTGTTTTACATATTTATTACATTTATTTTTTTGACATTTTTCCTTTTGTGCTTTTACTTAACAGCAGGACTTTTACTTGTAACAGAGTATATCTACAACATACTGCTGACACTTAAAGAAAATCATGCAAACGTTGCTCATTTTTAGAGCTTTTTTAAGCCCTATTTTTCAAAGGACCAAATGAAATGGCAAACTAAGAGTGTTGCACTCATGAGCAGCTCCACAGAGCTTCATGGTGAGTTTCAGCTCAGTGTTTAACTTTCACACCTGCAATCACACTGTTTTGGTCCGATCTCACTTCTCACATGGTGCGTTTTCCCTTTTTTTTCTTAGTAGCAGGAAACATTATTACAGAAAAGAAGCAAAAAACCTGTACACTGGCTGGTCAGCACCAAACAGACAGGCTGACTTAATTATATTACTGTAGCTGGTGAACATAGTGGACTAGACAAAATATTTCCCTTTGGAAGCTTATAGCACTAATAAACTGTCCATATAAATGTTAAAGTTGATGTTCGTCACTGTCGCTGTTCCCCCCATAAAGCAAATCTTTGCTAACATTGAAACTGAAACCATGCTGTGTTATGTAAAACAGCTGTTCAAACCAAAGAGCCCAGAAAAGACATGGTGTGATATTAGATTTTATACTTAATCCCAGGACTATCTCATCAGGTCATCAAAGCCCTTTGGTTCCTATGTCTTCTACATTAATTACTCTTTTTTAGAGGTTACACATTTTGCTATGAATATGTTATGAATGAAAGAGAAAAATATTTGTTTCAGTTTACCAAAGCACCTGTTGTTCTCAGCTGAATCGACTGACACACTCCCACGACGCAATGATAGACCCATTGATTTGATTATGTTACTTAGATTAATACACTGCTGTTGTGAACACACACATTAACCGCTGCAGAAATAATCAGCTGTCACCAGAAATGTGGCAGAACTGTATGTGGATTTGTGGAGGATTTATGGCACTCATTTAAGGGAGAGGTTTACAGTTGCAGGGGCTGGGGAAAGAAAAGCAGGGCTGATGAAAAATAGTCTGTCAATCTGTCTGCCCTGGGTGGAATCTCAAAACCAGGCATCTGACAGTAAGAATGAAATATTATGTGAAGTGTGAAATATTCCAGCGTTGAAATACTCTGCTCTGTCTCTCCTTATTATCCATCTCTCTCTGTCTGCCTCTGTCTTTTTGTTTCACTTTCTACCTTCCTCTCTGCCCTCTCCGTATCTCTTTGTCTGTCGGTGTGACTGTGAGATCAGCCTGGTCATGGGTGGCACAAAGAAGCAGAAGATGATGGAGTGGAGACCAAGACGACCAGACTGACCCACAATGGACGCCACATCTTCAGCAGGACCGTCCACGCTCACAGCTGGGGTCGCTCTCAGGTAACGTTTTAAGTCCTTCTATAACTGTTTGAATATTTTGTGGCTTTTTTGGCGTCTCTCGATAGTTTTCATCCATTACTGATTGTTTTGTGCCTTCGCAGTCATTTGCATCTCTTTGTAGTCAATTTGTTTCCCATGTTTGTAGCCGTTTTTATTTGCAGATGTTTTGAGAATCTTTGTCATCATTTTGTCATTTTGCATCTTTCTGTACTCAATTATATCTTCTTGTAAGCATTTTTAATCTTTTTTTGTGGTTATTTAAATGGGTTTCAGTATAAAGCATCTATGGAGCAAGGAATAGAAAAGGACACTGAGTTGTAGCACTGAGTGGTAAATTATTCTTTAGTCTTGGTAAGTAAACAATAATCTTTATATGGGCTATCTGCAAGTCCTGAAAAGATTCAGTAGTTAAAACAGAAATCAGTTTTTTATCTTACATCTTACCTACAGTATTATAGTTTTTAACATCTAAAAAACCAAAAGTACAACTGGAAGTTTTCCTTTTTATTGCTTTATATTAACTTTGTATCATCATTCAACTCTGTCTTCCTTCCCTATATTAAACGTCCTTTCAGTTAATCCACTTAGACTAACTGCTCAAAAATCTGACAAATCTCGGTGATCAGAGCTGAAGTCACAGTGCAGTGAGCAGGGTGCTGTCCATGGTGCTCACCAAACACGGCTGTCCAAGGTGCTGACAGCAACACGCCTACGCTCGGCTGCCTTTATCCAGGTGTACCACTCACAAAAGCGCATTTTAACACATTCTGCAGGCTTTTTGCTGATGTAATTGATCGTGTCATCTACTTCCTCTCAGGGTGAATCCCATCCCACTCTCCAACACATATGCCCGGCGCCTGTCAGCCTGACAGACAGTCATGCCACATACGCAGTTAATTCAAAAGCATGCTCCTGAACGAGATGAGAGATTGTGTTTGTGCCAGTGACTTGAACCGATTCCCTCGATGCCGTGAGACTTGATGAGCCACAGTGTCTTTGTAGCAGGAATTTTAGCAGGAAAGGAGATTTCACGTACTCCTCTGCTAACAGGGAAGCAGCACAACTTTCAAACAGACATATATTTTGCGAAACGCACACAAATACATGCATTTCTCCATCTCTCACAGATGAGTGTGTACCACATCTGTGTTTGCTTGTGCACACACACACTCACAAAATAACACAGACAGAATAATATAAAAATACCTCTGCACTCATGCTGAGATGAGAGCTTGCAAGTGGAAAATAATGACATCTATTGGGAGTCGAGCATCCCTCTGTGAACCACACACAAGAAGGCACATGTGCACACAGACGTTGATAAAGACACTAATTCTCCTGTGCAGATTATGCAGAGTGAATTGAAACAGCTCCACTAGTCCTTTCAGTTCAAGTTGACTCAATGTGTGTTTGGCTGGCGGATAACTGTTGCTGCTGTGGAAATTAACAGGAAGTCTCTGCGTCACCTGTGGTACCTGATGCGGTGCCATGGCAGAGGCACTTCTTGGCTTGGGAATTCACTGCTGGATAACTTGTGCCAGCTCTCTGAATCATGTGCTGCGTCTACAAAAAATAAAAAATAAATCTGACACTCAGAAAAATATTTTCTGAATGTTACAGCAGCCAACTTGTGTGCGTAGGGGAAAATTTTGATGATATAGTACAGCCGTTTATATTTAATGGGATGTGCTTTTATTGCATCTCCGAGTCTGTCTTCTCTCGTACCGGTGCCTTCAGAACACCACGAAGATAATCCCGACTGCAAAGTCAAGATAAGGAGTCGCAGTACGGCGATAATCTCCTGATGCTGCTTTGTAGCAGCAGGTTGTTCAGTACAGGTAGCATGTGGTAGTTATTTAAAAGTCCCATTACCTGACAAGTAGACAGCCTTAGTGCTGTTAGAGTTTCCAAATAATTGCACCTGCGGGGGGGGGGTTACTATTAACAGTGCAGGAGTGACTCACAGATCTGGAGACACTTTAGTGGATTGAGTAGTGGATTAGAAGGGTTATAATTAATCAGGTTTTCATTTCAATAGGTCAAGCAGAGGCAAAATTAGACAAACTCAAGTAAAATACTAGGATCCGAGCAGTTGGAAGCAGCTATTATGATTTACTACATTGCAGAGTCGCTCTTTGTACTGAAACTTTTGGTCATTTCAGTGATCTTGCTGATGCTGTTTGCCTAATTATCATGAAACTGTAAATGTTTTTTTTGTTTTTTCTTTGCACTTTATGCACCACAGCACAAGTTTATCAGAGCCTTATCCTCAAATCAGACGTGCTCAAAAAAAAAGATCACCTACAATAACCTGACGTCCGAGCACGGTTACCACGTTGTGGGGAGACTGCTTTCTCAAGTGTTACGAGTGTCGCTACGCCATGAAGTTAAACTGTTTCAGAAACAAGATTTGTATTAAGGCTAGAACCAGACGGAAGGTGACAACAGATAAGAGAGATTCTTACTTCTTCGTTCTTGTAATTTATTGCTCTCTGCCACAGATGGTTCCACCAGGTTCTACCTGCAAATCCCTCAGTGCATCCTCAAATCTCCCAAACTCCCCGACTCAAATATTAATGCAGTGTAGTATTTGTGGTTTTCAGGCAGCAGTGCAGAACCGCTGTGGGACTGTTCTGCTGAGTCTTAAAGTTTTTATTTATCATCCTCATTCAGGGGATTTGTTAGCCGTTGCAACTCCTGCTTATTCTGCCTCTCATTTTGCAGCACACTCATGGTTTGGCTGGACTTGTTTGTTCTTTGCATCACACTCTTATTGTTGTGTAGGTGTTAGACACCAATGATCTAATTCACCTCACTTTTTATCTTTGTCTCCTCAAAACTTGCCTACAGGTCAATTTTATCCTTATGATGTCACTAGCGTTAAACTGAGACCCTGAACGGACACCAGTGTAGCTCTCTGAACTGTTTTCCCAGGGCGTGTGGAACACCCCATGGTGTAAGCTGTAAACATTTTGACTATAGACCACCAATGTATTTACTGTAAGTCCGTGAGACCACTTTCTGTAGACAGAAGACAAGAAACTCGTAAAAATATGAATTTAGGGAACAACTGCATACATGAGAAGATATTTCAAATTGCCACACGGCGGAAAACTGGAGCACAAAGTAGAAAATGAGCAAAGGTTTCAATCACCTCTGAGTTATCCTTTACCATTGACCTCCAAGCATCCTTTTATTCCAGTAGCCTTCAAAATCAACGTAGTAAAGAACTGGAAAGCTTTGAATGGTTCTAATCAGCTTCTCGTCCATTCTCTGCAAACCATTGTCTGTGAAACAAAATCACAGTGATGGGGGTACAGAAGTGCAAGACTCTGATTGGCTGTCAACAGCCCACGGATTCAGAGAAGTTTAGTTGCGGCAGACTTTTTTGTTTTGTTTTGTTTGGCTTTTGGCTTTTTTGTTTATCATCCACATGCGCCCAAGTTTGGTTACTCGGCTCCATGGTAAATAAATTGCTTTCCAGCAACTTGTTGATTATGTTGTTGCAGTGTGAAATGCAGGATTGTGGGAGAAATATAATGACATTTGTCACAGCAGCCGGATGGAGCACGTGTGTGGGTGCTGCATATTACCAAACATTTAGCAGCTTTTGTTGTCTTAAACACTGCTAATAAGTCTGTCACTCACTTTTAAACCCTGTTAATGACCCGCTGGTATACGTGTTCGGGTTGTGTTCTGTGAGCAGCGGGGTACAGACTGTTCTCTGAGTCAGCAGACGTGTGTGGAACTGAATGTTAAAATGACTAAATGCTAAATGCTAGTTCTCAGTAATGAGAAACTGTCTGAAGCTGTCAGAGGTGTATCCTGACCAAATGCTGTTTTTCCAGTTTAAATGAAGACGCCTATCATCTCTGTCCCACAAACAAGAAACGTGTGCCTGATAAAGGTCACGTTTTCCAGACATGCGAAACATTTGTTGTATCCAGTGACACCTCTTCATTTTGCAGAATGTTTGAATGAGTTTAACTAGTCTGAAGATAGTTTCTGCCTGTGTGAGGACTTCCCTGCGCCGGCCTCATTATGCAGAAGACTATGACAATGTGTTTCTTCATGCTGTGGTTCTGAGACAAGCCGAACGGTCCCATTATTATTACCCCAGACTGTGACCTCTACAAACTGTAGTTGTTACAGTACTGGATTGTTAAATACTGTTGTAATATTTCTTTAGGCGGTTCCTTTACTGCTGTATCTGTTCACGCGACAGCTTAAAAGAAATCTGTGCTCTCATCAGTGAACGTTAATGCCAGAATGTGTCTCCGTTTATACCTCGAGCTACTGTGAGGTGAGTTGAGAAGATTTTCATCAGACTTGCCCCCAACCTCAACAATGGGGACGTACAGCATGCATTTTTTGACCAGTGTTCTTCATATGGGTAATTTTAGCTCGTTGAGCCTGCAAAGCGTAATATGTTTTTTTTCCTACTGTTCTGTCGTTGCATGTAGTTCTGCTCCTTTGATTCAGAATACACCAATCAGCCACAACATTAAGTTTATGTTGCTTTATTCACACTTAACAGTAACCATGCTCTTGGACTGATCTTAACTACAGTGTGTGTTTTTAAATCAAATAATCAATAGGACTGTGCACTTTGCACACCCACCATCTTCCCCAACCACCTCCACTGCAGTCAGTAAATTTAATGCTTCATTCATCCAGTGTAACTGAGAAAATACTGTATTTATTTATTAATAGTAGTAGAAGTAGTAGGGGTGTAATGATTTTACAGATCCACTGCTCAGTTCAGAACTTGGATTTTCAGACATGGTTTAGTTCATATTTTAGTTTTGTTTTTTTGGTTTTGCTGTTTCTGCACATTATGAATTATGACATGTATGACACATCGCAAAGGGGATGTGAGCCCTGGTTTCTGCCCTGGTTGAGTATTTGGGGGGTCGCACTTGCACAACACATTCTTTGTCCTGCATTTAGATGCAGTTTAGTTTGTGCTTGGTTCACGGTGTATTTTCATGTGATTAATGATCATTCCTCTAAAACTACTTTTCCATACCGGGCTTTATGTTGTGGATGAAATATTTAACAGACTGAATCTGAACTAATTATGATGGATTCACATCAAACTTATACAGATTTTGAGAGTACTGCAAACTGTATTCAGTACTGCATATTCAGTCTCATCCTGTTTGGGAACATCACTTGCTTGTGCGCTAGCTTCAACAAGCAGTTCATTATCTATCATTTCTAGATGATCACGTAAAACTTTGGTCCTTTGGTTTAAGTATATTTCTTATTCTGTTTCAGTTCAGTCAGACTATAAGAAAAAAAAAGACACAACTTGGTTTCTCATGGAACAGTTCCCTCCTGGGTAACCCAGAGGCAAACTCCCACCCTGGTTGGTACCAGGCTCTTTTATCAAAGCTGAGGAAGCTACTTTGATTTAGCAAACAACGCAGAGTCGGTAATGATGTTCTCAGTGGAGCACCCCCCCCAGATTTATTGCAGGCCATGTTTGTTGGTGCTGTTTAGACACATCAATCTCACCGCTGAATGGAGTGGACTCCTGCTGCCACTGTTCAGCATTCAAATGATCTTCCAGTCAATTAGTCAGTGAAGCTGAGACGAAAACTGATGGACGAAGACTTCGCTTTCTCAAAATGACCCAAACCTGTAATCAAACGAGTGACATGTACTGCAGTTTGCAACCACAAATCGAAAAGTCACAGGAGCAGACAGATAAAACTTTCCTGCTGCTTCGTGGAGATTTGGACTTTAATTTCAGAGAGGGTTAATTTGAGAGACTTTTTTAAAAAAAGAATGAACACACACACACGCACACGCACACACACACACACACACACACACACATATATATATATATACCCTCTCACATATACACCCAACCCCCTCACTCCCTGACTAGAGTAGAAAAACCTCATTAAGATCAAAGACTTGTTTCTCTTAATTACTCTGTCGCTGCAGCACCATCCTGCTCTCTCTCTCTCTCTCTCTCTCTCTCTCTCTCTCACACACACACACACACACACACACACACACAAAGCAGAAAACTAATTAGACCTGTTATTTTTAAACCAGCACTGTTTTTTTCCTGAGAAGATTTTCTCTGTGTTTTTGAGATCACCCCCCCACACACACACACACACCTCCAACCCACCACTGGTCATTGTACTATACCTTCTCACTACTGGGGACGAGCCCTTCCTTTGGCCCATAACCAGTTTAAATTCCACCACAACACAAAGCTACTCTACAGGACTATTTGTGTTACTGTCACCTTCCTGTCACCTAACACCAGTGTGGCCGTTTGTTCTTTCCGACTCATTGAAAAACATGAAAAACATCAGTAACACAGAGTCATGCCATTAGGAATCAAAAATCCTTGAGCAGTCAATTAAACCTGGCCTCTAAACTTTTTGCTTATTAAATAAGTGCATTAACAAACAGGAGCAAGGATGTTTTCAGTAGAAACTGTATTTATATCACTATATTATTACTAAGCTACTGCAGCTCACGGGGGTGGACTGTACTGTAACACTGCATCTGTCGAGGGTCCAGACAGAGCCAGCAGCCTGAATACTGAAAACATCCACAGCTTTTGTTCCATTTCTTTAATCAACCTGTGAAACAACACCCCTTCATAATGGAAAGTGAGGTAAATGTCATGCAGCCTGTGTCCGTGTCAAAGTCATCTTCACAAATAAAGTTGGGTGAAATTGAACTCCTTTGAGTGTTTCTTTAGTCTCAGATGAAAGAAAGAAATAAGAAACTGAAGAGAAGCTGTGTGGAGTGTCGCTAAATCATGTCAGCTGTATCTGTCTCTGGGACTAGTCATGCAGCACACTTGGATTTCTAGAATTCTAGTGATAAACAAGTGAGCAAAACACCTGAGGACAGAATGTGATGGGAGCCTGAGCCACTTTGAAACTGGACCCAAGCCCAAGTGGAAAACAAGGACACAGTGGGAACACCTGTGGACAGGAGAGAACGAGACGCCCAGCCAAAATATTAATGGAGTTTTCTGTAATGGGAACCAATTATTGAACACTTTGCCACTATGATGGTCAAATATGCAGTGAACGAGTCGAGCACAGCTTTTAATTAATTAAATATAATGTCCGTAGTTAACTGCTGGAATGAGGCTGCTTGTGTTGTATTACCATCAGAGCTGCCGTCAGAAGATTGTTCATGCGGACGCGCAGAAACACTGACATTTAGAATCCCACAGTTTAACATTCAGCATCGGTATCAGGCAGCCACCTGGACGGTGTGTGATGTGCTGTGATTGTAGATCTGCACCAGGGGTCTGCCGCTCGCTTCTTTCAGCCTGTGCTAATTTGTTCTAGTGAGTATCTTGATAAGGTTTCCAGCGGGTGAGCTATTTTTATGTTATTGCTTCGATAAATAGATTACTGCATAGACATTTGATGCAGGTATTTGTATGTATTGATGTGGTCGTAATTCTTTAAATGTAATCTGTTTGTTTAAAGTAAAAACTGCTGTTCAGGAGATTAAGAATAAGTAATGTTAATAGCATAAGTGTCTGTATGTAATTTATGACTAGTATAATGTCAAATTCAGCATAAAGCTGTTGCATAAATGATGACATTATTATTCTTGTTGCATGTTTTTATGATGTGTGTGAGTTGTTGGGGCAGGTTTACCAAACGGTGACTTCACCTCTAAACTTCTCAGGTGACTTTATTAAATAATTGAGTCCCAAATTATTCCACATTTAAAACTGCATCAACCTTTTTTCTAAAATTTTTTTTAAAATAAAAATGTGTTCCATATCCTATCTTGTTGTGGAGAGGCGCCGTTAACGCTGTCAATGTGGTCAACATTAGAGATGTTCTAAGAGTTTTTGATAATGACTAATGACCTGAATGGCTGTGCAGAATGTGGAAGGAGAGAGAGGTCCTGGCAGAGCACAGTGAATCGATTCAAGTCTCGTATGGTAACTTTGACAAAAGCAACAAGTAGAGAGCAGGACAAAAGTTTGCTCATGTATTATTTATGTGATTCTTATACACAGAGTTATTGTTTAAATTAACATGCCAATTATCATTTTAGAGGTGTTTTCTCTGCTGCATTATTTTTACTTTGATGTGTCTTTGTCAGATGTGCAAGATAAACTGCACATTTAAATATGACATTTGCTGGTGAAAAAGTCTTCCTGGGCACACATGTGCTGTGTGTGCCTCCCTGGAGAAGGATAAAATAGTTCTGTTTAGCCCAGTAGATTTGTCAAACAATTGTTACAACCCCCCCAAACAAGACACGCATGCCGATGTATGCGAGCCTGTGTGGAATAGTGACACCAGACAACTGACAATGACTTTTTTGTAATTCTTTGACTTATTCCACTGTGGCCTCGGCTCACTTACACAATATTTCAAGACACTTTTGCGTGTGCGCGCATACATATGTGTAAATCCCATATTTGGATGTGAAATACAATCCTGACATGCCACCGGGAGGGGAAATCGTATTAGATCAGGTTTCACACATGAATGGGAAGACTCGAATCAAGGCATCGCTCATCCCGGATGATTTACGCCAGACAACAGTGTGGATTTTAAGCCTGTTTTCTTTTGTTCATTAAAGCTTCTGCAACATAAGATGTGTGAATCTGATTATGCTCTATCAAAAACAGTCCCTGAACACCACAACAACAGTGTGTGTGTGTGTGTGTGTGTGTGTGTGTGTGCTTTGTACTTGGCAACAAAGGTCGATCTCTCACTTATTCACTGAGTTAGTGGCAGTGTGTGTGGGGAGTTGGGGGCATGTAGATGGCACACCTGCCACTTCAAAGCTCTACCCAGATGTGAAAGCACAGGGACTGGCTACACAGGCACCCCACAGTGGGGAGTAGCAGCACAGTTCAGTAGCATTATTCACACACAATTATACATGCAGGAACATAATGGCCGAAGCTTATTACAATGCTGTAAATCATGCAGCAGTCCTGTGTCTTCACCTGTGCTCACACTTTGATGGTCCGACCTGCTGTGGCCACTCAACACTGCACTTGACAGTGGCGGATCTAGGAGTTTTCTGAGGAAGGGGCCATCAAGGGGCCACAATATTCATAGAGAGGCCAAGTAAAACATATGAAAATGTACATGGTAAAATCGCCGTTCCAATTGTTTGTGCATTTTTACTCTACATAGATAAAATACCCACAAACATATACAGCATGAGAGAAAATCCAGCTTTTTATTCATTTTATAAAACCCTTTTTACTTCTTCTTCTGTAAGCTTTATTGATGCTTGACCACTAGCGTTTGAGCTTGGAATTTGCATCTAATCGCACTAGGACAAAAGAACTGAGGCGCAGGACAGCGGCACCTCATGGGGCTAATCCGAACCGCCACTGGCACCTGAAATAAGCATTTGTTGTAAAATGTTTGCGAGACTCACTTGTTGTCTGTGAGCTGCTTTCATTAGAAAACCTGTGTGTTTGAGTAACTTGTTCAACACAGACTAGAAGGTTAAAGATGTTGTGAATCCTTTTCTTCGTCTGTAATTTGGTGTTTCAGTTCGCTTTACTACTTTCGACAGGAGGTCTTGTATCTGTCTCAGCGTTCTGTATTGTCACATATTTTCTTATTTTTATTTGCACTAATCCATAAAGAGTCGCCAAAGTGTGAAGTTATTTCATGCATCCGAGGCTCCAGGCTCACTTACCCCTGTCTCTGGTGTGACAGTCGGGGGCTTTGTACGCCTGCCATCCACCCCCCAACCACCTCCTGGCAATTCCACTGCTGCTAATAAAAGAAGCACTTCATTCATTCAGTAAAATAAATAAATAAAAACATTGCCTCGGAGGATATTCCGGCCTGTGATTATGCTGCCATCAAAGTTTAATTGGCAAAACAGTTGATTAGTATGTGAACATCACTTCTAGGACGCAGGGTTGCATATACAGTACATCCAGTCCACATCTGTAACACATCAAAAGACTTGCATGGCACTGCTGGCACTATTGCTAAAACATATTTGAAATTAATTTAACTAGCGGCTATAACGTAAACACATAAACACACAAACACACAGCACGATGTGCTTTTATCATCTGGGAAACAGTTTTTTTTTATTTTGACCAGTGTTGAAGACATCAGTGCAAAACTCACAAATTGTCTTCTGAATGCTGATGAATGGTTAGCACTGCCGCCTCACAGCTAGAAGGACCTGGGATAGGCTCCAGCCCGCCCCGCGACCCGACTGAGGATAAGCGGAAGATAATGGATGTACATGTAGCTCAGCTTCTTCCAGTATGAAGAACTTTGTAGCTTGCAAAGCTGTGCTTCCCCAGTACCAGTCTATAATTATCTAAAATACGCTGGGCTAATATTTATTTTTGTTTCCTCTTTCAGTGATACGTCCAACAGTCAGTTCATCTGTGGATCAGACTCGTGCTGTGTGGGAGTGTTAATTAGGATTACAGTGACCTTGTTTGCCCAGTGGACCATCTACTCTTCCCTCTTCCTCATGACCAACGCCCTACTCATCTCTGCTTGGTTGCCACAGTCACGTATTCCTTTTTAATACCACAAACCACTTCCCATTTCAGGGTTGATAAAGCATCAGAACTGTTCCTCTCAGGAACCACTGAGGTGTGTGTGTGTGTGTTTTTCTTATCCTTTTATGCTTAATACTATGGTAAAAGGGCACAGCTCTGCATTCCCTCCCCTGCAGCATTTGAACAAGTGTTGGAACATCTATGATTAAAGGGTTGAAGTGGCCACGTTATCATGTTCCTCATGCCATCCATGTTCAACGTGGGAGTGTATTTACAGCAGACCCATTTTGACTAAAACAACGCAGTTTTCATTTTGGTGCCATGCATTGTGAAACTGTCCATTCAAGTGAAGAGAATCAGACAGGTATTAAAGCAGAGGGAAGGGAATGACATGTAACACACACACACACATATACACAAACATAACTTCACACAAGCAACTGCACGTGCACACACAATCAGTCATGCACACTTTCCTCGTTTCAGTCATTCTTTGGCTGGCATTTCCCGGGGTTGCTCTCTCTGCATGAGCTTTTCACACCTCCTCTCTCCCTGACTGAGAGCAGCACTGATCTGATGGGCAGAGAGTGTGCAATCAGGCAGATAGTTGGTCAGAGGCAGCCAAGCAAAGAGTGGTAGTCAGACAAAGAGACAGACTGTGTGGGAGTGGTGCCAGGACCTGAATTTTTATTTTACCCTAACCAGCCGTCTTCACTCAAACATCAAACCAGAATCAATCAAACTGAAGTGAAAGAAACATGGCACAGTCCAAAATCTTGCCTCTCATAAAATACTGAACTAGAAAACCTAGCTTAACCATACATGTGTACATTTTACTTTTTGTTTTTAGGAGAACGAAATAGACCTATAGATAATCACCCCTGGTACAAAATGCATTTAACATAAGAACAACAGAGCTCTGGCTGCAACATGATGCTTCACAAATTAATGACCAGCAACTCATTTCTCATACAAACACAACCTGAAGCAGTTTTCTCTATTCTCTGTCTTGGGTTACACCAATAGTATGAAACATACATTTCTTTGTAAGTCAAGTGTAGATTTCTCTGATTATTACCGAAGTACTTATACATGTACCTGCTGCAGGTAGGGACATTCCTTGTGCAGGCTACATGTGAGACTACGCTTTCTGTGTAGATATCAGTCCTTTTTATTAAGAGGGGTTTGTTCACACTCCTTGGTGCAGTAACTGTTCATTGCTGGATTGCCCTCCTCTGAGTTATGGGACGGTCAGATTTAGTCACTATCACTCTCACTACTAAACATATAGAGCAACAGATGTTAAAACTTTCATGAACCTGGTATACGCCGAATGGCTGAAGTGTCATATCAATCAGAGATAAATACCTGCAAAATTTGCGTTCTTTGAAAAGAAAAGGTCACAGAATATGACTATGAAGCATGCAACAGGCTTCTGCAAAGCAGTAGGCTGCTTCGAGACACACGGTGAGAATGAAAACTGAAAAAAAAAGATTAAATATTTGATGGACATTAAAGAGCGAAAAGATGGCTAAGTGATTTCCAAAGACTGGGCTGAGACTAAGGTGGATAGCAGTAAGATTAAAAGATTACTCTGAAAGTGAAAAAGATAATTAAAATGGCAAGCTGCCAAGAAAATCTCCAGTCTGGTTTATAGGGCAGACAGAGAAGAATAATGCGGGGTAACAGATCAGTGGCTTGTTGAAAAAGACATACAGTATCTCTTCAATGCAAAATAAGTTTGAGCCCAAAACATACCCTGCACCTCAGACACAGGAGCAGATGAACATAAAAGGAAGAGAGTTGTTAAGTCTGGAAATATCAAATTAAAAAATGGCTAGTCATCATGAGGCATACACACACGTTCTGTACATGCGGATACACAAATATGCCCACACTCTTACACATACCCAGACATGCGCACACACACACATACACATTCAGACATCCAGAGCTTCCTCTGCGTGCCAGGCTCTTCCTCCAGGGTGAGTTAGTGGTGCTTTTAAGTGCTGACATCAAAGAGGCCTGTATGGTTGTATAAATAGGCTTTAGGGCTGAAAAAAGTTTCCCTTGTCATGAGTTTGATACCCAAACTGTTGCTTAGACAAGGTCGTGCATTGACTCAGTGACTTCTCAGTAACCCCTCTCTCTCTCTCTCTCTCTCTCTCTCAACACACAAACACACACCTGCACACAGACATTCAAACACAGTGCAGCACAATGACTATGTGTGCGGCGTGCAGATGCTGCAATACATGAACATGAAATATTTGACTCTCAAATAAAACCTTTTTTTTTGTAGCGTTACTGTAACATCACGTAATGACAGTAACGTCCAGCTGGGTAGTGGGTAGCAGGTGACTGATCCTTATACATCTTAAAGATGGCCAAGGAGGTAAAATGAGGAGTGGGCAATGCAGCATGATGGCCAGAGTGTGGAGTGCCACACACTTCAATCACATTCAGTGATTGAACCAGTCTCTCATACTGTGCATCATCATCCCAGCTCTGGGTTTCTATAATACATCCTGACACAACTGTGTGTCAATGTTCCTCTGTATATTCCATCTCAAACTGCAACCAGTGCGTTGTGCATACAGTTGTGACGCACTGTAATGTCGCTGTGATTTGTTCCCGTGTCACAGAAATCTCTCTTTTATTTACACAGGGATTATGTGCTGTGAGTTTGTGAATGAATATGCGTGGTGTGAAAATGGGACACGATGCTTCATTACCCCACTTTATTCTACTATGGAGCTTGTGTGGATGATGATGGTTCGAGGCCTGACTATCAGTGGTGACTGAACTAGTGCTTCAATGTAGGTAAATATGGATATACACAGATCATTAACTGAGAGTATACGTTTACAGTGGTAAAACATTTACAATATAGGCCTGTGTTCATCTGTTAATTTGTTTCGAAGAGTATGCCCCCTAAGGCCAAAACACATTTCATGCAGCTTTAAACTTAAAGAACTTAACCATGACCTGGATGACTGAGAACCATCACAGAGAAACAAGGGATATCTTTTATTTATGTTTTTGTAAAAAAGATGTTTTCATTTAAAGGAAGATATCACAAAGTGATGAATATGATCCATACTAGGCATCTTTACACTGTATGCTTCAAACCATTTCTGGCGTAGGTTTGTTGAAGTACATTTACTTCGTTACTGTACTTAGGTAGATTTTTCAGGTATCTGTACTTTACTTGAGTATTTCTCTTTCTGACAACTTTTTACTTCTACTCCCTACATTTGTAGAGAAATATCCGTACTTTATACACATGCACCACATGGACGGGTCAGTCACTGCAAATGCGATGGGTTTCTTATGGTATCAATGTATGGGGCAGCATAAGGGTATACAGTCTGCAAGGGGAGTAGTGGAGTACAAATATATGTGTGTATTTATGTTGAATCTGTCCTCCTCCTACTGAATCGTGGACAGTCCCTCCCACCCCCTACACAGTGCCCTGGCTGGACAGAGGAGCTTGTTCAGACACAAACCTATCAGTGTCAAGTTCTCCACAGAACGCCACAAAAAAGAATTTCTTCCTGTGGCCATCAAACTCTTACTCTTTAATTATTTAATAATCCAAATCTGAGGATATACCAGATTTTAATGTCCAGACACCACAGAATCTCTACACACTGTGTGACTTACTGCAGGTGCAAACAAGTATTGCAATTCGTACAACAACACACAAGCAGCCTTAAATCCGTCGGTATGTACGCGCACCGTTTAAATCCGGCGGCGAGCTGTAAATAGCTCGCTTTGAATGAAGAGAGCAGAGCCTGAGAAGAGAGAGCCAGTGGTGCCTGAGAATACAGCGGCGGAGTCTGGGTGATTGTTTCAGCTCTCTTACGTGCAGACACCAGTTGCTTCGGTGTCCATACAAGAGTAACACAGGCACGCTACACTCAGAGAGTGAACAGGAAAACTTAAAAACAGTCGCTTTTTGGCTTTGTAGTATCGCTGCCTGCTGCTGCCGCGCTGTAGGTTGTGAACCAAAGAAGAAAAGTCATGTGTTTTGTATGTGTAGAACATTTTTTATCATCAAAAGGAGTTTTGTATCATTAAAGGTGAAAATTGTTTTTTACTTTTTCTACTTACGTACATTTCAAAACCTGTACTTTTGTACTTTAAGGATTTCCTCCACTGAAGCACACATTTAGATGACTATCAGCTCATCAGAGACTTGTTCACACCCAAAACATAAAGGTTAAATGTTATTGATGGGATTTTGTAGAGACTGATATTTGCTCTGTGAGACCTGTCCAGGATGTACCCCACCACTCATTTAATGACATCTGGCACATCTGTGACCGTTAAGAGGACATGCGAATAATGGATGGAAGAATGGTTCTGTGGGGGAGGTTGTTTATGCTTTGTGAAAGCAAGTGATGAAAAGTATTGGAGATTCTTTGTTTGCAGAAGCTGCTGCCAGATTATGTGCAGCTGTGCTTACTAGGAGACAGGTCTGTTCTACTACAAGGCAAATCCAAACTCAAATTTGGATTTGCACTGGCAGGTTTTAGTGGGGCTGCAGAGAAAATGTATTTGACACCGGAAGTCTAATTTGGTTCAAATAAATGACAGATATCTGCTGAAAGTATTGGTAACAACCAAGGGAATATTTTTTATGTCTTGGTCTGATTTTCAGGTATATAATGAATGGAACATAACAGCAAGTTGATTATATGCAGGAACATATGATCAGTACTCTCAGAGGAGTATGCCGCAAATGTTCCTAAATGTCCGATTAAAAATAATGCAGAATATTGAAATATGGCAACATTTCCTGTGTCTTTCAATCCCACTTCACACTGTCATTGAGTAAGTTGTACCATTATCACAAGGTTGGTATCCTATCTACTCATGTCGAAGTGTTCACAGGCAAAACACAGACCTCTGAGTTGGCAATGGCCTGGGTGAATGAGGGTCCAATTGTAAAGATACTTGTGCATTAAACTAGAAAGGTATGTGCAAATAATCTCATTATTCACAGGTTTCTTTAAATATGTTCCACATTTTCATTGTGGCCATGACATTTCAGGTTGTGTCATTAAAATGTGCAGCTCAAAGACAGATTCAGATTCAGATTCAGATTCAGATTTTATTTGTCACGTGCACAATCATACACAGTACAATATGCAGTGAAATGCTTGTACGACAGACAGCGACCTCTGGAATGTAAAGAAATATAAGCAAGGAAGAGGTACACAGTAATAAAGAACACAATAATTTAAGTAACAAGCTGAGGATATGGATATGTTCTTTTACATTTTAATATTTATTCATCTTAACAGTACCTCATGATGAATATGTCTATATTTGAACTCACTACTATTACTGTGCAAAAAGAGAAAATATATTTTTCTTTCTCTATTGTTAGATTGTTAGACACATTCGCTTCCCATCTGTGGAAAATAAAAACGTGAAAATTCTTTTATTACAACTAATGTTTCCGTGTGGGTGTCCTGCTCTCATTTACACCCTGCAGCTGCAGAAAGAGAGCTGAATACCTCACAGGGAAATTAAGAAACTATAGCTGACTACTTTATTCAAGTAAAATGACAGGAATGTGTGACAACTGCTGCAGAAAATGCCAATCAGCTGTGAAAGCTTTGCTAACATGAACCCCTGGCTTGACCAATTACAGGGAAATTTAATGGGTTTAGCATCAATGTCAGTGTTTGGCCAGTGTGGGAAGCAGGCCTTATGGGAAAAAGCTTAAAACCACATAAATGAGGGAATATTCCTTCTTCCTGCTCGAGCCACCATAATGTCATCTTCTCTGTGCAAACTGGCCAGTAAGAGTAATCTCAGTAGTAATGTGTGAAAGAACAAATAGCAAAAGAGTAGGCAAAGTGTACAGTATTCGGACACACAAATCCCAGGTAGAAGTGTAGTAAAGATTCTGGTTCCTTTACTCTCTGACTGGCAGACCATGTGACACAGGAGAAGATTTCTGATGAAGTCCTCTAAAAATGTTGTTGGCAAGGTGGAAGTCTCTGAGAGACAATATTTATCCATGCTAGACTAAAATTCTTAGCTGAAAACAATACTGCTCTGCTCTCCTCTGCTCTGCTCTCCTCTCCTCTCCTCTGCTCTTCTCTCCTCTGCTCTCCTCTGCTCTGCTCTGCTCTCCTCTCCTCTCCTCTGCTCTCCTCTCCTCTCCTCTCCTCTCCTCTCCTCTCCTCTGCTCTTCTCTCCTCTGCTCTCCTCTCCTCTGCTCTGCTCTGCTCTCCTCTCCTCTCCTCTGCTCTGCTCTGCTCTGCTCTGCTCTCCTCTCCTCTCCTCTCCTCTGCTCTGCTCTGCTCTCCTCTCCTCTCCTCTGCTCTGCTCTGCTCTGCTCTGCTCTGCTCTCATCTCATCTCCTCTGCTCTACTCTTCTCTGCTCTGCTTTCCTTTCCTCTGCTCTTCTTTTCTCTGCTCTACTATCCTCTCCTTTGCTCTACTATCCTTTCCTTTGCTCTGCTTTGCTCTCCTGTCCCCTCCTCTCCTCTCCTCTTCTCTCCTCTCCTCTGCTCTCCTCTCCTCTCCTCTCCTCTCCTCTCCTCTCTTCTCTTCTCCTCTCCTCTCCTCTCCTCTCCTTTCCTTTCCTCTCATCTCCTCTCCTCTCCTACCCTCTCC
>JAUMTR010000019.1:17612323-17631456 GCA_032270685.1 Microctenopoma stevenorrisi | reverse complement strand
TCTCCTCTCCTCTCCTCTCCTCTCCTCTCCTCTCCTCTCCTCTCCTCTCCTCTCCTCTCCTCTCCTCTCCTCTCCTACCCTCTCCTCTCCTCTCCTCTGCTCTCCTGTCCTCTCCTCTCCTCTCCTCTCCTCTGCTATCCTCTGCTCTGCTCTCCTTTCCTCTGCTCTCCTCTCCTCTCCTCTCCTCTATCACCATCAGAGCACAAACTGAGCAGAAACCCTAGTGGCAGCAGCCCCATCCTATCTGGGCCTGGGCATCACTACCGTGTGGCATCTCTCTGCAATGAGCAGAAGGGGAAATTACTCTGTGCTCACATCAAAGGAGGTTTGTCTAACTTGGGTCTGGTGTTGTGCTGGTAGAGCAAGTCCTTGGAGCAGCCTCGCCATTCTTATCTCTCCCCCACAGACTCTCTCTGTTTTCTGCTGCAACACAACTGGCTGCCGGTAACACTGGCGCACGCACGGCTTTGCACAGGCAAACATCCCCACACATTTTCATGTATGAAAGCGCACACACACACAAGCTGAAACAGTCACACAATAACGCACACGGCATCGAGGCAGCAATTTTTTTTCTTCTGATATTAGGAGAATTTGTTCTGCTAAGCGAGTCTCTCTCTTCCTCTTCCAGCGTCTGTGGAGAGCTGAACCTGGTTCTGTGAAAAAAATGGATTAACTGATTATCCCTGGACAGATGCTCGCAAAAAGAACCCACTATGCTGAATTTGGATGTTGAATATGACAGAAGATGCTAAAAACACTCCGCATGAAACATACGCCGCTCAGCCACAACACTGATACCACCTGGTGGTTTTTAATCTTGTCGTGGACAGGGGTCATTGTGGGAAACATTTAATGCTGAACATGCTCCACAGGTGTCTGAACCTCCACTGGATCAAAATCAGAGTGCCTGCAATGACTTTCCACCACAATATGAGAATCACCAGTTGGTAGAAACTGTATTTTAGCCAAGAATCTGATTTTCTAAACCAGCAGATTCCTCACATTATTTAAACATGAATAGCAACTTGAAGCAGCAGCAGTTTAAAGGGATATTTGACATTGTTGGCAAAAGTGCTTCTTTTTTACACATTAGTTTTTATAAAAATAAAAAGCATTTATTAAAAATAGGATACAGTGAACCAATAAGTTTGCCTCAATGGGATTGGTATCTCCCTTGGACAGCTGGCTAAAGTTCTCCCCCTGTTTCCTCTCTTCCTTCTAATTGTTTCCCAGATCCAGCAAAGAGATGGTGGAGGTAATGATCTTCTCACTAGCTCTACAGCAGAAGGTCGACCTTGTGCTTTAACAGTCTTTTCTTTATCAGAGTGATAAAAAAACTAAATCATTCATGCATGTTGTTTCCCACTGTTGAAGCCCTCTGAAATAGCTGTAAAAACTCAAATAAATCAAATGTGTGCTCCTCATAAACAGAGACAGAGAGAGGGTGTACGTGTTTGATTATGTCCTAGACTGTGGACAACTGAAGCCCCTGAAAATGATCGATCCTGTCGTGAACAGTGGAACCAACGTGACTGCTCCAAACGTGTGAATCTGTCAAGGCTGATTACATTGTTTACTGCTTTGGGAAAAAAAGATACACAGTATGTCCGTCCTATTTAAAGCCAATTCATAGCAGTGAATAATAGACTGATGTGGAACAGCGGAAATAATTAACATTGCCCAAGTACCATTATGAAGGGCTACTGAGTTTTTTTGATGGTAAAATTAAGACAGAAAGTGCAAATATCGAGTCTTACAAGACCCTACAACAACAGCATGTCTAACCCTGAAAATAATTAACTATATATCAGTGAATCATTAACCCAGTTCTGCCTGCTGGACAAACAGCTTTACCAGATTTTAATCCCAGACAGCACACCAGACTCACAGTGACCCCTCGTGGTCAGCTGTTGTTATTACAACAACAAACGAGCCGGCAATCAGTGGAGAGAGGTACCTTCAGCTCTCAGTCTGCGCAAGTATGTAGAAATTATATGAAATGAAATGATAAGCTGGTGTGCTGAAGGACATGTTCAAAGCTGACTCTGTTTGTTTTTCTGTCAATTATCAAGCCCCACTTCAAATCAATCCCTGGGACATCCATTCACAAATATAAGCTATCGTCAAATAAACTTTGTCCTTGGCTTCATGTCAACATCTCTGTTGTGTTTTAATTCCAAAAGTCACTGCCTCAGCTGAACGCAAACACAAGAGGACAAGCGTCACTTCAGAGCAGTTCTGTCTCCTCGCTTCTGTCTGAACCTCTGCTGTACCATGGACCAAACCATCTGTACATTATTACTGTTATTATCTTTGCCAACAATTGTGCATGGTGAGGATTTTTCCCTAGCACCAATTGAACTTGCTCCTATCCCTTGTAATGATAAAGCAGTGGAGAAGCTGTCTCGCCTGGCTGTGACTTACATCAATGAAGATCGCACAGATGGCTACAAGTTTGCTCTGAACCGCGTTGCCAACGTCCACCTCCACGCTCAGGTCAGTACAGAGATAAATGCTCTGCAGGAAATGGTGCCTGAGGTTGTTGTAATATCCTGTCAGTGGGAGAGTGTTTCATGTTTTACAAAAGAACTTGGGTGGGTGGAGACGGTATTTTTCCTCTGTTGTTACTGAAACAGTCAAACAACCCTCTTAAAAGGAGTCACAGTTTGATAAGGTTTCTGTTATGTTCATAAATTGTCCCTTTCAAAACCAGAAAATTAAACTGTGTTTCTCCAGGACTTAATTGTGGTTCTCCCAGAACCCAGTTTAGGAACCAGTAAGCCACATCGCTAAAAACTAAAAACAACAATAGGTGCATTTTTTAATGCTATAAAATGAGAAGCCGCGCTCTTTCTTGCTTTGTCATTTTGGCCCAGGACCCCTAGGACAAACCTTACTCAACAGACGTTATTAGCTTCATGCTGTCAGTTGCTAAAGGCTATTGTAGCCTGATCTTGGGACAGTTCAGGTTTTTAGGAGGCTCGGTTCAACGTCATGACCTGAAAAGGCTGTCATTGCATCCGCTGTAAGTGCTGATATTTGTTTCAAGCCTGCAGCTCAAATCAATACTGTACAAAAGTGTTTTAGGGAATTATACAGAGCAGCCTCTAAATGGTTCCTGGCAGATTTAGCTGAAAAAATGGAGGTACTTCGCAGAATTCGTCTCATAAATATTTTTGCCTCTGTGATTGCCGCTTTGCACACAGCACTGTTTGTATTCCCTCTTTCTCCATCACTCGTGTTTGCATTGTGCATGTCAGGGCCCAGCAGGCAACGTGTATTACCTGGACCTGGATGTCCTGGAGACCAAGTGTCACATAGGCAGCCCAAAACCATGGAAACGCTGTGACGTCAGGCCCTTCATGGAAACAGTAGGACACAAGCACACACAAAACCGTACTGTGCTATAATTGTGAAGACACTCACTGATATAACACGTTTCCAAGGCCAAAGTCAACGCATCTTAGTGCCTAACCTCAGATTATATTACTGAACCACAACCGGTCCATGAAAAACATGGGCTCACACACCAAAAGCAAGCATCTCGTTGTACCTGTGCTACACTTGTGAGGGAACTAAGTCTTATCTTCTTTAAATCACCAGTCTCCAGTCTTAACCTATTTCAAACTTTAAATTAAAAAGTAGCCCATGTGCAACTCTTTGAAGGCCAGCCTCTTTGCTCCCTAAAATGTTCTCAGTCTAAAATTCAAAGACATCAGTGTATGAGCACACACACACACTGTGTGTTGGATTTTATTGTTCTACTGTATGTCACATGTTGACAGATCTTTGTATTGAAGGCAGCTGTGGCTGCAGCAACCACTATTCTAATAATTACAGCAAATCTCTGGCAACTGCAACACCACCATCCTCCACACGCCAGAGGGCTACTCCTACCTGTACAGCTACGACTGCACTCTAGTGCCAGGTAACTTCATCATAATATTGAACTGGTGGTTTGACATTGCCAGTTAGTGAAGTAGTTTTTGCAGTTTTTTTATTATACTTCAAAGCACTGAGAAAATGCATTTTTGCTCCACTGTATGTTTATTCATCATTGTGTCGGAAGCGACTGGTAATAACACCCCTAAAAATTGGACCTTGATCATATCACGTAAGATTCCTGTTATTTCAATGTAAATATTGACTGGTCCCTGCAGATCCCCCAGGGAAGCTTCAACAGACCTGTCCAACATGCCCTCTCCTGCTGTCTGTAAACAGCCCAGAGGCTGAGACTGCTGCTCAGGTCACTCTGGAATCCTATAAGAGAAAGTCCACCCTGGGTGCAGGACTCGGGCTAAAGAGAATCACCAGAGCTGCATCGCAGGTATGACTAAAATATATAGTTGGTAACTTTGACTGGAGAAGCAAAGCTCAAAGGTTGATTTTATCCCATGACATGTTGAATGTCACCTTAATATCGATAAATGACTTAAAAATGCTCTAGGTGTGCATGAGCGGACAGTACACTGCAGGTCTGAGCCAGATGAGGACCACTGCTGCTCCATAATAAGTATAATGATACCAGAGTGTAGCAGGATTACTGGAGGCACTTTGGAACTTACTGTCTAGCCAAGCTTTTGTCTGGAGAGCAAATGGGAAACTGAATAGACCTCTTGGGGACTCATATGTAGGATACGATATCCTGTTTGCATACAACAGTACAGCTTCAGTAAGATTCTTCCGTCCTTTATATTGCCCTAAATTAAACACTAAAGCACTGAACTATGTTTTGTTTTCAGGCTGTACCAGTAAAAGGCACTTTTGTAGAGTACACAGTCCAACAGTGTCCAGAGGGAGCGACAGAAAGAGGCATGTGCCAGCAGCTGACACTCAAATCTGAAGCAGAGGTAATATATATATATTACATATATGTTGCTTCATGTCACTGGTCAGTCACTGGAGGATATGTGGAAATTCAACTGCATGTTTATTACTATATTATTCTATAGTCCAACTAACACCACTTCTAATAGCTCAATACAAAACACATCATTTCTGTCCATGTGAGTGAAAACTGTTATTTATTAACTGTGTGTATGATTTATTACATTAAAACAAGAACAGGAGTTACATTCTGGAGCAGGACATTTTTAGGTGGCAGTGTTCAAAACAGCTCCATTAATTAAAGAAATCAGTTGTTATGCCAACAGTGTGACACTTCTGCAAAACAATGACACAAATGAATGTTGTTCCAAAAAATTCAATTAATATTGATCGACCACCACCTTGTTTACTACGACTGCAGCGGTTTCTGAAAGTATTATTTGATGCCACGAAAGATTATTTTTTACTTTAAAAATTGATACAGCCAAAGGGCTGCCGTAATTGATTGTTTTATTGTAGAAGCTTGACAGGTGACCTCCCCTGTTTTAATTAGATAAGCACATAGTTTATTTATATGTGATAGACTCTGCTTGCTTTTCTACTATCTTACTAGAAATTACTAAATATGAAAATCTGTTTCTCTCAGACTGCAGGTTTCTGTACAGGATCTGTACACGGAGACAGGAACAAACATCCTGAAGTTCAAGTGTCCTGTGAGATCTACAAAGCACAGGTACAGAAACCATTTATATCATTTGTAAGCAAATATATCATATCTGTAATATCTCAAACGAGACAAATCATTTAAAGCCGAAGTCCAAACAGCAGGTGACGGGAAAATAATGCCAAACTATACAGTTCCAGCTTATTCATGCTGCAGATGTATGTCCACATTTTTTTAGTGCTTTCTTGTTTTTTCTTGACAAACATGAAAAATAAATTAGATTGCTGATTTTTTCAACTACATCTCCTGCATATGAAGCAGGACTTACAAACCTAAAAATTCATCAGAATCAGTGAGCCGAGACGGCACATTAAATACGAGAAAACAGAACGTTACCACTGTGGGCACGCCGCCACAAAGAACAGAGCATTCGACTGAATTAAGAGCTGAATGAGTAAAGAGCACAAACTTGACCAAAGTGCCAATCGCGTGCACTGTGGGACTGCAGGTTGGCAGCGTAATAGCCCACTGTTTGACCCAGATTAAATGAACGTTTCTTTTTTTTTGCTGATTTGTTTCACATTTTACTGAAGCAACGTTTAAAATGATAATTTAACTTTCTGAATGCGTGCCACTGGCCGTATAATTATTTTGTCATATCTTGGATGTTGTGCTCGTATCTTGGAACGCGTGTTGTTCTTGTGCCTGTTTGAATGTACTACATGTGTGAGATCTAAAATTGTATGGTTCTGTGCTGTAATTATGTTGTCTTCTCCTTCTTTCTGGAGCTGTGGCATGTAATGTTATATATCGCATGACTGCTTCTCTTCCTACTGCCGGTGGAGTGAGTTCATAAAATATCAGTTTGGTGAGGTTCTGTGTGGTATTGTCTGCAGGACGTCGACATCCTCAGACCAGTGCAGCCACAGGGTCACAACATCCCCCTAGTCCCGGTGCTGCCAGACTTCCCTCATCTGATAGATGACCCGGGCAATGACCCGCAGCCTGTTCCCTCTGACCCCACGCTGAGCCCTGCTGTTCAACCAGCCCCGTTCGACCCTACACCCTTTCATCCTGTGCCCTTTGAACCCTCAGTTGTGATTAATCCCTCCAGGCCCCTCAGCTCTTCCTCCAGCGAGTCCGCTGAAGGTCTAGTGAACCAGCAACAACAGCCACCACCAGTGGATCCTCTTAATTCATCCTCTGAAGAAGTGGGAGGCCCCGTGGCACTGCGTCCGCCTTTTAACTTCCGTTACCAGAGACGCGAGCGCAAGAAGCGCCAGGCTTTAGTGGAGGCCCCACCCTCTCACAACCCTGTCTTCCTGTCTGATTTCCCCAGTGGGGCCTCTCCTTTCCGCTCCTGTCCTGGTCCTGCTCGATACACCACGGTTTAAACAGTGCTGCTCGGGACTCCATTCGTCCATCATTGTGAATGTGGGGGAATAAACTGCTCTGCTCCATAATACTGGAGGCTAGTAATAATCTAAGCTAATGAGAGGATTATATCTCTTTTTCACTGCTCCTGAAATCAAATGTTACAGTGCTTCCGAAGCAAATGGCTTCAAACATTTGAGCAATTTCAATAAATCTTGGTTGTAATCTCTCTTTCAAGCACGTTTATACTTAAGATGAGAGTTTGAATCACTGATTTGGTTTTCAAAGAAGTAAAATAGATTTTAGAGCAGCAACTGTGATTGTTAATAAAAATCTTTTTATCTTTGTGTCTGAACTTTGGGTTGTTATTCAGACAAAACAGAACATTTTGTGCTTTGGGTGAATTTAATAGTCAATTTTCACCAATCTATGACAAATAAAATAAATAAACTTCACAAAGTGGGAAAAGTTTTCAATTTCTACTATTGTTTGTGTGATGTTTCTGCATTAAAGGAAAGGACAGTTTGGAACAATACATGAAGATAACTCTGCTCTTCTTACGCTCACTTCAGAGCTGGAGAACGTGGTCATTGGCTAGAGACAGCTTTACAAAGATTTTCTCTGTGGCACTGAGGTGAAAGACAAGTGCAAACATCTCAGGAAGGTTTAGTAACTAAACAACTAGAGCTATCAGAGAGACTAGACAGACAGAGAGGGAAAAGCAGTGGAGTGTGATAAATCATCATTTACATGGCTTGAGTGTCAGTCGGGAGAAGTCAGTGTTTTGTCCTCTGTGTAAAAAAACACTCACCATCACATCATAAGCAGAGCAATGTGCAGTTCAATGACTAATACACAGACCAATATATCAAGATATGAAGCGAGTCCAGCACAGAGCAAACCCCACAGGCTAGGCAGCAGTTTGTCTTCATTTAAAGGACAGAGAAATTCCTTTGAAGACAGCAGAGTACACATTCTGGACAGAGAGGACAGGTGTTTTGAAAAATGAGTGATCAGAAAAGACTAAAGGTAAGGGAAGAGACCTGAAGCACAACCAAAGTGGCTTCTTGATTCATCCTTCCACACTTCTATACCAAAGATGGTGGAAAGTACTGAACGTTTTGAGTACAGTACATATTTTATGTTCTCAATCCAGTCCAATTTATCAGGCGTTGTTACTGGTTACTGTAAAGTTTAAGATGATTAACCTTCTACGTTACTGTAAAGTGAGTGAGGCTGCATTATTATACTGATATATATAAACTGATCATGAAATATTTAGAAACTAATACCTTTTGTTCTTTAACTAAAGTCAAATTTTGAATGCATTACTTTTAACAGCATATTCCACACTGCGGTGTTTCTACACTGTGGTGCAATGATGCCTTTGACCTGTGACTGGTTTTATTTCTAATTTGAGGCTGAAACAGAAGACATGTCTTCGTAGTGTAACGTAAACAGTTTTTACTGCTGTGTTCCAGCAGGGGGCGTGAGAGGCCTTCAAGCGCCAGCATCACGATAAGCACTTAATTGCCGACTCTTTTCAATACCCGTTTCTGCGTGAAGCAACACTTCAACCCTAACGTGAGAGTCACTAACCTCCCCCCGCCCCCTGAACGTCACATTTAAAGCGGTAATTATGTTTATTTTTTTACCGCTCGCACAACGTCAACATTTCCGACGACACCTGAAGGCATCAGCCGTTGAGTCCTAATTGGAGTCAGATTTTCGGCGTGAGGACGAGGAGTGGCTTCTTCAGTCCCAGCCAGCGGAGTCAAGTCATCCTGCCTCAGATGGACGAGTAAACCGAGAAGAAAGCTCAGCCAAGAAGAGTTTAAGCTGGTGGGAACCTTTTCTGAAGATGAAGACCTGTCTGTGATGTCTTCGCGTACGTCATTTTGAGGTAGGTTTTTTGGGTGTTTTTTTTTCGTGTCACCTCAGTAAACTACCTGTAGACGTTAGCTAGCTCGCGTTGCTCCCTGTGAAACCGTCACTCTTTGCTCTGCCGTCGTTTTCCACGGAGTTTTTAAAGGTCACCCTAAGTGTCTGTGGCTCAGTCGTACGGAGAAGTACGTGATGGCATGTGTTGCTAAAATGAGTCATGTCCAGCTCACTAACGTTATTTCCCAAACACATGATCGTCAGGATGAAGATTGTGACACCATGAGACTTTGCTGAAATAACCTGAGCTAAAAACGCACTTGCAGTTTCCCTTCTCTCGAGAAAAACTAAACGGACTATTGGCTAGCTCTTGGGTTTGTGAAAGAAAAAAGGAAAATAAACCAAGAAGTAAGTGAAGGTAAGTTGTTCTGTTTTTTGCGTGTAGCATACGTTTAGTCACGTTAAAACAGGATATTAAAGCGCTAGTAAAAACACAGATTAAATAGGTTTTGGAAGCGTAAAAGAAAATAGAAAGTAGACATAAGCTTTGAGAGAGTTTGACGTACTTGGAGCTGGATGCTGCATCTCTGACCTGAGAAATATCATCAGATCATTAACTAGCTGCTAAATTAACTTCAGGTGTAAAATGTCTAATGACTTTCTAAAACATTTTATGTGGCTTGATGGAGCATGCTTTACTAGGAGGGCAGTAATCATAGGCTATCACAGCGATGGTGTTGCAGCTTAGTGTTTTTTGTGTGTTTAGGTTTGCTCATGAAGCTCTTTTTCCCATGCAGGGCTCGGGCTAAGTCTCTAATGATGGTTTCTCTTAAGCTTTCTTCAAAAGAAAAGATGGTTATCACTTGAGAGTGCATCTCTTAATTGGAGAGGGATTGGTTGGGCGTATTCATATTGAAATGTTTATGGTTTAGCAGCCACATATGTTAGTCAGTGCAATAAGAGATGTTTATTACTTGTCTTCGTCGTACTTTACTATGTGCAGTTTCTATAAAGGTATATTTTAAGTAACATAACTAACTTTTCATACATAATTTATATACTTTTTTGTATACCTGACACAGTCCAGCTGGGCCAAATCTTTGCGTTCTGGGGAAATTGAGTTAATGAATTTGAGACCTTTTTAAGACCAGCTGAAACACAGTTCTGTGTGTTGGTCACCACTCTGTCATTGCTCCATTAATTACTGTGTTAATTCCTGGCCTTAAGAAACGGTGAATGTGAACATATAATTACTCCTGCGTCATTTGGAAAAGCCCCAAAAACGTCCCTCCCAGCAATTAAGATGTCTACAGTCAGAATGTGTAAGTAAACAGATTATATTCACATGAGGTTGATATTGAGATTTAATGGATACAACCAAAAGTGAAAGGGCACAGATTTATTGTATTGTCCTTATTTCCCATTTTCAAATCTCAATTCCTGTTAAATATGTCTTTTACTGTCTTAATAAGCTGCTACTCAGTGCTCGAGGATTAGAAGTTGTGAAACCCAAGTGTAACTAAATGGTACACTCCTCAGCTTTTGGCTGTGAATTGTTAAAGAAATCTCACTATTATTCAGTACCAGACATTTATTTGCTACAACCTAAGTTACCATCTGGCAAATATTCAATGAGCGAGACTTAATTTTGTACTTTTTTTTTGTGTAAAATGTTGTGATTGTTCCCAGGCATTGTGGGTACTGCACCATAAACTGCTGCAGCGTTAACATTTCTGTGCCCTACTCTGCTTACAGAGTTTACAGACAATGATGCAATGAACAAAAAAAAATCATGCAGTCAGCTGCAGCTCTTTGGCCAAAAATACTTAGTCAGTGAGTGAGTTTAGTGTAGAATAAACCCGAACCAACAGTGAGGCAAATGAGTCGAGCACAGCTCACCTCAGTGGGATTTACTAAAGACATCAAAACAGGCTCACAGAGGGCACATTATCGCCTGAATGGGAAGTGTGAAGACTGGATAAAAAGGTGCACGGGCTGTTGAGTCTCAAGTTCCTGTCTTAACGCTGTCATGAGAATTTGGCACAGACTCCATTGATCTGTCCCGTGTTGTTTTGGGCTACAGGCTGGTGACACTGGGGCAGTTTTCTTTGGCACACGGCCTCCAGTCGCATTTAAAATGGAGTGCATCGTATTTCTGAATTGGATACTTTCATGTTTATATCCTGCCCCCCTGAAGGTTTGTTTATTTTCATTGTTTATTTTTTACTGATTACAGTTTATTAAAACCTATTCAACAGAAAATCAGTCTATTCTACTCAGCACAGCTGTAAAGATTGGAGAATTTAAACAATGACTCATATCTTTTCATGAAAAGCATGATAAATCCTATGTGGGTCCAAACCGTTGACTGGTAGTGCATGTCTGATTTACAAAATTTGAATTAATCAGTTAATTGATAGGATGACTAAAAAGACAACTTGAGTAACAATGAATTTAATCGACATGCAGCACACTGCTAAACAGCTACATTCTCTTTAACCTACTTAAATAATTAGTTTAGCTAATGAATTAGTTTTTGATTGTCAGCGAGTCTTTACTTTTGTTCTTCAGCTCCAGTTTCAAGATGAGAGGTGGAGCAGAGATGCCTGCATTCTCGCATTGTTCGGTGGAATCCATGCACGCCAGTGTTCAGTCTATCCAGAAGAGTTTTACACACTGTAGTGCAAATATCTTGTTAGTCCAGTGTCTTCAAAAAAGTTTGTTTAGCATTGAGTTCAAGAGTTGGCAGGGATCCATCGTGTTAATTCCTTGGCTGGGTTAGAAACGATGGACTGACTTTGATGTATGGCAGAATTGTCCTACCCTGTGCAGGGGCATGGAGCATTTACTGCATGTACGCCACACGTTCGGCTTTTTGTTTAGTGTCTGATGCGTGAGGTGTCACCTTAACCATGTAAAAGTAATATTTTATAATTTGCCCCCCTGTGCTTGTATGCATGTCTGATAACATTGGGCATGCTCCTTATAAGATTAGGATTCAGAAAACTTTATTAATCCCAGAGGAAAACTATGTTGGCATGCTACAGCAGCTCTCTATCCTGAAAGGAAGGAAGGAAGGAAAGAAAAAAGAAGAAACCAGATATTAAATACTCACTTAACAGATCAAGAATAGCTCGTTAAATAATTAATTTAAATTCATGGTTTATTTAGCGCCAATTCACAACATAAGTCACCTAAAGACGTTACACTGTATAAAATGTATCAGTCTATCAGTGATCAGTTTGATTATGACTGTAGTCCTTCCCCCACCCCTTTACATAAAGGAGAGTCCGATGACCACGGGCGGAAAAGATTTCCTGTGGCGTTCTGTGGAGCGCTTTACATTTGTGGATAGTGCTTCTCTGTCCAGCCAGCACACTGTGTAGGAGATTGGAGGGATTATCCAGCGTTGAGTAGTTTGAACATCATCCTCTTCTCGGATACAACGTGTAGAGGATCCAGTTCCATACCAAGAACAGAACCAGCCCTCTGAGTGGTGAACTTGTCAACTCTGTTGATGTCAGCCACCTTCAAGCTGCTGCCCCTGCAAACCACAGAAAAAAAAATCACTCTGCACACCAGACTCATAAAACATCCGCAGCATGGTGCGTTAATGTACCTGAGCCTCCTCAAATGGATGGAGTCCTGGGATATCTCCTCCCAGATGCCGATCAGGGCATCAGTGAGCTCCTGGACAGTCTGGGGAGCATCTTGATGGCATCAGATGGACCTAAACGTGATGTCCCAGAGATTTTCTATTACATTTAGTTCAGGTGAGCACGGAGGCCAGTAAATTATATTAATTCCCTAATTCTCAAGGAACTGCCTGCAAACCCTTGCCACATGAGGTACAATAACGTACATTATGTACCTGAGCTCTGAGTGAACCCTTTCTCACCTGCCCTGCCAATTCTGGTGTTGTCCAGCAAATGCCAGTCGAGCTCAACAGTGCCGGGCAGTCAGCACAGGGCTGACTCATCAAGTTTCTAATGGTGACATTATAGCTAAAGAATAAAGACATTCAGGCTGTCAAAAAATCTGGGGAGGGGAAAAATGTCTGTGGCTTCCACTGCAAAACCATTCCTGTTATTGGGATGACCCCTCATTGTTGCCCTTTTGGGCCAGCTGTTGTTATTTTCATTAACACCAAAACCGCTGACCCTACGTCAGTATCCCAGACGTTTGACTGACTATACTCTGATTAATAGTGTTCCTTTCTAAGTAGTGTATTTATAGAAAGTCTTGTGGGATAAAGTTGACTTATATTGCATCACCCTGCAGTAGTTTTAAGAATTGCATACAAGCCCAGGCGAGTCACTGCACCAGCGGCATTTTCCTTTGTGTGAATTCCACTCAGTAAGAGGTAACGGATTATCTTGGAAATGACTAGCACAATCTGATAACCTCATACTTGTTGGTCCTGTCTCATGCACTTAACCACAGTATATTTAGTATAGCCAGAATATGTGGTGTTTGTTTTAACATTTCATCATCAAAAAGCCTCACGCTGGCTGCTTTGGATATCTGTTTGAGAAAATGAAATGAGAAACAGGATTAAATGAAAGCAGTTGTGTGCTAAGGATGGGTTATTCCCAGTATTTGCCTTCTTTCAGCAGAGGTGGCACCTTGAATGTCACATGGCTTGTCCTGGGAGCATCCTATTGTTTAACCTTACTTGAGGGCATATAGTTGGACTTATGACTTAATACAAGTGGATCAAGTGGATTTCTCTGTTACCACTAAGGCTGAGTTGCATTAGCTTTGGAGGTTTAAATATATTTCTGGTTTTAGTCTTCATCCTGCTGTGCCTGTGGGATCTGCCCCTAGCATTGATTTATGGTCCAAGAATGAATGACCCATCTTATTAAAATACATGTCATGCGGGTAAAAAAAAAAAGTAGTGAGATGTCAATAGAAGACATTTCTATCCTCTCCAACTTTCTGCCGCTAAATGTTTATTTCATGGAGTGTTGCGCAAATAGCCTTAGGGTTTACTAGAGCCACTTAAAGTGGCTATAATTACCACTGAGATCTGGCCTAATTGGATGTGACACACACCATCGGGTGGCTTAGAGGTGCAGGTTGCAAATGGCTAAGTCACAGGGAAATACAACAATGAGCTAAACTTGACAGCGTAGCTGACCGCTCACTTTAATAATTTCTGCTTGATAACCTGCTCTTAATCTGCATTCATCTAAATAAAAAGGTCTCTGACCGTGGCATCTGACCACCGAGGTCAATGTTAACACTGAGCGGATTAAGACCTTTGTCTTGCTGTTACCACAAGTTGTCGGAGTGGTCTGAGAGACGGAAGCAGGTCCAAGGGAGCTGTGTTTTCTTCATTTTTATTTGATTGGAACAAAGTCGCTGAGCACGTTATGAGTTTGCACGTGAAGGAGAATGAGGTTGTTGTGCTGAACGAGCTGCGTTTGCTCCAGAGAGTGATTGAGGAGCTTGAAATGTCCGTCGTGTCAAACTGTCTTGAGTGCATCAGAATGGGGAGAGGCAGCAGGTATGTGAGGCCAGACTATGGTGTGTCATTTCTGCTGAATGAATGATTGAAGATAATGAATTATATTTTTTTCCCTAAGAAAGTAAATCCTATGATTTGTTTGAGTTTTATCATGTAATCTCATAGATTACATTGTTTAGTTTTTTCCTCTATTTTTCCCTTGCTGCTTGGTTGCCGACACAAAGTATTTTTTTGTAGAAAGGGTGTGGAGGTCATAAAATGGTCCTGTCCTCACCACAGACACATCTGAGTTTACTTTGTATTCACAGTAAAATGTAAGGGACATGCTGCATTTTCATTCTAATTTTAGCTTTTTTAGGCCTCACAGAGGAAATGCTCCATCCTGTTTTGGATTTATGGTTCTTGTCTATGGATTCACAGGGTCTGGACTAATCCATGCTTGACATTTTCTGTTTCTGTATCTGTTTAGTGTGAATGTTGCTGTTGTAAAAATGGATCTTACGAGAAGTGAAGTTTCTATTATTGGCTCATTGAAAAACATAAATGACCCTACTCTGCTCCACTAGCTAGTACATTCATAGTCAGCTTTTTTTTGGACATATTGACACACGGATATTGTATTGGTGTGTAGCTGACGTACCTATTTACAAGTGGGGTTTAGCCTGTTGTTGACTTATTTTATGCTTTTTAAGGTTTTCGTGTAGGTGTTTTTTTCTTGCTGTAATTAAAATTTGAAAGGATTTCAAGACATTTGCACACTGGCTTTACTGCCACTTCTCATGCAGTTCTCTTTTCCCTGCAGGATGGAGGCATCATGTCTGGACCTGGCTCTGGAAGGTGAGCGTCTCTGTAAGGCTGGTGACTATCGTGCTGGTGTGTCCTTTTTTGAGTCTGCCATCCAGGTGGGAACAGAGGACCTACAGATTCTCAGTGCCATCTACAGTCAACTGGGAAATGCATACTTTCACTTACAGCAGTATAACAAAGCTCTGGAGTACCATCGGCATGACCTCACACTTACCAGGTAATTAATAACTTGTTTCACCGAATTGATAGTAATTCATTTCAAAGCCATAACCTTTGTTTTTTTTAGCCTTGTCATTCGACTGGGCAGCCTTTAAAATACTTCAGCTTCCTGTTGGTGTTAATTTTTATCTAAGTTAACAATCGCGCACATACATTTTATGTAGGTCAAATTGATTAGGACAAACCTCCCTTGTAATTCAATTACTAGTCCCAACTCCACTGTACTCCTCCTTGCAGCTGTAGATTACTTACTTTCCTGTTTTCATATGTTTACACACACATTTCAGTAATCCACTAATAATCTGGTCAAATGACTTTTTGTTTGTTTGTTTCTATTGCAATCGCAGAACAATTGGAGATGAACTTGGTGAGGCCAAAGCTAGTGGCAATCTTGGGAACACATTAAAGCTTTTAGGACGCTACGATGAAGCTGTGGTCTGCTGCCAAAGACATTTGGATATCACAAGAGCCATATATGATAAGGTGGGTCATATTCTAGTTGCTAGTATTTTAAAGAACAACAGTATAGGCTTTTTGGTGTAAGTGTAACCCTTCTATACTTTAAAATCCTGTTTATTGTTCATTCATTAACATTTACTTTAATAAAAATAAATGGGTCTAAAAAGGTTTTCAATTGATCTACATACCATGCTGAGTTTGGGTACACGCACTAGCTGCAGGTAGTTTGTGTACTATAATCTAAAATAGTTAGCCAGCCAGCCTGCAAACAAACAAGTCTGGTGTCAGGATATTTTAAGTGTATAATGACAAAAGTGGTGACTGTGGTTTCCGTCTCTTAAAATCTGGTGTGCGTGCTGTAGGTTGGGCAGGCTCGGGCGCTGTATAATTTTGGGAATGTTTACCATGCCAAGGGGAAGAGCATCTGCTGGACTGGAGCAGAGCCAGGAGAGTTCCCAGAGGAGGCCAGGATAGCCCTGGGGAAAGCTGCACAGTACTATGAGTGAGTTGGTACCATGGGTTACTTGTACTTGGTGGCCTGTCTTAATTTTAGTTTTAGTCTAGTCTTTGCGTCACGCTGTCATTTTATTTTTTTTTTTGTCGTCTTAGTCACGTCCATACTGTTTTTAGTCTAGTTGAGTTTCAGTTGCCCAAAGGTCAAAGCATTTTCGTCATATTTATTATATTATTGTTACCTTATAGACTAAAAATACTGTACATCCCTTCCAGACACGGAAGACGCTCCGATTTGAACTTACAACATATTTATTTTGAAAACTAAACATGTTACAACTTTGTAGCAGGATTGCCCAGTAAAAGAAGTGCCAGTCGGAGACAAGTCTGACAAGTGTTATGTGCTGTGTGATGGTCCATCCTCCCAGAAAACAGTCACAGAACAAAAAAACATATGAAAATTCAGCACAACCCAACCGCAAAACACAGTGTACTTGGTTTCCTCAAAATGGATAGAAACCAAAGCTAGTGGCCAAAGAAAAAGCCACAAACTTACTGAGCCCAGTTTGTTAGGGAAGAAAAATAAGGAAAACTAAAGTCTGGTCTGGGTCTTACCTTTCAGAACAAACTAAACCAAGCTTGCCACTACTTCAAGTTCAGTAATAATAAACAACATACCATAATTTCCAGCCGCACCCCACTATAAGCCGCAAAGGTCCTGCGAGGAGGGGATTGTCGGGACAGACAGAGGTGACTGTTTGGGAACGCAAAGCATCCTATTTATTAACGTTTGAGACACACAAGAAATCTTTTAATTAAACATTCACATTTTTGACCTGAGGAACAGGATTCAATCAGTGCACAAATAACACAACGGTGCGCTCCCAGCCCGCGTCCTGCAGTCATGGTATTGTAGTAGTGCAGTATAACAAAAGACCAGACCATACCATACCGTCACAGCAGTAAAGGTGCAGTAACGTGGCCGTTTACTGCATCAAAATAACCAGAAGCCATTACTCCTCGTGTCTTCGTCTTCTTCCTGTGTAATATAACCTCTTTGTCGGTGTCTGAATTAAACAGCCTCCAAGTGGCTTCTTCCGTTGTTGCACCGTCCTCTTCATCATCATCACGTGGCAGTCCAGCTTTAACTTAAAAGCAGCATCATATGCACTTCTCCGTTTGTTTTCCATAATTAGGGTGTGTGCATGGACACTTCCTTGGCACAAACTGTCTCACTCTCCTACTGTCTATATCGCTCTTGTGCTTCCTTGTGCCTCTGGTGACTGTTAAAACTAAGTTGACCTGTTGAATAAGCCACAGGGTCCAAAGCAAGTGAAAAAAGTAGTGGCTTATGGTCTTACGGTACTTCATTTGGTAAACCAGAGTTAGTCTCGTTTTATTTTATAACTATATTACATTATATATATTATATATTCACACAACTAGCTATATGCCTCGTCTAGTTTCTGTCATGTAATAAAGGTTCGTTGACGAATATATTTCGTCAGAACTTTCATTGACAAAAGCATAACTAATCGTTATTTTAGTTTATATTCAAACCCACTGGAAATGACACCATTGAACTAATAGTTAAAGTGCCTCAACCCTAACTGAAGCATCACGGTTTTGATTCCAATCATAGATATCTATTTGTTTTTCTTTTTTTCCTAGAGCAAACCTGTGCCTGGTGAAGGAGTTGGGAGACTGGGCAGCACAGGGTCGAACCTATGGGAACCTTGGTAACACTTACTATCTTCTGGGAGAATTTGAAACTGCAGTAGCAGCACATGAAAAGGTATGGGGAAATTAAAGCCATATGCATGTCTGCTATGCTTCACTGGCATCAAAATATGTTCTATACCATACCTTTTACAGGTATAGGGAACAAGGAATATTGGGGTTAAAGCTTGATTTTTACCATGTCTGAGTGTTTGTTAATCCTGACCCTATTGTTTGACAGCGTCTTCTCGTCGCTAAAGAGTTTGGGGACAAGTCGGCTGAGAGAAGAGCACACTGTAACCTGGGCAATGCTTACATATTCCTGGGCCAGTTTGAAGTAGCAGCTGGTCATTACAAGTAAGTACTTTTAATGTACCTCAAATTGGTCATAAACAGGCAGATCTCTATGGGATTATGAAAATCCCTTACCTCAGCATTTTTTGATATGGACATACCATTGAGTATGGCAACAAAGACAGAAAGAGCAGGCCAGATAAAAATCACTCTCTTGCACCCACCCTAAACATTCTTTAACTTTCGTCCTCCTCTGCTTTTTTGCCCTCAGGAGAACTCTGCAGCTGGCTAGGCTTTTGAAGGACAGAGCAGTGGAGGCCCAAGCCTGTTACAGTCTGGGTAACACCTACACACTGCTGCAGGACTATGAGAGAGCCATTGATTATCACCTCAAACATCTGGTCATTGCTCAGGACCTCAGCGACCGGTAAGAGCTATTTGCTGTCCACTTTCCTGCCAAACTGTCTTTGAAGTATAATGAGCATATGCACTCTGAATGTTGGTGGCAACTGAACAAATAATTTGCTGAAATGTTGTTGCTACTAACACCCATCAAGCTACAGTAAAGGCACAAGGAAACTATTTTATATTCAAACAAATTTTAACTTTAATTTTATGCACAAAAACAGAACTTCTAATTATAAATCGGTGTATAAAACATAACCTGTTGGTGGAAAAAATCTTGGAGTGATCTTGGCTAAGTTGGCAGAGCAGTTGTCTCTGAACCCCGGTGCTAATTCAAAACATATATAGCCTATTATTATTGAGCTAATTAAGCTACAGCAATAATGTCGAGCAGATATGATTAGTTAGTGAAGTTTGTGAAAGTGTATATTTACATTTCTATCATCATTTAGCACACAGGATTTTTAGAGTCTGATTTTGTTATGATGGAAACCCAGTACCATATAATGTTGTTGAATACCGAGTCTTATTGTGAAATGAGTACATAGCAAGGTG
>JAUMTR010000019.1:17520545-17561800 GCA_032270685.1 Microctenopoma stevenorrisi | reverse complement strand
CCGAAAAACGTACGGAATAACCAGAATAATAAAGAAAAGGAAAACAATACTGTGAATGCTGAATGCATTCACAGTGAATATACTTTAAACTCAAGGTTGGCTTTTGCTGTCACCGCTCTGCTTCTGAGGTTATAAATGCTGCAGGGAGGGGTCTGCTTTGACGGCCGAGCTCCTTGAACCGGCTTAATGTTTGCCTGTTGGCCCCAGGCTGTTGTCCACCCCTGGCATGCCCCCTCTACAACAGTGATCAGTCAGTACCCAGACACTTTTACTGCCACTGGCTCAGATCTAATTAGGAGAAACGCCGCTGCCTCCCTCTCCTCTCTCTAGACTTCAAAGAACTGATCATGAAATGTGGAGGGGGGACAAACAAGAGATGGTCACATGATCCACACACCAGCCTCCTCACCCGGACTCTTTCTCCCCTCTAAATAAAAACGCCTGTTGCCCCAGGAGGGCTTAGTGCGTCACATCTCCTGTCTCCATTCTGCTCGAGCCACTCATGGCGTTGTTGCTGGCTGCAGGGCGAGCACTCATCTCTGGCCTATGGAACTAAAAGGGTGCCCTGGGTGTGGGATTATTTCTCTCCTCCTACTCCCATACAAACATTCTTTATATAATTGCATCCTACCAGGCCTCTTTTCAATGTTTCTAGCAATAATACCATTTGTGGAGTCGGGAATCTTCCAGCTGTTTGTAGAATTATGTGTGTGTGTGTGTGTGTGTGTGTGTGCAGACGTTGACTCACCTGGCATCCTCTCTTCTCAATCTCATTTATGCACTTGCTTATAAGCAGCGGCACCATCAGTCCTGTGCTCTCCCTCTCCACCACCTTCCACGCCTCCACACCGAACACCTGGGGCTCCCTGTCTCCATCTGGCCCGCCGTCCAGTGAGTTCTGCCACTGCTCCATCAGGCTCAGCTTGACGTAGATCAGCCCCCGCGGTTCCAGCTTCACTGCCAGCTGGTGGGAGCGTGTTACCCGGAAGAGCGCGGGCAGGACCACTGTGCCGTGGCAGCAGACGCGGTTGCGCCTTGGCGTGGGCTCCCAGCTGAACACCACCAGCTTCAGGTGCTGGGCATTTTCCAGCTCGATGTTGAACGTGTGGTCCATATCGAGGAAGGTGGTTCGACAAGTGAGGAGAGCAGTTCGTGCTTTGTTAACAGAGTCCACTTGGATGGCACAGTATACGTCTCGAGAGTCAATGCGTGGAGGTTTGAGGTCCTCAGCTCCGTAGAAGTGCAGGCTCATCAGTCCAGAGATGTACTGGCTGCACTTGGGCTGCTCTGTGAAGCTATAATGGCGGAAAGCATCAATGTCCAGTTCGGAGCTATTGGGTTTGGAACTACCGCCTCCTTCCACCTCTTTGCTCTTCCCTCCCTTTCCCTCTGCAGAGCCATGCTTCCCAGACTTGGCCACCAGCTCCGGCGAGTCGCCATCACTGAGGTAGCCACCTTTACTGGCAGACTTTGAGCTGCTGTTACTTTTCTTCTTGCTGAAGCTGTGTTGTGTGGACACGCTGCTGTCCAGATGGTAGCGGGAGATCACGTTGCGACTCGCCTGCCCACCTCCAGATGCCGCTAATCTAGGAGGTCCTGAGGTTTGGAGGGTAGTCTCAGACCCATTCCCAGTGTTTCGAGGGGAATGCGCTCGTGGCTCTAACTGGCTGTTTCCATTGTTACTGCTGCTCGGAGTCCCCTTAACACTGAGTTTTCGGCTAAGCTCTGGAAGCTTCTTCATCTTCATGGAGATCTTCCTGACAGTGCGTGGAGACTTGATCTTGTCTGGGAAGGACCAGTTGATGGAGCTGCTCTTCTTGGCTGGGTTTGGGCTGGAGGGAGGGGAGAAGCCAGCAGCATTGGGCAGGTCAGGACCATCTGCAGAAGAAATGACAAGGTGATAAACAAAAAACTGATTAAAAGGAGAGATTTCTTTTATTTTTCATTGGTTGGCACGTTTATTGCACCATTGGCAGAAAATTTTCACATTACGACTCCACGTCACATCATCAAGCCATCATTAGACGTAAGCAACTCATCAGTGTGTAACAGTATGTTACACCCTATAGATGTAAACCCAGACATACAGTGATTTAGCTAACCAAAGGTTTCTATTGTTGACCAAAATGTTTCATCTCTACATTGGTTTCATTCAATCAAACATCAGGAAAGTTAACGTGTAATGTGAGCTTGGAAATATCTATCTGCAGGCACCAGCTGCTTCAGTGCTGAGCTAGAGTTACTCAGTCTTTATTTAAGGTGAAAAATATCCATTTTTTTTCCAAGGTTTGGACTTCGTGGGCGGCTCCCACCTAACAAGATGTCAACAACATGACATTTCAGGGTCTAGAGTTCTACAACTGAAGCATTATTTAGTCTACAGGACCAAACTCTAGCATTAGGTTTTATCTATGTTGTTTTTTGCAGGTTACTTACACAACCTGACAATTTCTGTGTTACAGTACTTAAAGCATTCATTCCCACGAAGCAGCTGTAGATCAAACTCAACTCAATACATCACATTTACATGACATTTACAAAGTCAACTATCATCTTATATTTGAACTGAATAAATGCATATTTACCATCCACCAAAACATAATAGCACATACTGATGAAAACCTCCACAATAACATTATCTTTTGAGGCACAGACAGGGATGGGAACAATGGTATACAACCATCTGTAAAGCGTTCAGTGTTCCCAGTCAAGAGCCACCAGGACTCTTCTTAGAGTTGACTCCAGCTGCACTGAGTCACCATATAATAATGACACAAGTAAGGGAGGTGACCAAGCACCTTTTAGATTCATGTAGACATTCATCAAATGCTCATTTCTAAAATAGTACCTTTAGGAGCCACCTGTACAGATTCCAGGATCCGTTTCTTTTGTTTTTATTTTGTGCATCCATCCATTAGTACAGTTGGAGCAGAATGTCATATTAACTACAGGTGCAATAATCAGTTCAAGCTACAGAGTATTTAAATTGCTCATCACTGACCTAGATACTGCCCTTACAATAATTTTCCAAATCTATCTGGCAAATGAAGAGAAAGTATGGACACAGAGCCAGCCCTGATTAACCTTTTTTCACATTATGGGCATCATGCTATTTTTAAACCTGATTCATGAAAATATCTATTTTCCACTCGTTTAACAGGATTGCCTCCATGGATAATACTACAGAGGGAATACCTAGCTGCATGGGTCCACATTATCCAATGGCATACATTTACCATCTGCCTCTAGTCATGGCCTAGATTTTAAACATAGGGGATGATAAGCTATTTAGACACTTAATACATCCAGCACACGAGCTTCTAGTGAGTCTGGTTTAATTTTCACTTAAAATAAAAATGCATTTATTGTTTCAACTGGCTAATTGTTCACCGTGCAGATAAAATTCTGCAACAAAAGATTCATTCTGTAAGTAAGAGAGAATAACTCACAGAGAGATACAGAGTAGAAAGAAGACAGGGAGAAAGCTTGACCCTGCCAACAGCACCAGCTCTATTTTCAGAGGGAACCTGCTGTGCTATTCTAGGGTGAGGGCCCACAAGCAAAACAGGGAGGCAGAGGAGGTGCAACAGGATGGAGAGAAGGGTAAGATGGGGGGCAGGAGCAGGGCAGGGTGTAGCCAGCAAACGGGGGACAAAGGCACCCCTTGTCCAGGCTCTGAGAGGTCTGGATAGTGGAGTGGAAGGCTGGCAAGCCTGTTGGTGAATGTACAAATGAACACGGCTGTTCTCCACATTCCTCACCAAACCATGTTTAGCCTCCTCTCCCCTCTGGCTGAGTACCCTTCCTTGTCACAGCTTCCTGCCAATAATAGACACAGAGGCGCACTGAGAAGGGAATAAATGGGTGGAGGGCACTGGAGGTGCAAATTCACCCAAAACATCTAGGGAGGGGTCAGGTACACAGGGAGCCCTGGTCAGGTCTGAAACAAGGCTTTCAGGAGTGAAATTCCACATTCATTAAACACTGCTAAACTCAGTCCACCACAGTATCAATGAGTTACAAACCTGTGTGACGACTAAATAGAAACGTACACCTAAAATGATGCACATGTGCTACTGTATTTTGAGTCTTGCAACTAACATCAGTGGCGATTCCCTTTCCTATCTTATACTCATCTAGTCATTCTTACGTTTAGGAGCCTCCACGGCGAGAATACAGAGAAAACAGAATCATCTGTTCCCTGCAGTCATCCCATTTATTTGATACTCATAATGAACTGGAGCAATATCCACTGCCCTCTGACAAAGTTAATGACTGTTGCATTGTTAATGACTGTGACACACACACACACACACACACACACACACACACACACAAGCAGCTGTGTCCTCTGTAGCCTTTGGCCTTGTGGCATCAGCCAGCACAGTAACGTGACACCTCACTAGTTGAGGTTCAGGGGCGACGATTTGACACCCAAGCCTCCAGGGCCATGTCTCAGGGTCAAAGGGCAAAGGGTATGCATTCCACTGGGTGACACCTGATCTGAGTAAATGTGTCCACCCCCAACACTTGAACATGCACATGCACTCACCATATTACTGTAACACAAAGGGAGAGTGCATGTAAATATACATACACAAAGACACACATGGCCTCGCTGACCCTGAAGCCTTCCTCAGGCACTGGGCCACTGACACCTCTTAACAAAGGCCAGGAATTTATGAGGACTTTTCACAACGCAAGCACCAGACAGGTGCAGCAGGAGGGTGTGTGTGTGTGTGTATGTGTGTGTGTGTGTGTGTGATGGACAAACTATTGAATGTGCCCGATATTTGTACAGTCTACAAACTTGCAGCATGAGCCAAATTCTCATTTCAGTCAATGCCAAGATGTAAATAATAGTTGGATGATATGAAACACTGTTAGGCGCCTGGCCTGCAGGAATGTGCGTTAGTGTGAGAGAGAGACAGACAACCAGCATACAGTGATAAGCCTGGGAAGGTCGATTATCACTGGAAAACCACTTGTATTCACTTGACTGTGTGTCTGCCAAATGTGCGACTGAGGCTCAGCTCGGGGCTGCTTCCTCTTCTCTGGTTCTAAATCATTCAGTGCTGGAAGGCCTTTCAGGGGCTGCGGGAGCCCTGGCCGTTCCATTACAATGGTTACAAAACCCCTGCTAATATATCCAAGCATGCAGGCCTTCTCGCTAGCACAACATGGCCCCCTGCCAAAGCAGCCCTCATGTAGCTTAACTCGCCTACTGCTGCTGTAACTCGACCAACAGAGTGGCTGCTATCTCTGGAGAGGCTGCACTAAGGTCACTGCAGCACCACGACCCGAGCAGCAAAGCACAGAAAACAACGAGGGGCCGACTTGTTTAAACCGGAAATCTAACGAAATCCAGAGCTTAACAACCTGTGAAGATGCAATCTAACTTGTAAAAGTAGTAGTAGACTCATAGTAAACAGATTCTACTCTGGGCATCTTCCAACTTTAAGTGACTTATGAACACGTCTCAGTAGTTGAGGTATTTCTACTATTTAATAAAGGAAATTATTACATTAAAATACATATTATAATAATTGTTAGTAGTGCTATAGGAGTGATTAACCTTTTACCAATTACACAGGGAAAACTACAGATACTACAGTGAGTCCCAACCTTTCAATAACAATTCATCACAGTAGGAAGGATTGTGCATTATCATGCATTACACATAATTCACCCCCCTTCAAAATAAGACTAGAAAACACACCATCTCTACAGCTTCACTGGTATTGAAATGAAAGAAAGAGGCCTGAGAAAACTCTGTGCTCTGAACTTCATGTCTAGCGCCAAGGAATCTACCCGGGTTTTAAAGTGCTGCTCTCACATTGTTGCTCTTCTGCGTGGTTTGACTTCCTCTAGATCCAACCATGCAATCGTCAGCCTAGATTAAATTCCAGGTTTGAAGTCAGAGGCTTGAACTCTCATGTAACCGTGGTGGCGAGATGACCAAAACAACCCCCCGAAATAGCTCTGCTCCCATTATGAGTGCTGGCCAAGTCAGATTCCCCAAACAGGCGCTGACCAGGACAAGAGATGGGGAACACACCAAGCTCACCACCCCCAAAGTCCATCAATCATTATTCTCCATACAAACAGAGCATTCAGATGGACAAAAGGTCACTCAATAGGCAGCACATGAGGAGTCTGCAGCATATCCGGTGAGGCAAAAAGACCCAGCCAGCCGAACAGAGTCGTAGAGTCATCTACATCTGCACAGCTTCATTAATTCAGCAGATGCTGTTATTCGGGCTCAATCAAGGAAAGGCTTGTCAGATTTTAGCCCTGAAGATAAAGCGGAGTGCGTATGGGCTCATTTCCGCAAAGAATCAGAAGCAGAAGAAAGAACAGATGGGACAGAAATAGTAGATATTTAGATCAAAGGCCATTACTTGCTAGTAGGAGTGGGTAGATGTACAAAAAGGAGAGGCCAGCCATGCTGTGGTACACTTAGACAGACACAGAGGATGCAGCCAGGACACAGCATCCAGTGATGGTACCACAAACAAAAATACGCTTTCATTGAGGTTTGGATGGGTAGAGGTTTGTTATATACCAGCACCTTTAAAGTTGGCTCTTTCCAACCTTTATGCTGAGCTAAGATTAACCAACTGCTGGCTCCTGCTTCATCGTTATGTTTCAGATTATTTGAGGTCATTCTCCTCTATTTCTTGGCAAGAAAGTTATATGAGTAAGTATATCCCCAAAATATTATACAACTGGTTGTAAGAAAGTACTTTTACAATCATTTGAATGTAATATTATTGTATATAGTATATATTGAATGTAATAAATCACTGTGGAAAACACTGCAATCCTTCAATCCTCTCAGATTTTTTATGGCCTCATTGTTTTACTCAATGCATCTATATCCACAAGCCAGAGTCTGGCACTGTAAGCAACACATTCATCAATAAACCCTCAACCGCTGCAAAGACTTAATCATGGATAAATCAGACCCGGCGCAGTAGAGGGATGGGGCACTGAAATCAGAGTGCAGTCAAGGCCCACAACAGGCTGTTGTCCTTTTCATTGCTGCCCACCATCCCCCATCACTCCCAACCAGTTTGAAGTGGAGGAGGAGTGCACTGTCATTCTGCAGCCAATACAAACCACAAAACACAGAGTGACACAAACTCAGCAATTTCTGCATGAACAGAAGGTTTCGAACTAAAGATGAAGAAAGATAATAACAGCGCAAAATTTTACCTGTCCAGCATTATTTCTTATAAAAAGCCAAAAAGCTTCCATAACACATACACACTAACGACAAGTAATCAGTGACTTCCCTATGACGACACGCAGCCGAGGCCCACTGCTCTTTTTAGTTGCAGTGAAGTGTGGGATGGCGTTGCCAAACCCACAGGAATCAATTGCAAAGTCAACAGACAGCTGAGAGGGAGGCAGTTCCGGAGAGGGAGGGGAAAAAATCAACACCGCTGCTCCCTCGCCCCATTTTCAGCTACCGGTCGGAGACAGCAGTAGCCCCACACCATCATAGATCTGCTGTTAAACAGACACTATTACAGGATGTATCCGAGGCACAGATATTTGAGTGGGAGCTGGTTGATGGAAAATGAATTAAGTGCTCCGAGAAGAAAAAAAAAAACGTTTCTGCTTACAGAAACTGATGAAACTACAGAACAAGCCACTTCAGCTTCCAATTATGTGCGCTCATATGCTTAGCAAGCACAAAAAGGTCCTAATTACCTCAGCAAATTTCACTACACAAGAAAGCTGAAGGTTATCAGACAGTGCAGTCATTATTAGCCTAGATTTAATTAGCTGTGAGTGCCGTGAGTAGTGCACTTCCTGGGCCAGTACACTGAGACTCATTTGGGAGTGGTTTAATCCTAATCCTGCAGGGAAAGTCTCTCAGGATCTAGACTTTTGCTGAGCCACACGTGATGTCAGAGAGTGCCAGGAGTTTGAAGTCAGTCACTGAGGATCAAGGAGTTTATCAGACGCCTTGTCAAGGGCAGATTTGTTTTGGGAGATAATGCAACACCTCGAGAAGCTAAGAGGCTAAGAAGTTACTTTACATGTCGGAGAGTTTGTCCACCGTAGGATAAACCGCTGCCCTGCATTCTCAAGAATATTCTTTTATTTACAGGAACAAGTCACAGGTTGAGCTCGTTGAAGTTTTCATTCCTGCAGCTCTCAACACTGAAGCTAACATATTAGATTTCACTACACATACCCAAACTATTAAGCCCCGCTTTGGCTGCTACAACTAGAAATGGCTGTTGCGTGCCACAGAAAAGTGTTGTCAAAAGTTGTAATTATAGGCTCAGCTCAAGATGTGCCAATTGGTTCAAACTACCATGTTGCCACATCAGAGAGAACAAAAAGTCGGAAGTTAGAAAAAGCAGACTGAGCTTATTAAGAGACAGGGAGCCGTGTGCTGGCTGTCATCATTATGTCGTTGCTGTAGACCAGAGCTGTCAACAATTTCCTGGCACACGAGTAAATAAAGAAGTGCAGAGAGAGCACCCCAGTTAATTTACAATAAAGTTGCCTAAACTCTGCAGGTCAGGGCTTTGTGTTTTTCTGTGTTGTTGAAAGGCTTTAAAGGCCAGACGTCTATTCAATAAAAAAACCAAGGTCACGGCCCTGTGTGTGAGTAAATGGATATCCTTCCCTCTCAGGAATGCCAGTTGGGAATTTCTCCTGGCCAATGTCTGCCCGAGCTTTACTAATTTCCTAATGACGGATACTGATATGGAGCGATGTGATTAGACTTTTAGCCATGACTCCTCAGCTCTGATCCAACAAAACCAGAGAGAATGAGCTACAATGACTGTTTGTTACAGTTTCAGAGGAATGTTGGATTTTAAACGCATAATTTGGCAGAATGTCCCCAATTCATCATGATCCAATATCATGTGAACACTTAGGTGCAAAAAAAATTTTGAGTAGAGCTACTGTAAGCCAGGAAATATTAAAGATAAAAATGTATGTTTATCCTTTAAGCGCTAGCTCTAATTATTGTTCAAGGTGTGTAAAACCACAAAAAAATCTGCCGAGAGACACAAAACGAACTTTGGTCCAAAGACGTCTGAGTGAAAGACCTGAATGAAAAAGGTTACAAAAAGCAGGACATAAAGACAAGTAGGAATGAGGGAAGGTGTGGGTGTATTTCTTTTTTTTTTGTCTTACCTGTGGCTCTGCTGGTGGAAAGCCCCCCCTCACCCAGAGACTTGCACGCAAGCATCTGCCTGTGCAAATGTGTGGAATGTACCACATTCCCCTGACTCCCATCGCCTGAACCACCAGCGAGGCTTTCAGTAAATGCCTCCAGCCCGGCGCCACCATTGCACTCGAGGGATTTGCCAGCATGACCCACATCTCCTCCCCTGCTAGGCCTGCTCTGGGGCTCTGCTCGGGGTGGAACCAGCAGCCGCACAGAAGGTCGATGGGACATGTCGGGTTCATCGTCCTCAGGGATTGGGTTGTACCAGATTTCTCCTTCGTCGTCTGCATCGTTCTCTTCTGCTGGGTCGACACTCCGGGAGTGAGGAGACACCTTGGCCTGACCAGAACTAACCTGAATTATAAAATATAGTTTTATGTTAAACTAAATGGAGAAATGAATGAGATTAAGCATATTAAGACAAACACCTGCGTTGCCGAAAAGCAATGCACTCAACAGCAACAGGTTAGCTTAGCTTAGCATAAAAATGGCACATTTTAATTCTTGTTTATTGCCAAATCATTTTGCATGAAAGGGGTCTAACACACACCTAGGAGAGACTGCAAAAAGTGACTGCACTCAATCACATGAATCACAAACTCTTTATCATGAATTAGATTTCTTTAGATAAAAAATCAACCTAATAGCACCTGAGAGATGAGAACGAGACTGGCTTGAGCTCACCTGAGGTAGCTGCAGGAGAACTGGCCGTGGAGGTGCTGCACCTGGTGGTCTCAGGTGGTCTGGGGATGGACTGGGAGAAGGAGGCGCTTGGTGGGAGCTCTGGTTGCCCTCCTCCTCAGCTCCAACCAATCCCTGCGGTTCGTCCTTGGAGCAATGATTCTTCCCGAGAGCGCTCTGCTGCAGCCACTTGCGCTTCTTGGAGACAGTGATGGTGGTGAGCGGTGGCCTCCATGTCAAAGAGTCGTTGGTCTTGCCCACCTCCTGGCCGTTAGCGCAGGGAGTTTGGACACTCTCAGTGAAAGCTGATGGAGCGACGGACAAAGGGACAATGTGAGATTTACAGTTTCTTTCCAGGACATGCATTAAACCCATGTCACAGGCGTAAAAAAGCATCTTATCATCATGATGATCATCATCGTATAGGTAATTATTGACACTGATGTTTTATCTCTGTCTATTCGTGTCCTGTCAAGGTGAAGAAAACATCTGTATCAAGACACCACAGTCTCTGCTTTGTCTCATCTCAATGTGATATGTTTTCTAACTTTCGGATGAGCCATTGTCTAGTACTTTTATAACCACAGTCAAACCTGCAGTCACAGAACCGCAGTCCAACCTTCCTCTTCCCACCCCCCTTCCTGCCCAGTGACGTCCAATTTCGGGAGTGTCAGCTCCTGGAATATGTGGGCTTTGAACTCAAAGGAGATCAGAGGGAAATGGTGGGATTGAGCACTCAGCTTCCATCACTGCAACTTGGAAAAAACGAGCAACAAACCACTGGCATCACAGCTGTGAAAATAGATCAGAGATGGGGGGGCGGGGGTGTATAAGGAGTTGAAGATAAGTACAGCCAGCGGCGTCATGTCCACGGTAAGAAAGAACATATAACAGAGATGGTGACGTGGTCCCTAAACAAAGCAACAAAAGCGAGCCATCGTATGTGGACGTACCCTCCAAACAATGTGACATGCTTTTATTTTGATAAGAGTAGATGTGCAGATGCAGTCAGAAAAAAACAACTTCAGTGCGTGTGTGTGTGTATGTGTGTGTGACAAGGAGAACAAGGTGCTGAGGCCGGGGTCCTGCTCTAACACGTACAGCGGGCTCGTGTAAAAGACTGTTTTGATCCTTTGCAGCTCCCAGACGAGCCCCTCCACATGCTATAATCACAACTTCTGCTTTCCTCAAGGAAATGCGTTGTCATGCACACCAGGCTACATCCACCAAATTATAGAGCTGAGAATATTTTCACTTTACGAAATCGAAATTTAACGCGGCGCATCAAGTATGAGCATGTGCCATTAAAAAAAGCATGAATGAGTTAGAATAAACCACAACGGGGAACCAATCCAAGAGAAGCTGAAACGTGTTTTTCAAATTGTGTAACTTCTGCTCGGTAGATTGAAACTAAGGTAACCCTAACCCTAAGCCTAACCCTCTCGCTGCCTGAAAGTGGCACAGTGAGAGCAGAGCGCTCCGTGGGGGTTTACTGCTCCGTGGAAGCCGACCAGCTGATTGTGTAAGACTCTCACGAGTATATAGAACGGCTTTCAGTGGCTAAAACAGGGGTCACTTTTTAAGGCATTCCTAATCTTTACGGTGATAAAAATAACAAGCAGCCTGACCAACAAAAACGCAATCAGGCCACCGTGTTAAAAAGCACTTCTCTGTTTCATTTACAGATGGTTTCCAGCCAGAAATGTGTTTGCATGACCTGAGCCTGCAGTGCGTTTGCATTAGCGTGGATTAGTGGTTGATATTGTGTTTGAGGGTTGGGAGTGCTGACTGCAAAATGAAGGACAAAGGCATGTTTCTGGTCCCAGTCTCTGGTTTTACTTCAGTCCCACAGGTTAATATGTAGGGCCGTAGCTGGCAGCCTGTAATAATCAGCTGTGGTTTGTTTTTAGCTGCTCTGGCCTGGCAGTTCCTTATAACCCTTTAAACTCTACCTACAGGTTGTGTTTAGAAAGTATAGGAACTAGGTGAAGGAATGCTGTGTGTAAGTAGAAGTAGGCTTTATGGAGAAAGGTGAATGAGTTTTAAGACGGAGACGACAGCCAACAACTGCAGGTCCTGCTGCCAACGCTCGATCTGGTAGCGCACGACAAAAGACGAGTGAGTTGGTCTGTGCGTGGAGTTGTTGTCAGCGTGCCATCTTGTTCTAGGGGTCTTTCATAACTGGAAGAGGAAGCGTGTTCTGACATGAGCAGCATTCCAGACCACAGCTCAAGATTTACAGCCTCGCCGCTGTCACACTCCTTCGCAGAAGTAACACCTCTGCAGAGCAACTGCAGTCAACAAGTGAGATTTTAGTCATTTTCATTAATACACATACAGTTCCCCTCTGCTCTTTGATGCAGAATATTTCTCTTCTTACGTACTATTCAAAAACATTTTCTGTGGCACAGGCACAAAACTGTGAAAGCTGAGACTGATTTCCATAAAGTAAGATAAAAGACTAAAGCAGTTCTCCCCTTTGCTTGTGAAAGACCAAGGACCTTCACCAGCATGTAAACACGGTGCAGAGCAAAGAAAGAATATCTTGTCAATTCAGATTTCCATAACACAGTCTGCCTCCCATCGCTGCGGTGGCAGGAAGATGATGCGTTCAGTGTCGTGCCGTGGAAAACTCACACCCCTGACCTGAAGCTGACAGATGGCCAGAGCACACAGAGCACACAGAGCACACAGCACCACACAGCGTGAGCGTGCACGCTGTGTGGTGCTGAAAAGGAACTGTAACGTAAAAGCCGTATTTCCTGGATGTGCTGGTACGAACCTGTGATTTGGGCGCCTGACAGTTACCCTGATTATATTCATGTCCAAATCTTCTGAGTGGCTGAATCGTTTTCTCATCTAAGACAAAACACTGGATGCACTTTCCCATAGGCTTTTCCTTAATTTCCTGAATTCCTTTTGCTTCACAGAGGCTTCTCTTTGGATAAGTGCAAAACACACACCAGCTACTTTTCTCCTCCACAGACAACACTTTGTTGTGTATACAGAGGTTCAGCCCCCCCTTCAGAGGGAATCTTTTTGCTGTGTGCCATACATTCCTGTTGACGCTCATTCATATGGAAATTCACATTCTCAGTGTAGATTTTCGTCTCTTTACGGCGGGGGAGTGCTGAGATCGTACAGGGTTGCATCTCATGTCACCACTTGCCCCCCAAGAGGTATCCTGGCAGCACCGCCTGCTAAAGTCCAAACTGTCTGTAAACTATACAATATCAAAAAAAGATACACAGCCCCAGAGTGGGACCCAAGAAAGTAAAACGAGTCATTAAAAGGCCCGTGTGATAACATGCTGCTAGCTACTAATGCATTTTGTTTGTGCCAAATGACTTGCTAGCGTTTGCTCCACAGTCTCTGCAGACACCGTCATGTGACTCACAATCTCCTAAACCATTCTGGTATTTGAACTCAAGTTTCTCCATCACCTGATCTTTCCTTAGAGCTACCGTCCTCCATACATCTGTGCGGACAAGACAAACTATGGAACTCCCATCATCACACAAATCACCAGCAGTCAGGGATCTTAAACTTTAAATTTACTGAGAAAGCAGCTAACTAACAGTGTACAATTGTCGAGCAGTCACTGTTAGCCTGGCATAAAGTAAAGAGCGGAAACCTTCTGCGAACATCTCAGACGCTCACTATTTAATGCCTGTTACTGATTGTTGTTTGTGTTATTTATATAAAAAGCATGAAATCCGCAGCTTCTGGATTTATGGGGTCTTGGTTAGGTTCTAGCTCCAAAAACAGGACCAACTGTCACACATCAGCCTTTCTGTCAACTTCTACCAGAATCTAATGTGCACGATGACCTTTAAACTGCCTTTCTACCAAGCTGAGCTCAGTAAATGTTAACAGATATGACAGCGGTACTGTTATTCCTACCACAAAGCAAATAAATGTACAGAGCACAACTAACGCCTATCATTACCAAGCTACACAAAGTTGTTAAGCAGCTTTTATCTGCTCTCATGTGGAATGAGGGTCGTTGTCCTGAACTACCCCAAAGGACTGGAGGATGTGAAAAAAAAACATCTCCAGGGAGTGGATCTCCTGTAATGCGGCGTCTAAGGTTCAGTCTTAACATCAGCTTTGACTGACACACCACTTCATGTCTGGCCAAAACATGATGCCAAGATACTGGCACGCCAACAATCCTCTAACTAACAAATACAAACCTGCATGTACACAAAAGAGGTGCGCATATGCACGCTGTCGTACACAATAACCCCCACCCACACATGTACGCATGAGGCAGCTGTGGATGATAACCGACGTGATCCTTTTACACAGTAATTAAAGAACAAGTCAGAACAGAAATAAATTAGTTCTATATAATTAAGCCAGTTTTTTAACTGAGCTTCAACCTTCAACCGGCACTAAGAGGAAAAAAAGTCCTATTTTTAGAAAGTCAGCAATATATTAATATATTAATTAATTAACAGGTCTATAAACGCAATTAAAAGTTTCAGATAGAGATGAGCAATTCACTAGTGCTTCTGGGAGCTGACACGGGCAAAGTAAGGCCACAGAATAACCTCCATAAATACTTAAATGGCCTTTATGTGGAGCATTCATGGCAAAGTCTTTAGTGACACGGCTCAAGCAAATTAAATGACAAGAATGGCATCCTAAACATCCAAACCAAAGTCTCCAAAGCAAGTTACCATGGAGCTGTCCGGAGCAAACGACTGGGGAGGACAGGGACATGACAGCCCAACCCCCAGATGCCTCAACACAAAACACCTCCACACGACTACCACAGCCTTGGATTCCTCTGGCCACAGCTGTGGAAAAGTTCAGCGGGGACAGAGAGACAGAGGAAAAGCTGAGCAAGATGGGGGAAAAATTACAACTAATGGGGGAAAGAGACTCTGGAAAGTAATATCAAGGAAGTGCTGACGTGATATTTACAAAAAAACACAAGAGCTGGAGGTGTCTTGGATTCTGAGCCAGCAGAAGCTGGAAGTCAAACACAGAGGCCTCAGAGATCACACTCTATTTCTAGCAGCGCTACACTCTGACAGTCAACAACAGCCTGTACTCATGGCAGCTCGTCTATTTACTCTGGAAGACACACCATCGTGCTGCCGCTCACGAGCAAATGTGGTGGTGCACTGAGAAGATATGCTGATAATGTGTCTGCATCATCAGTCTGATGGTGTCATGATACAGATATTTTCAGATTTGTACACCTCGTTATGAACCAAAACATGAAAGAAACATAGCATAACCCAACATCGCTCACACACAAACACAAGCCACACCACCACAAAGAGCCCTGTGGTAGCTAGCAGAGAGTGAGTTAGTTGTTACTGAGCTACACAACCTGATGTGCTATTAATTCAAGGTTAATGACAATGCACCTAAATTAGTGTGAAGGAGAGAACCCGCCACCGGTTAGAGAGTCTTTAAAGGAAAGCAAGGAGGTCTGAGGTGCCTCGTCCCCTTGCTTTGCATCCAGAAGAGGAGAGGTGCAGGGAGGACCGCCACCAGACGGGATTTTACTATGAGTGGAAGAGGATGACAATAATCAGACGAGAGGAGGAAGGATGAGGGCGCTCTGATTTAGGAGGATCCACTTTGTGTAGCCTTCCTACCTGGCTGCTGCTGCTGCTGCTGCTGCTGTCGCGGTGTTTTGATTGTGGGCGACTTTGCCTTGACAGATTTACCCCCTCGCCCGGATGCCTGGACTCCTGGTTTGGCCTCTCCGTGGTTAGTCTGGGAGCAGGACTGCTCCAGGCTTTGGCCTCTACCACGGGCCAACGATGAGCCTTCAATGCGCTGCTTCATCTCTGAGGATAACAACCGGCCCCTGTGCATCCACTCTTGCATCTTGTTGACAGTGACACCGTGGCCCTTGCTGACCGAGTCGGCCCTGTGCGCCTGGACTCCCATCAGCCCCCACTTGCTGTTGTGCCCCTGGTTTGTCTGCGCGTCAGCGTTGCTGTCAGAGGAGCCGGTGAGGCTGTTGACCGAGCCGCTGCTCTCGTTGAGCTGCCCGCCACAGTCCTCTTTGGCACCAGCATCTCGTAACAGCTCGTCGCTGCTGATGGCCCGGTGGTCTGACAGCTCGCTCCATCCTCTGACTACATCTTCTTCAGCCTCGTTTGTCCCTGCAGCCTCTGTGTCGTCACAGATCTCTGGAGCCTGCTCTCCAGGGGCCCGTGTGCAGACTGGGAGTCCACCTGGATACCTGATAGCTCCGTCGCTAGCAGAGCGAGTTAATGTGGGTCTTCTGTTGGTCATAGACAGGTTCCACATACTCTTACTGCTCAGCCTGCTCTTGAGTCCTGAGCTGATATTCTCACTAAGACAGAGCAGGAGTGAGTCAGTGTCAGACACCTGCTGAGGACTGTGGTCTCCTCCTGAGGACCAGGAGTCACTGTCCATGTTTTTGACAGACAACCTCGAGCACAGGCTGTCCCTGGAGTGGCTGCTGCAGGAGGAGGTTAACCCCCCCCCAATCTGCTGGACATCCAGGCTGATGTCGTTCATAGCATTGATAAGGAGGTAGTAGGCTTCCTTCAGCTGGTTCCTGAGCCTGTCTGTCTCCTGCGCGCTGCCGCTGTCCCCGCGCTGGCGCGCAGCCTGGGTCGGCTCTGCGCCCTGCGCTCTGCCACCTTCCTCATCCTCTTTCTCCCTGAGCGTTTCATAGAAAGGCAGGATCTCGTTGTCGTAGTAGTCCTCGTCCTCGCTGTCTGAGCGGTACCTGCGCGAGCCCTGAGCCGCGCGCAGGGACGCCACGGTGATGTCGCGGATCTCCAGCTCGCTGGGGAAGACTGTGGGGCTCCGCAGACCGCCTGCGTCCTCGGGCCCGTAGCTTTCAAGGTTTCTGATCAAAACGTGCTCCTCCGTGGGTTTTGACAAGCTGCACGCTGGAAACACAGCTGCCAGGGCTGCGTTGCTGTCAAAGCTCCAGTTGGCGTTGTGTCCGCGCGCAGCCACCACAGTCCCCGCAATGTGTCCTCCGTCTCCGGGCTCTGTCCCTTCACTGTCCGCACTAAGACCCCGGCGCCCCAGAGCGTGAGGCTCTACCTGTGCTCGGGGTGAAACGTGCTTTGAATCGCCCCCAAACCCGATGGAGTCGCCGACGCTGCGCTGCCGCGGGACAGACACGAAGTGTCTCCTCCGGACGTGCGACGCTTCGCTTTGGTCAGAGGACCCGTCTGCCTCTCTAAACGCGTGTCCCTCAAACTGCGCGGAGACCCCCCGGAGTCCCTCAGTAACCCGGACCCGGGGACACCCGCCGGCCGGCCCCCGAACTACCCGCGCCCCCCCCGTGTCCACGCAGTTCTCGTACGTGCTCATCCTCCCCGCCGCGCAGGCCACGCTGGACGGCAGCGCTACCGGCGCAGCCTCGTCGAGCTGTAGCTGCGTTTGCAAAACTTTTTCTTTACCTTCTCGGCCCCCATCCGCCTCCACCTCCGCCTCCGCCTCCGCGGCAGCGGCAGCGGCAGCAGGGTCGTATCCGCCGCCGCCGCTCGCTCCTTTCTTGGATTTCTTTCCCCGGAGTTTCGCTAGTAGAGTCCTCCGCAGAGGATCGGCCATTCCCGTCCGTGGTCCTCCCGCTCTCCTTCAGCACGCTGGCTCCCGAGGAGCAGGACCGAGTGGGATCTCCTCGCTCGCCGCGGTCAAAGCTCGCCGGGCGGACGCGCTCCGCTCCATTCTCCGCTGTCACCTCCGGTCTGTCGCCTCGCTCGCTCCCGGAGCACTGAGCTCAACTGCACCACCTCTCCCTCCCTCCCTCCCTCCCTCCCTCTGCTCCACACTTCACCCTCCCTCTCGCTTTCTCTGCAGCGCCTCACCTTCCCTTCATGTTTGCAGCGCAGATATTTGGCATATTTTCCTGGCTCAAAGTTCAGAGAGAAAGCGCGTTCTAAACGAGGAAACTATCACCACACCGAGCTGGTTTGTAAAGCTGCAGAGGGAAACATATAAAAACTATTAGATGCAACTCATAAACACTTCACACGTTGTGACTTACTGCATTACATTAGATTACTTAAAACAATGAGCTCATTTAGAATGTAAAGATATATATTATATATTCAATATTAGGAATAATGCAATCCCTACAATAACTGTATGTTTGGGTTATTATTCAATAACATCATCTTCAGAAAATGAATTAGCTACTAATGCAATAGAAACATGTGCAAATGAAGTTTCTCCTTTAATAGAGTTCTATTAATAGTAGAAAAGCAGTAAGACTAAATGTTATGAACTCTTATGCTGGACGAGACTGAGCCTACGGGTCAGCTGTGTGAGCGCTGGTGACATTCAACACATATTTGTCCCTAATATGTGAATTCAATGCAGTTGTGGCGCATCCAGCCGGGACTTCGCCACCACCTTCACTGGGAGCTGTGAAGGCATTTGTGCAAACAGCAGGAGAAACAGCCCACGTCTCAGGGGAATCCGAGAAAGAGACAATAAACGAGGATGGAGATAACCTCCCCGCTCTCAATCATCTGTTACCGCAGATGAGCCAGATTGTGAATGTCACCAAGCCATTTGTCTTCTCGCAGGTCCGTCTTCATTATGTCACACATATGAAGGCTATTTTTTATTCTCCAGTGTCAACACTAACCCAGAAGCAGGGCTCGTCACATGATGGATCACCGCTGATTATTGGACAGACAGTTTTATCTGAAGTGCATCTTGAGTAATCCACTCCTCTTTGACCTGGCTTATTACCCCTGTCCCTGCCCGCAGCACAGCCTGGGGGCCTTAAGACGGGCCGACACACTGGAGAAAGGAATGAAACGCTTAGCTTCACCCTTAAGCCATGTGTTTGCTGTTGCCTCTGCTTGGAATGTGCAGGAGGATGAGCTGCTGAAAAGCTGCAGTGGGTGTATGAGTGCACATGCACACACACGAATACCTGAACACACACACACACACACACACACACTCTTTGACTGAATCTGAATCCATTATAACCCTTCTGGCAAAGCTGTTCCTTTATTAAGGTACAATGTCTACTCATGATTGAGGGCATTTATTGTCAGAGCCATTCACTGACCGGGCCCCAGCGTCCCACATTCCCCCCTCCGCCACCACCGCTTCCCTCAGTAAAACATGATAAGCATCTGTTATTGCTCTGCAGGAGCCGCGCAGGCCCTGACGCCTTGGCCTGCCTCCCCGACCGACTGACTAGACCCTGTCTGGGCAGTTATTTACAGGTCAGAACCTGCAGGCTTTATAGAGTGTGTCTATGTGGGGAAAAGGGAGAGTGGTGATGAGGGGTGAGGAGTGTCGCTGAAAAAAAGGCTAGATGCGTCAGGAAGCACACATCATAGAGACAGAGCATCCACATACTGTCAGTAAACTAATCAACAAAGCTACAAAAACACAATGCATTGAAATAGAAATTAGAAACAATTTATTAATAGGGGTTTAAATAAACACAAGAACACTAGCCACCACTGACTTAAGTCTGTCTCCCTCTCTCTTTTCTTTTCAGCTGTGCCTTTGTTGAGGACAGTGGCTCAACATCTGCTCAGCCTTTCAGATGTCCTGGCCAGAGAGAGCATGACCAAGAGAACTGAGTCAGTGTGTGTGTGTGTGTGTGTGTGTGTGTGTGACTCAGGGGGAGAGAAAGGAGAATAGAAATGTTTACGTGGGTGCACGTCTGTGTGTGCACGTGAGTGTGAGGATACGTGGTTGCGCAGCTGTTGAGACTCTCCTCCTGATGGCTGCCCATTGTTCCTTCTCGCTCTCTCTCTCTCTGCACAGACACTTTATGGGCCTTCTCTTTTTCTCAGCGTACACCACAACTAAATTTATGTCCCCGGGCACAAGCCTTTCTCATGGTATAAATTAGGATGGATGATCCCTCTTAGAGTACGACTGCCAAGGGACTGCTGCCTTAAATTCCACAGGGTCCCAGTATTTTTATAGCCATTCAGTCATCATTCTCTTTAGAAAAAACATCTATTGTGCCTCCGTGCATTCGCTGTAGATATGTAAGTTAGGTTTTTAACAATGTCTCCCAGCAAGACAGTCTACAATAAAGTAATCCTTCTATTTATGGTAGGTTATAATTAAAGGAATAATAATTCTTATTATTGGTTGGCATTTCCTTGAGTACTGCTTAATGGTTTTTGCCAGTGTTGTTAGTATTCTTTTTATTTTTGCACGAATCAACGACATCATGTTTAACAGGCAGATGTATCTACTGTAACTATGGAAGTGCTTTCTTAGAAATGGCAAACGATGCCTTTACATTTCAAATCTTGAAACAAATTAAATGCCTGTCTGATCAAGATAGGAACAAGCATAGCACATACACATACAAAGTGCAGACAATATTCTACATATGATAAAAGGCCATTATCGGTTAATTGATAATAATAATAAACATGACTATTGGATTTTTGAGTTGATGTGAGCAAGCATCATTTCCTCATGTTTGAACTCCATGACCAGTGGAGAGGTTAGCTGACGGACACTGGCCCGGGGTGTCTGCTGCACGTCCTTATCAATGGGCAGCCTCTGACATGTTTATCGAGATCAGAGGGCAGAACGCGGTCGCTCTCTCACCGTCCATTTCTCCGAGTGCACTCACCACGTAGTCAGGATAGTTAGAGATTATATAACACAGAGCTAGTTTCCATCGGGGGCCGACAGACCCAAAAACATGAGAAAAAACAAACAGACAAATGAGAATGCATCAATAGAAACGGAAAGAAGAAATGAACAGAAGTAGTTTTGTCAGATTTGCCCAGGTGTCGTTCTACTTTGCAGCTGGAATGCAACACTTTTAGAGGCGGTTCTTGGGTGGTTTGGAGGAACAGAAACAGTATGCTAGCTTCAAAAAGGAGGAAACTTTTGGAAATATTTAGCTGCAATCAGTGACCAGTACCACAATGTTACTGTAAATTACAATATTAGGTTACAGCCTGACCATCATCTGGAAAATTCCACTCCACGTTTAATATGGGTCCTAGAAAGAAGCATGTGTGGCGATGCTCTGAGTCAACACTATACGTTGATAACATGCTTTTAATATGTTTCTCAGCTCAAATGACAGATCTGCAGTTCCACAGATGTTTGCTCTGCTGCCGAACATCTGTTTCACATGAAAAGCGACTGTTTGCCTCTAGAAAACATCCAAGGATGAGGGAGAAGTCAACAAGTCCGTGTGTGTGTTGACACAGAACCAGAGTTCTGAATTTATCCACCCTTTGGTTTAGACAGCCAAAACCAAATGTACATACAAGCTGCAACATGCTGTGCGAAAATGTCAAATAGTAGCAGCTGCAGGCAGACATCTCAGTCAAGTCCCTGAACACTCAATGGCTATCATGAGGTCTCGACCTTCTGGTAAATGTGTCACAGTGATAAACAGCAAGTGTCACTGGCACTTCTAAGGAAACAGTATCCCAATTGTTCAGATCCTGTCAAGTCATCATGGAACTAAAAAGAACATCTAAACTGTTCAGTAAACATAACTTAACATAACTCAGTTGATAATAGTTAAACGTTTAAGTTTTTCCAGCTGAGCGAACGAGCAGAATTTAATGAAATCACGAAGGTGTGACCTGTTTTCATTTCGTTGAGATGAAATGTAGGACTTCTCTGACTGATGTGCTGATTGCACCAGTGTAACATAACACTAAGAAGTTATCTTTTAATAAAGGAAGATGAGTTTAGCCATGTGTGAAATCCATGCAACCTGATCCCAGACACACAAAGGGGATATCATTCAGGAATGTTGTGGATAGAAAGGACAGAACTACAAACCTAAACTGGAATCACAGTTTACTACACGACATTCATTTTGACAGTGACATTAAAAATCCAATGCTGCTGCCTGACGTTGTCGGCCAGTATTGATTCAGTCCGTACGAAAAGAAGAGTATGTGTTTGTAAATAGGGCTGATAGAATCAGTATGCTGCTGCTGTTCAGGTCCAGGTACGTATTTTAGACAAGGCCAGGCACATACCTGCAGGCTGGAATTTTATCAGAAGCATATTTACCACTATTTCATGTCAACTCACGATGACAGATAGGCCTGGAATTCCTCTGATCACCAAAGTGTTGCAAAGTGGGAACTTTCCTCTTTTTGACTTGAAAAACTATTATATTTACTGCAGTGGATGGAGAAACCTAACGTAGGTTTTGAGACATGTATGCAAGAAACATTTTGAACACTTGGCTAAATGTGATCAGACAACAAAACTTTAAATGACTCAAAGAACAACTATTTTATTGCTCACGTGGTTTATGATAACAGTTCCCTTAAAACACACAAACACTCCATATACAGCTGTTTACACTGAATGTGGTCAAAGATAAAATATGTTCTAATAATCCTTATCAATACTGGGCAAGTAGAAACGGGATTGTGAATATTTAAAAGTGTTGTTTAATATACAATACAGTTGAATGAAAACCTGTTTGTATGCATCACGTATCCCAAGATAACTGAGATGAGACAAACTTCCAGGAGAATTCCAGACATCACAGAGACACCGCCTAACAAACTGACCCCGATTGTCATTTGGATTCCCAACATTTATGCAAAGTGCAGGTAACTTCACCATAATCAAATTCTACTGTAGCTTAAGGGCGCCACCTGGAGGCCAAAAGAAGCAAGAACAAGCACTTTACTGTAAACAGAAATGTTTTACAGAAGAGTTTGACATGTCACAGCAAGATGAACACTTTCCTGTCACACCATCACGACTCGCTGGGAAAAGAACAAAGGCGTCATTATGATTAACAGCCGCTGGTTTCCTGCTATAATAAGACAAACCATCTGCTGTGGAAAAAAAAGAACTGGAACAGACCAGCAGTCAATCTGTCACTGTATTAACACAACATAAACACAGTTCAGTGGTAATAAGACAAACAACTCAAATTACAAACACAGACTCACATTCACCACAACAACCAGACAGCAGTATTCTGAACTAATTAAATAAGAGACGAGCGACCACCGCACGTAGCCGCGCCACAGCAGGATGGAGAGTGGCAACGCTCAACGACAATTTTTATTTTCTTTTTTTAAGTTATGTCACTGTGAAGCTCCAGGTACACGGGAGCAAGAGCAACCAGGCAGAATTAAACAAGTCCTGTGTTGCCCTGTTGTCTAAACAACAGTACTTGAAGTGAAGCAAAGTGGACAGTGAGCTGGGACCAGACCTGGCTTGTTTGGTAATAATCATTCCTCTGTGCACAATACAAAGCTGTGTCTGGTATCATGCGTTCATTCCAGTGTCTCATCAGCAAAGAGACCCGAGTAAGGTGATAGCTAAAACTACTAAAGATTGCACAACACTATTAATTGCCGTTTACATGGCAACATAGACTATATGGGTTTTCCAGAATCAGGTTTCTTAGGTTTAAATATTTTAAGTCAGTCCCAGTCTAATGAAAACAAAAGGAATATTTAACAGCACACCTGAATAGGTCAAATGGCTGTGGATGTGTGCAGCATACATCCTGCATTACGCTAATGTCCACGAGTCCTTCGCCGACGTAACATTTTATTATCAGCTAATTCCCTAGCAGAAGCAGTTTGGGCTTTACTCAGCATTTTGCCTGAGGATCCTTTTCTCCTCCTCAACAAAATTCTTGTCAGAGGTGGCTTGTCCCATGTCCCTCTTCCTTTTCTCCTTCTGCTGGAACGTTTCCACCCGGCGTTTTTTGGCGGACAGAGCTGGCTTGTCTTCGTCTTCGTCTGTCGTTGGTTTAGACGTTTTAGGGAGGTGGAGGGACAGTTCAAAATATTGATTAGTGATTTAATTAACATCACACTATTTGAACATGAAACCGACTAATTGATGAAATAACTGCAACTCTACTGACATTTCCATGTTAGACCAACCTGAGTCACATGGTTGCTCCTCCTCTGGCAGGAACTGGGCTTTGCCTGTGTAAGGTTGTGGCGCATCTTCCCCATTGTCTTCATACACATTGGACCACTTTATAGCCATGTCCATACCCGGAGGAGGTCCCTTCTTCTTCTCTGGTTCTGCAGCATAGCTCTCCGGAGGGGGCACAGCATTCGTCTTCCACGGCTTAAACTCTCTGGCAGGCTTCAAGTAATAAAGAAGGGCATGACATTAGATAAAAAACGGAATTAAATAATGAAGCAAAAGAAAAAGAGAAACGTAACTATTTGTCTGAAGCATGAAATGAGCTACGCACTCAGTCGCACTCAAATATAGAACAAATACATTTACAAGACATATGTTTTTATAATATTATTATATTTTCATCACGTGGATGTCAGATGGCTTTCAGTCGGTGAGTTAGTGGAAGTCCTAGCTCACATGTCTCCTTCTGTCATTAGGAAATGGTTCAGAGAAAAAATTAAACCCCACGTTTTTAATATGCAAGTTGTGTTGGAAAATAATACGTTAGAAAGCCATCAGATTTCTAACAGCTGGAGCAGGATGGAGGTGGAGACAGGAGCAGAGCCATGATGCCAGCTTAACCCTGGAGGACGGGTTTTAAAGGAAAAGATGGACTCTAGATGCGACCTGATCTCACAAGGCTGTAAACAGAAGCTTTTCACATATTGACATCGACACAATAGAAATATTTCGATGAGTGGTGCTATTATTACATCGTCTAATAATGATAGAATAATTCTCCAGTGTAACGTCAGTGGCATCTCACCTCTTCGGGAGCTTTAACAGCCAGGCTGTCCCAGTCTATCTGCTTGTTCAGCGGGTTGTAGAGAAACGCGGGTCTGGACACGGAGCCGAACAGCTCGTCTGGTCGGGGTAACGGAGCTCCGCCGGCGGCTCGCTTGGCCCCTCGCTCGGAGGACTGAGCTGCGCCTCCTGGAGCATCCTTTCCCGGATGCTTCTTCCGACTTTCTCCCTCTTCGTCCGAGTCGCTGTCATTGCTGCTGTCGCTCAAATCGTCGTAGCTCGAAAAGAAACCTAAAGAGCCGGACTTCTTTTCTTCTGACATCTTCTCGGAGTTATTAATGCTCGATTGCTTCAAAATCAGTTCACGTAAAACAAATAAAACATAGAATTAGAGCTGGAGACGCTGGGTCGGATCAGTTTGTACCTTTTGACTCTACTCCATTTTGAATCAGCCTCCAAAACAGTCGTAAAGCGCGTAACTGTCGTGACGACTGTCGCAAAAACAGCGGCCCGAGTGTAAATAAGTGAAGAAGCTTGTGCTGCTGTAGGCTGCTGCTAGAACAGGATTTCTATAGCAATTCATACTTTAGATAAGTGTGTTTTCTGCAAAAACGTTTGTATTGTGCAACTGCAGTATATGTAATTTGTAGGTGGTAACTATAATCTGTATGTTTTGGACATTTTAACACGGATCATTTATATTGCAGCTCATACAATAATCAAATCTGATGGTAATCGGCTAATATATCAACGCTGCTTTGTTTCTTTATTAGTTTAAGTTTTTCTTACATCAAGGACCACAATGGAAATAAATGTTTTTTGTGTTCAGGTGTTCAGGATACGATGTTGCATTTCTCGTTGTATCAAATAAACTAATTAAAACTGAAATAAAACTGTTGCAAGCAGGCATATAAGAACATTGGCATTTGTGGTTAACAAACAAACATAGTACAGTGTCTCAGCTTTAATAGAGTGCTTGTGCAGAACCTGGCAGTTAGACCTGAACTGCTGTCACAGCCTCCAAACAGTCTGCAGATGTCACTGTTACACTTTTAATGAGTTTAACCCTAACCCACTCTTGCATGGAATATTTCACACACTGGCCTCGGCTTTCACCATCCTGCTGCTATTTATATATATTGATGATTTATTACTCATGTAATCCTCTGCAGATGTTCATCTGTGACAGATGAATTACGATTGTTCTTCCACAAACATCCACCTTTATTCAGCTGTTTACTGTGAGCTGATAAGTTCACAGTTAAACAATGTCTTTCAGCTGAGTCATTTCCAGATAAATATTGAGTATTTGTCACTTTACTTCCATGCCTCAAAGCAAAGTTACAACTCTTCTTCTACCAGGTTGGTTTCTGGTTTAATTTTGGCACATTATGCCATACATAAATGATTATACTTCAGTGTGCCAAAACAGGATGAACAGGAAAACCAAGCAAGTGATGTCATTAACATTTGTTGACAACTAGAGTGTAGTGTGGTCACACCAATGAGACACAAACCTGAAAAAGTCAGAAGTGAATGACCACACTGCACTCATAGAATCATGGTTTACACAGGTTTGCATTATTGCCAACTGTACACTCATAAAACAATCCCCAAAGTCTTGATAACAGCTGCAATAATTTGTCTGTTAAAGAATGGTAGCAACAGCCCATATGACACTTGAAGTTAATACCGTCTTCTTCTTCCCACCACATTACTTCTTCTGATGATTACCAGCTGTCTCTAACCAAGCTCGACTTGGTAAAGGTAAAGGTTGCAGCCTTTGCCCTGTGAACAGCCAAACACCCACTAATGCACCAGGAAACAAATCTTTGTTTCTTTCTCCTTTTCTCTCCCACCTTCTATGCTCCATAATAACAATGCAGATTCTTTGTATGAGGTGTTTTTAGGTGAACCGAAGGTCAGATCAGTGCAGAGATTTACGGGACGTCCAGTCTGAACAGATTCTAAAGGTAAAGGATCGTGTAAAGGAAATAATTTACATTTTTTCCCTATGAGTGTCTTCCATGTTGGTATTCTGCTCCTTTATCTTCATCTGCTCTTCTTCCTCCTCTCAAGTGGGTTTAGTAATTATGGTAGTAGTAGTAACACCAATAGCAGGAATGATAGCAGTAACAGAACAGACGAAACAGTCCTTTACACTGTTATGAGCAGCTGCATGACTTTGATAAATCACTGACCAGTTGACTTCACATTTCTGCAAAACAAAAAACAAAGCTGTCTGGTGGCATGAATGATGTGTAAGTGTTTCTATGTGTGACTGCTGAGACATGTCATACTAGGAAATGTCTGTGAAGATTCTCAGTCATTCAGGTCACAATGATTCCAAATAAGGTTCCAGAAAGCTCTCTGGAATTGAGGGCGAATTAAAGTAACCTAAACAAGCTTATTTGGGATCATACTCGTACAACCTTTATATTTCCTGTGGTGTTTTTACACTGGTGCATTCGATGGCAAATGCGTCAAGTTGTAACTTAGGAACCTGGAATCTAAAATACACTGATGTTCATATTTCTTTGACAGGCTTGAATCTACGGCATGTTGCTTGCTCAGTAAATGCATGTAGGTTATATCTGTGTTTTATCCCCGGTAGTAATATCTAATTCAGCTTTCATTTTCTCATGTCGTAAGATGATCCAGATCCAGAATCTTGCAGATACAAAAAAGTTTAAGTTTTTGATAGACGATGACATTGGACTGTCTGGCAGAGCACTGACATATAGTTGTTCTCAGGCCTGGAAAAAGAACACGATGTTCATCTCTGGTATTAAACTGTACAGAATCTGACTGACTGATTGAGATGTCCAATACCAAACACTGGACATGAACCCGCACTTTGTTTTTTTTTTTTACACTAATCATTTAGTTTTCTTTGAAAAGAAGATAAAACATATTTCTCAGCCCAGTTTTCCCAAACAGGATATGGCACGTCAACAAATTGTGATAGTTTTCCTTTGTCAGCTCCTCTGTTGAGCCACAGGAAAAGTACTTAATTTTCCTGCTACATGTTTTTCCTTAAACACCAGGACAGCAGGAGACTCCTTTCCTTCCCATATAGGTTCTGCTGGTTTTCTTATGAATGCATGTTGTTTTTCTAATCATACTTTTGGCTTTGTGCCAGCTTCTGTGTCTGGATACAGGTAATCTGAGAAAGAAGTTGGGCCTTTTCTTGGGCTTACATTTTTGTCTCCAGTCTCTCCAGAGGCTGATCGTGATGTGAGAAATTCCCCATGGAGGTGAAAAGCCACACCTATCTACGCCGCTGTTTAATCTATCCATTCATAATGCCTCGGATGTCTTTATTTTATCCATAGGCTTAACACAAGTCTGGACACATGTATGTCTGCATGACACACATGACAGCGTGATTTAATTAATTAGTTTTAGCGGATGAAAAGAGGCAGCTGTTTTCTCTCTATCTCACTCTCTCTCTCTCATTCTCTTTTTTTACTTTCCTATAATTAACTAGAGGGAGACACACTAATTCGGGCTAACCAGCACCTTTGCAATGAATTTGTTCCTCCTTCTACTGGACATCAGATGTTATCTGCATGTTTACTTGGTGTTTTGTTGTTGCATCTGTGTGCTCTCAATTGAAGGCATGTTGGATGATTTGGAGCATTTTGGATCTCAGTTATAGAAGTGCTGTTTATATTTACCATGATTAAAGCCACAGTCGTCATCCAAGACACCTGCAGACTAAAAGGGTTTGGTGATGTGCTCATAAAACCCAGATGGATATTTATAACCTTTTTTTTCGCTAACAATTTAGGCTGGACAGCTTCCTATTGTCTTGCAGGCCCAGTTGTTTCCAAATCTGTCTTATCTTATGTTTCTTTTTATCTACCCATTCTCTATGTGAATCATGTAAAGAAAGAACTAAGTCTGTATTCCTGCCTTTTACTTGTCTTGCTGATTTCATAGCCAAATCTAGAAGTTTATACAGTCAAAGTTGCAACTCAATAAACCTCTGGCTGATGAAGTGAAGTGTCTGAAATGACCTTTGACTTCAAGCTGTGTTAATTCTACTGGGATGACACAAGGTAAAATAGTGACCTTGGAACAGTTAACGAGGAAAACAGACACATGACACTGGAGCTTGTTCTGCAAGTTGGAAAGAAATGTGTTTATTTAGACGTTTTTAGGACGTTATAAAACCAGTCAACACACTTAAATAGGACTGTTTCTGTCTGCCGTACTGACAGGAAGGAAAGAGCTGTGCTGATTGAGAGTAATCAGGTCGAATGATAACACACAAATTGACATGAAAGCAAGTTTTAGCATGGCTAAGTCACACTAGGAGATCTATTTTCTCTGATAAACACACAAAAGTAATTATGTGAATATTTAGTGGGGAAAAGTACACATTTGTATAGTATGGGTCTTTGAGTAGTTCCCTCTTAAAAATAATAATGAATGCTTTTTTGATCCCCTTGGGAAAATGGTTGTTTGGACAGCTGCTAGACCTGTGTCAGCACTACTACGGGTTTTTGGTTTCTTGTCCAAGATGTAAAAAAAATATATATATATCTAAAAAACAGCCCTTCTGCTTCTTTCTACTTATTCAGCAGTGATTGCGCAAGCAAACACTCCAATATAATAATGTGGTTGATTTAGCCACTTCTTATAGGAGCATAATCACTATATTGTCTTCATGTACAAAGTATCATTTATGAATAGGGCTTTATGGATCTCCAGGGGAACTTCACCAGCAGAACATTATAAGAATAAAACTGGCTACACCGTGGATGGTGTGGTATTGATCTAGTCATACTTTTGGTGTACTAGTACGCAGTCTTTTACTTTTGTACTGTTAGTACAATATAGAAACACAGCAACTCTTCAGAGCTGATACTGATGCTTTTACTTAAAGATCTGAGTACTTCTTCCACGTTTGTGTGCATGACATGCAGCCTTTTTAATGAAGCTTGTGTTTATGTCTGGGTCTGTTTTAGGTTTTATTCAGCTGCAGAACAAATTTCCCACTGGGGACAATAAAGTAAAGTCAAAGTTGCTGTTGTATGCATGGAGCTTTGACTGTGATGAATGTGACAGAAGACCTAGATGTTAGCGCAGATCATCCTGTTGTCTCATGGCTCTAATGACTGCCTAAGAAACAGTGTTTGTCGAAACAGAGTTGATTTGAGTTAGGCATATAATATTAATGTCAGCTTTTGCTGTGTGACAGGTTTTGTTTATGGCCAGGCCAATGGTCAAACAGGCATTTGTTAGCCATGAAAGCATTGTGGGTGTAGCGATGTCGTGTACCAGTTAAATATCATACAGCTGGAACATTTGACTTATAGTCTTACACAACACGTGCCTATTATATAACATTATGCTGCCGAACAAGACAAAACATAAAAAGATCAACCTCAACTGTCAAAGCAGCACCTGTGGAAATTAAACATTCATGCTCACGTCCTCTTCCAGCATTACTCGATACATATCTATCATCTCACCTTTCATCTTTTTCCATCTCTCTCTTTCCATTTGAATCCATCACTGATACAATTACCTGTTAAAAAGACTGAGGTGGAAATAACGTGTAGTGTCATGACTCGTCTCTTTTTTTTCCCTCTCTCTCTCTCTCTCTCTCTCTCTTCCTGAGAGAGGAAAAAAAAAGAGTTGCAGCTGTTTAAGTTGGAAGTCCACAGGCAACATTCATGTTTAAACAAGCATTTTTATTTTTATACATGCTGACTGTACATACATTAATAAAATTTGATCTCTATAAAACCTTTTTCTATTTGCCTTTCCTTTTCTTTCCTCTGTTGTACATTTCTTTTGCGCTAAATTCCTGGCCTTTCCTCCTGTTTGGGCACCCACAGCTCTGTGTGGCGCACAGACACGTGCTCGCATACACTTCACCACCGTGTTTTCTCTGGTCACTTAACACTCAGAGAGATTTTAAACCGGAGAGGTGGCATTCTTTGCCTCATTACATTAACTCCAGGCTCTGTTTGCACCGCGGCCTGTCGGGGCTCGTGGCTGGAGGCCGGAATGGGATCCAACCGATGTGGCAAGAGGAGAAAAAGTGCGAGACGGAGAGGGGGGCGGGGCAGAGAAAAAGAAGAGCACTGGGATGAAGGTGTGGGAGATCTGGGTCAAAAGGACAGTTGGTGGGTGAGTGGGGTGAGGTATGCTATGTTTGGGGGGTGATCATCCCCATCACATGTTCCACGGTGTCCTGCAGTGTGGACGACTGTGGGCTAAGCACACACAGCACACTCAACCCCATGCCCTTCCTGATGCTTTGATTTTCACCGCTTTCCCTCCTCAACAACAGACGCCACTCACACTCAGCTGTGCTCTGAGATGTTCATTCATACAAAAACAAGGATTTGAGAGGGGCAGTGCGTGAGTTGGTGAGGACTGTGTGTCAGCAGATCACTGCTCCAAAGCTTAAGCCTTAAAGTCACAAAGAATGATGCTATATGAGGTAACCACGCTGACAGTTTTTGATTATGGCTTTTCACTCTATCCATGTCCAGCTCTAAAAAAACACTCCGCGGAGTGGAGGAATCCAAGTAAAGCCTCGCTGTCTCAAACATTTCATATTTTGACTACACTTACAGCTTGTTGACATATAGAAAATTACCATAAGAATCCATTTCTAAGTTGTGGCTCATGTCAGTACTTTTATGTTGCATTGGTGCCATTGATTCCTTAAATCCATATTGTCAGACAATCTGTGTGCAGGCTGTAGTGTAGTCCACATTAGCATATTTAGACTTTTGGATATCTATACCCCAGTAAAGACTTTTACTGGGGTATTACTGGGGATTACTGGGGACTTTTACTTTTCCAGTAATGTGGCTTTGAGTTCTTCTGAAAACATGTGTCTGTAGTATTCCTTTTTCATTTCCAGATGTAGATATTCTTTAAAAGCAGTGTCAAGATGTTTTGTTGGAAGTTACACTGAGAGAAAACCCTGACGTTTTTGATTTCAACTGACAACAGTGAGACACAGTGAGACATTTTCTCAAACAAGATCAATTACTCAAACCTTATCTATCCTTAGCAAACGAAAGGAGAATTACGCAATACCTAAAGGGGCACAAAAATAAACAGATACAGACCCGAGCGCTTCTATGAGCTTGTGGAGGAGATTCAAGGCTGTCTGCGAAACAGATCGGTCACTACGTGAAAAACCTCCCCGCCTGTGTGCTCTGCACATGTCATGGAAGAATAGTTTGAGTCGAGGCCAGCAATATCTATTTTTTCGAACCCATAATTCAAATGAGCCCCATTCAGTTCTTACTGCCAATCATGTCTACAAAACAGGAGAGGAGGATGGGGGGGATCAGAAATAGTTTGATAATGAGCAAACACTGCTAACACTCCATAAGAGAGGATCTGAAGCACAGACAGATTAAAGCCAAGCCTCTGATACAAATCCTGTACTTGTCGCTTTCCCACCGCTGCAGCAGTTTCTTTCTTTTTTTCTTTCAAAATGTTGAAGTTAATTGGACAATGCCTGAAGTCTTTGCAACATATTTGCACATTTGAACCTACTAATCCACAAGCTACGGTATAAAATATGTCCTAAAGTGAGAAGTTACCTGATGAATCACAAGTACCATATAAGAAAAGGGATTTTCCCTTTATCATGAGGAGAAAGCTGTCAGACGTTTACCAAGCCACAATTTATTTCGCTAAGTGATGTGTTGTGTTGTGTTATCTCTTAGTATCACGCTTCATGTTCTAGAAAACCATGCACGTTAGAATGAAGAGATTTCCAAGTCAAATAAAAACTTGACTTGAGGGGTCTGATGGCATTTTAATGTTTCAGTTTGTGTACTGATTTATAAATAGAGATTTAATGTTTGAATTAGTGAGCCTCAGCTTTTTATTACTTTTCAGAGCCAGGCCAGCTGCTTTGCTGTGCTTTCCTGTGTTTTTGCTCTACAAAGCAAATCGCCTGCTGGGTGACGCTTCCTATTCAACGGAAGAGCACTATCAGTGTTCTCATCATTTCATTTTCACAAAATGTTAAGCCGTTCTTCTAAACAAATGATTCCCGCTCTGTGTCTGTGATGGCCAGCTACAGACGTTTTAAGACTGACTGGAGGGTTTGGCACTGATTCCTGCGCTGTCTGTTCCTGTGCCAGTCCTTCTCCTGCTGTAGGTCTGCTGTGTGATGGGGCGTGCAGGAAAGGGATTGGGGGCACATTTCACACCTTGGGAGCAGCTAGGTGGGGGAGGGCTGGCAGCAGCCTGATGAACAGAGTGCACCTGACTGAGTGGAAAGGTCCCCCAGCCTCCGTGGTAAAGAAATGCTTTACAGATCAAAGTAGGGTACTCCCTGTTTAATCCAATCACACACTACTCCTCCTCTTACGCCTTCTGCTCCTTGGAGTCCTTGTAGTGTAGTGTGCAGCTCACCAGCACCTAGTTCACTCTCCTGCAAAGTGCTCTCCAAGAACCACACCTCGTCCTCACTCCTATTAGCTTGAACTACCCGTTTCCCCCGATGCCCACGGTGAACCCTGAAGCCTTTGGTTGTAGGATTTTCTGACTCATTAGCTCTGCTCAGTCAAGTGGAGCATCCTGCAGATTCCTTCCAACCAAGTTCATCAACCCAGCCAGCGGCTCTGACTGTGAGGTGAGAAGAGCGAGGGGGCTCCAGCCATCGGACCCTGCCGCGACTTTGTTTAGTGTGAAATGAGACGAGGAAGAGGGGGGAGAGAAGGAGAAGATGGGAGTGCTAATCAAGACCAGCAGATGGGTTTTGATGAAGTCAGGTATGGGCAGCAGGGCAGCCTAACGCAGTGCAGCGTATTTAACACAGCTTAGCAGTGTAGTTACATGAGTGTTAACGCCTGTCAGTTACACGGCTCCACGTCTTGGCAGCAGGTATCTGTTTGACCCCTGGTCTATTATGTAGACGGCGTCCTGTTGACCTGGACTGTTATGAGGGAATATGATGAGCCCAGACCAGCATGGAAAGAGGGGGAGCACCTTTCTCAAAAGGTTTACTGTTGACCTGAACTGTTAGAAAGATGACAGTTGCTCTCATCACATGCCCGCCAACATCTGAGCAACAAAGTCGAAAAGGCTTCTCAAGGAAGTGGGCGAAACGACTCTCATCATCCACAGTTTAAATTTCGATTCAAGCTGCCTTAAAAATAATTCTCAAAGCAAACATTTTGATCTCTTGCAGTAGTTAAAGCGCAGGGTATCATCACACTAACTAGCATGCACAATTCCCTCAAGGGCCCTGAAACTAAAGCAGACATTTTTATTTTGATTAACTACATCTGTGTTTTTCCCAGCGCAGAATGTTTGGGAAAGACCTTGGTCATGACAACGAAACTCACAGTCAACTGGCAAAAAGCTCAGGTCTCCCAAAGACCATCCTGACATCATTACAATGCTGCGCTGCTTAACCCTCCTGCTTCTCAGAAACACCATTCATAAATCACAGGTCCACAATAGCTCTTTCTCAGGTGAAGGTTGTTTAAGACATTTAATTGGCTTTATATATCTTTTTTATGACAGAGGGTATCGACTCTAAATTATTTCATTAGTGCTTTTGTGAAATGTGAACTGGACTACAAATGTTACAGTCTGTAATTAGTGTTGAGTTCAGAGCAGTGTACCTTTAAAAAGACAAGACCTAAGCCTCCTTTTTTCCTCTTTTTGTTTACCATTCAGGAACTAAAGTTCTGATTTCTGTCCTTCTGGCATTATGTGATGGGCTGGTGCTAATCTAAGTATTGGAGTTGGCATATTAGATTTCACGCAGACTCCTTGATTTAAAAAGAAATACTTGCCAATAGTACGCTGTCCTCCCAATTTCTTCTGCTTCACTCATGCTACCAGCAATCAGATCAAACCTAAATACAAGCATGGTTTAAAATGCATGACTGCTGGACCAGTGCACTGAAAATATCAAATTTTCCCAAAGGGAATACCTAACCACTGTTGGAATCTAACCTCCAATGGCTGAGTACCTAACTTATCTGGTCACTGGAGCAATTTCTGTTTCACAGGGGAAAATGGGCAAACAACACATTTATAGCCCTGTGAAATGTGAAGATCAAGTGTCCTTGTCTCTATGCTGTAAATAAATGCAGAGGAATTAGTCAAGCAGCTGGAGTCTCTGGTGACAGCATGGTTTCTTAGCACTTACACACTTGACTAGCAACACGCTGCACACAAAGGAACAAATACAAACTGATAAGAAGTTGGCAAGGATCAGTAAGTGTATTAGAGCTTTTCCAGGCCTTGATTGCATCACACAACCATGCAGACATCTTGTTTCATTTAGGTCTATACCCAACAATCTAGCGTGTATGTTCTCCACTTTACAGAACTTGCAGGGCACAGATAATAGCTGGATGCCTGCACTGTGTGCGTTTCTTCGACTCGTGCCGCAGGCTACTCATTTAGAGGAAATTGTTTGCAGATCTTCTCTTGTTGATCACTGTCTTAATCAACAAAGAGATTTCTTTTCATCTAATTCATGTTGGGCTGTGTCATTGACCTGATGTCGTTTTCTATTGAGTGTGAACACATCCTGGTTTTCCTTGCTTCCTGTGGGTAGCTGAGTTTTACATTTTCAGGCCCCAGATGAACTTGCCATGTATGTCTGCCAATCATTTAAATTATTTTTTATTTATTTATTGCCAGACTTGTACCTAGTTTGACATTTTGGGATACGATTCATTATTATAATTCTCGTGTGACACGTATTTCCCAAAATATCAACCTATGCCTAGAAAAGACCACTTTAAAACCTATTGGATAAACAGAAAAGGCTCTGTCAACAAGTCATGAATTATGATTAAAACATTCCCTCAACCTACCAGAAATGTGTATGTCAATGAAGAAGACAAAGACTTGTTACGTGTGTAAAGTTAAAAATGATATAATAAAGCATGTAGGAGATTCATTCAGTCTCTTTATAGATGCTATTACATAATCTAACCACAGCTGATGTAACCTCAGTCTTGGCCTGTTTGGGTTTCCATCCTGTCCTGTGTCTACTAGACCCAATCAGCTTAAAACAGTCTGGAAGTCGTGATGTTCTGACCCTTGGGGCATCTCTGTCTAGACTACTTGTGTAAATCCATTATTTATTTTCAGGTGTGCAGCACAATGTATATTTTGTACATATCCACAACATTTAAATCAGAGTTTCAGCAGGAAGAAGAAGAAGAAGCAGAGCATGTGTTCAGAGGTTCTGCACATCTTCATTAAATGTGTCCTGCTGGGCCACAGAAACTAAACTCTTCATCAAATACTGAACATGTCAGAGATGTTGCTGGCGTGTGAATACTACACTGTCAGTCTTTGCTGTTCCCAGTGGGACTGCTTGGCTTATGTGCACACAAAACCCGACTTTGGTGTTCATTGGTTGTTTTTTGAAATTGAAAACCCATGTTATTTGTACGCCTTGGGGTAAGACTGGGCTGACTGAGTCCCATTTTTCACTAGAAACAATGAAGGATCCATTATAATGTGAATAGTGAGCCTGTACAGATACATGATAGATACACCATATAAGGTATATTTACCAAAGTTGTGTACTGTTAAAATATAAACCAGTGGGTGGGAACCTTTTGAAAGGCTGTGCCCTTGTTTTGTTAAGTTATTAGCAGCTTGCCTAAATTTACTGCAGGGGAACAAGGAAGCTATTATTAAAGATTAAGGAAGATTTTTGCAAAGCTTAAGGTCAACCCAGACGTGCTATATTTATCTGGACAGATAGATGACTAGGCCTTCCTCTGGTATAACCCAGATCTCCTCATCCAATACGCCACTGATCAGCTCTACTACAAGTCAGATCTCATTCTAGATCAGGCTTCGTCTGTGGTTGTCTTCAGTTTAGGGTGATTGAAGATGTAAATGATGCAGTCCTTTCAGCCACACTTTAGGAAATTATTAATTGCGTGTCCTCTTTAATCCAAGACGTGACCTAAGACTTTGTTCTTTTATGTCTATGCAAAGCTTTGACAGCATAGACATATGAGGTAATGACGATGAAGTATTTTTCTGCAAGCCAGCCACACCAAAACCATCTGTAACCCTGAGAGCAAACACATGAGGCAGTGATGACTGTCCATCTGTGTCTGGAGCCTGGCTTTCTAGACCTGTGTTGTGGCTGACAGGTGGCACTGCTTTGCCCCAGTGGAGAGAAACGCTGCAGGGCAGGAAGCCGAGTTATTTTTTGCCCTGGTGACAGTAGACGGTGACAGGAGGTAACTGATGGGTAGTGAAGTGTCTGAGCCTAAAGTAGGCCTGACAACCAAGGGACAAAAGGTCCTTGCCACCCATAAAAAGGCATATATAGAGATGAGCTCCAGAGGAAACATTCCTACAAACATTTTAGCATAGATTTTGCCAATAAAGCTGTTTTTATATTGCTTTTTTAACAATGGAACATATGATTGTGTAATGAGAAAAAGATGGCTTCTAATGACAAAGTTAAAGATAAGTGTTACTCGACCCTGCAGTTCCTGCAGCTCTGGAACTTTAGAATGTCTTAGAGCCCTACTCCTTTGGTTCTCTCTCACTGCTTTCATGGCGTTATTTTTACCCGCGGAAGTTCATCAACAGCTCATTTTAGTGAAACAAAAACCCACGACAAACAGAGCGAAAGCTGGTGATTGGCTGGTGAATGTAGTGCACCAAGCAACTCAGGAAGGAATGAGCAAGGACTAGACCCAAAGGGAAAAACGAATGCAAATGAACAAGAATGAGTGTTATATTTTACATTACATCATAAGAGGCAATAATATGTGATTAATATGTGTTTTTTTCTATCTGCTGCCCCCAACTGGTCATAAAATCAGAATTTGTCTGTGCTCCCCCACAGCATCACATAATGATGCTTCTGACTGGCTTCTCACTAACTGATGCACGGGGTGTGTCCCTCCTTGATGCCATGAGATTGATGGCAGCTGCTTGTCAGACCTCTCATCACGACTACAATCTTACAGGGGAAGCTTTTACTTTAGGCACAACGATAACTGAGTTAGGCATAAAATCTCCTGGACCACCCACACTGTCACCTCACGTCTTTGGGCATCACATACTGATTCTGCTACCACAGAATGTGATAGTGATGCTCGTGGAGTGAAGACAGGCTGGTCTCAGACAGTAGTCTGCGATAGCTACTTTGAAAAACTGACACAACTTCCCGGCTTTTATATATTTTAAAACTTAAGTTTAAACTTCAATCTGAAACTGATCTGATTTGGTCCTATATTTGACTCAGATGTTAAATCCGGCCTGTTTCTTCTTCTCCTCTTCCTGCTCCTTGGGGCTATTACTGTGGAAACCCAACAAAACGAGGGATCACAATGGGTTCTCTTCTCCCGCAGCAGTAAACGTGTGTTGTCTCCCGCTGGAACTGGGAACAATTTTTTGCACAGTTGTTTCTAATCTTTCTCAGAGCACATTGTTTTATGTGCATTTGCTTTTCCACGAAGGAAACTGTGAGCCTGTTTCTCATTGATTCTGTTTGAAGTTTTGAGTAGATGCACTTACTGGCCTTACTGAGAGTCTGTATGGCTGCAGTTTCATTCACAGGTAAGATGAAGCATGGAGTATTTCTAACAACAGGAAGAGGAGCAGACTCTTCTCTTGCATGGCTTCACAGAGGCTGTCCAGAACTATCACATAGAAATATTAATTGGCAAAACACATGTGAAAGCCATAAACCCTGTCACTGAAAAAATGATGTTTCCTGATGGTGTCCTCATTCTCTGTTTTCTCTTAGCACTCTGAAATCTCTGCCAGTGTTGTACTTTCTGGGTATTTATTTAAATGCATCTGAAGTAGCAGATGTAATAGAAGAAACATCCATCCATCCATCCAACCATTGTCTTCCGCTTATCCTAAACCGGGTCGCGGTGGGTGCTGGAGCCTATCCCAGCTGCCTTCGGGCGAGAGGCGGGGTACACCCTGGACGAATCGCCAGTCCATCGCAGGGCCAACACAGAGACACACAGACGAACAACCATGCACACTCACATTCACACCTACGGACAATTTTACAGTGACCAATCAACCTAACATGCATGTCTTTGGACGGTGGGAGGAAACCCATGCAGACACGGGGAGAACATGCAAACTCCACACAGAAAGGCACCCGGCCGACTGGGACTCGAACCCGGGTCCCTCTAGCTGTGAGGCGACAGTGCTAAGGAAGGACAGTGCTAGGAAGCCTCTCACACGGGAGAAGCTTAAGTCCATTTCCACAGTGCCGCCGCGCACAAGGCCGGTGTTGTGTGAAAATGTGTCAAAATTAGTGCTGCAGTTGGGCACCCTACCATTTTTAAAAACATTCTAGTCTCTCCATTTGAATCCATGAAACGATGAGGCCAATTGAGTTATCTCAATAACGTTTAGGGAGGAAACAAAGGGAGAATGATAACTTACATACCTCCCTCTGAACAGCCATCTGCTAAAAGCCATAATCATATAATGAATGACATTGGACAGATATGCTGAGAGGTCTGGGTGGGGGCTGGCCTGAAAGGGAAAGTGGCTGCAGCTACTTCTTAAACTTTTCTCCATCCAGAGTCATAAAGCACATTTCAGTCTATACTGAGTACGACCTTCTCCTGATAATAAAGCTGAACCTGAAATGTGGAATTACAAAGACAGAACAAATCATACTGCAGAGCAACAACTGGTAACGGGATGCATGTGGATCCAGCAGCAAGCACAACGTAACAATTCTTTTCTATTTCCCTTTTTTATTCTCCATGAAGATATTTCAACACTTTGCCTTTTGCCTAAAGATAATAATCATGAGCACTGGCTTCACTTCACAAAGAAAATATGTGGGATCAGGCCTAAATTACTCACAGCCTAATGGTATCAATGCAGATAAGAGAGAACTTGCCTTTTAAACCATTCTCTCAACCCTCTCGAGAAATGAAATGGGATTTTGTCTGAGAAACATTGTAGTAAGCAAGCATAAAGCCACTCTCTGTTCCACGGCCAACTCCACAGAGAATTCATGCCAGACAAAGGATCAGCTCCAGAGATGAAAGGGAGGTCAAGGTGGCTTTTTTCTCCTTCGTAAGTAAGCTTCTGCTATCACTGTTCCTCACCTCCCTTCTCTTCTACTCCTCCTTTTCCCACAGAGAGAACAATCCTACACCAGTTCCTGTTTTATTCTGTATTTTGACATCTTATTCTGTACAGTATGACCCAGAACTGCGGATCTATTCTGCTGTCCTAGACCTTCTGAGGTGTTGCTCTGGCTGATTTCACAGCATGTGTGGGGAAACCATCAGCAGTGGCATGAACCATTCAATGCAGTTTAAATGTTCTTCTAAAAGAGGCGCTGAATGACTTACTTACTTACTTACTTTAGTTTCCAGTAGCAATTTACCTAAGTTATTGTAGCCTCGTTGGTCATTTTCCAGGGTCTGTACACCTAATGAAGACTCTCCTGTCTTAAAACAGTTAGCTTTAGCTAATTTTCAGACCAAATACATGATACTCTTAGTAAATTGTAGATAATCGAGTCCAGAAAATGCTACATAGTTCCATTAAATATAATGATTCCCTCATGTAAGCGAACATGAGGGAATAGGAGGTTGATGTGAGAACACATTAGAGCCACTTCCCTTTAGATTTGCTCTGGACATTGGTTTCATCTGGAGAATGGACAATTTTCCTTTCATTCATCTGGTGCACATTTTAGGACGAGGGTCTGACTTGACAACTAAGGGATAGACAGTTGTGATTATGTTAGACGCATTAATTACATTCACAGTATATTAAAGAGCAAAAGCGTCTCTTTTATTCCTTATTTTCTGAATCGTCTAAGACTTTTTTTTGGGTGCAGTTAAATTCAAGTACAGACACTGCACTGTTTCAACAAGAACTTTTTCAGTGATGATATTACAAAAATTGGTAATGACTTAACATTCATCTGAAATGTGAACCATTCATAATGCAGCAATGTGTGATTTTGGCAGCATTTGGATGCCAGAAGTTTTACTTTATGTAAATGCTGACAGACGGGCTTGTTTTTGTGGGTTTGACTTCTTCCCAACTTGTGCAATATAAACACCTCTGATGGTGCCGTCATGCAATCCGTAGTGAAAGAGCAACCACTCTGGGGTCATTTCCCCACAAAAAAGCAACAATATTAAACATGTTTACACATAAAGGTAAAATCTGTTTAGTTTTCTGCTGTTGTAAAGGTTTCAGGATACTGTTCAAATGAACCATCAAATAACCAGGCGTTGTTATAACTGTAAAAGTGACCAGCAGTGTTTACAGGAAGATGCAACTGAAATTAGGAGTCATTTCAAGGAGGCACCACCTCCCTCTGCAGTGTGTGTCCCACATGTCAACCGGTGAACCTACAGCTCACCACCTCACTGCAGCCACACTCACACACACATTTACATGGAACACTGTTTCATCGATTCCTCTGTATTCCACCATCTGTGAAACACTCTCCCAGCTGTTGCCCACACTCTCCCTGCTCGGCAAAATAACAGCCCTACAAGCCAGTGACACGCACACAGGGCAGAAATTACACAGGGCTGTGTCTGCTAATTAGAGACAAAGCAAGGTTTAGTGTCTAGCCAGTCTGCAGGTAGAGTTAGTTGCCAATCTGGTCGCTCTCCGTCAGCCAGAGTCAGGGCAGATGCTGATGGAGTGTCAGTGTCATGTCTCTTTGAGCCCTCATGTGTCTTTTGTTCCTCCCTCAACTTAACCACTCCCCTCTCTCTCC
>JAUMTR010000019.1:17507871-17520445 GCA_032270685.1 Microctenopoma stevenorrisi | reverse complement strand
AAACATCCTTTGTTTGAACCCTCTCTTGTCTCTGGTCTGCGTTTGGGTCCTCCATTTCAAGCATGTTAATGACATGGAGAAGCCGTTGACCTAATGAGGCACACTTAACCGTGTCTGCAGCATTACTTGGAGATTGGTTTGCTTACAGTAGGCATTCAAAACACATTTTTATTGAGTCTACTGGTTGGCTGCAGAACAGGATTTTGTTTTACATGCTACTAGTCATAGAGCCGTTCTTCTTCCACACTGTCCTTAACTAGACCTGGGTGCCTTTGGCTACACTCCGTGTTCACCATGGTGACATAAACAACCTGTATCTATTAGGTTCACCTGAAGGACAATAGCTAACCAAAGAGCACCTGTGGATGGATTCAGGTATTCAAACAGGAAACTCTGGAGATTAAATCAAGAATAACAAGAGTGTCCAGGTAACATTGGTCAGATCGTCCACACCAAACTGCCAGCCAATGCAAAAACTATTACTTTTTAAAGAATGTTTGACCCAAACTACAATCCGTCTAATCACTTTTCTTTGAGCAATTCACTAAACAATTATTAATTATATTGACTGACTCCAGTTTTACACGGGATACGCACACCCCCCCACCCCTGTTTTACAGCAGGCCTGTGCACACTTTGACGTTGATCATATTAAACATGTAATCATTTCTGTCTTCAACATTCTTCATTATCTATCTTTATTTTTTCAACAACCACCACAACCCACAAATACAAAAGTCCAGTCTTTACTGGACTTATAAACCTCTGTAGCCAGTGTCCAAAAACACTGGTTTAGTGACTGCTATTGTGATTCTGGCTTGACTGCAACACATTTATTGGCTGTTTATGCAATGAAACTGCAAAATGGGGCATGCCGCTGGTTCCAGAAGAGGGTCAGTGTACTCTCATCTCCGTCTGCCCATTCCCTAATAGAGAAATCAGAGGCGTGATCTGATTCTGATTATCCGACACCAGTCACTTTTTGGACTGCTCATTACACATCTGGTCATGTGAAAAAAGAGACAAATTATCTTGAAGTTTGCTGTATGCCTGTGTGCATATTTGGCTGATCTTATTAAACTTAATAATATAATAAAAAACTTTATAGGCCATCTTTGCAGCAAGAGAAGTCAATAACTTCTCCAAGGTCTTCTCTTATGACAAATGTCTGGATTTAAACTTTTCCAATGCTTACTGGTCAACAAATAGCACATGCTCTATTTTTCAAAAAGAGATACTATTTAAGTCTCCGTTGTATGAGTCAGAGATTTGCTACAAACTGATCATGTAATTCATTTGTTCATGATGTTAACCATCGTTTAATGAGAGAATCATTGTCTCAAATGTTTTGTTTCCTGGAAGTGGGATAGCAGGAAAAGCACTATCCCAAAAAAAGCATGCTGATGGCAAAGCCAGACTGAGAACGAGAGCGAGAGAGTGTGCATCCTGTGCACTTGCGTCCTCCTCAGGGAGGTCTCTGATGAAGAGGGGGAAGAGAGTTGGACCTACTGCAGGAGACACTCACAGACCTCAGCAGATCCAGATGCTTTGTTTTGCAAAGAATAGAAAATGTATGTTCTTTGTTAATCTCACTGTTTAGAATGGCTGGCAGAGTTGCTCGGAGTTTCCACATCACTTTGACTTCTCATATGCTCATCAGCAACATGTCAGTGTGCTGCGGATAGGGCCGCACAGCTTCAGGCTTCAGGGGTCAGACCCCTGTCCATTAAACATTAAAAACACAGAGGGGTATTGATGTTCTGTGTATTACTTCATGTTTGGGCTGTATACTGTATGTGTTGTGATGTTTGTACGTTAGGAAACCCTGTGTGTCTCACCTGGGATTAAAGCCAGGAACTGGTCTGTCTCATTTTAGTGTCCCCTGAGTTCCCTAAGCTGCAAACCATATGGTCTCCCTTCTCATCCAGGGACCCGCAGAGCTCTGTTTGTTCTAGGTTAATGGGTTAACCTGGATGGGGAGTGGCAGACGTGGATTAGGGTCAGTTTGTTTGGGGAAAGAAATTGAAGTGGGTAGAAGAAAAGCAACTGTCATTTTCCAGGGGCAAACATAAGAGTGCGGTGTTAAGACACGGTTACAATAAAACGGAACAGTTCTGTGTGGATATTAGCCGCTCCAGAACAACAGTGTTGCAGTCCCACTACGTTTTTACTGTTAATAAATTGGTGATTGTTTTACCCTCTTCAGATGGAGCAGATGCAAAATCCAAACTCCTCAGACCTATGGCATGTTTCCCAGCATGTTAATTCATCTCCATGCACTACTGCAGCACATGCCCATGGTTACATCAGAATGGTGGTCTGGGTCACAACTGTTGGTTTTTATCTGAGTACGAACAGTCAAGGAGAAGGATCAAATTCAAACCTGAAAATAGTTTTATTTTGAAGTTTAGCTGCCCCAAGAGCAAAAATGAATACTCACTAACCATCTTTTACTTAAGAGCGAAATGAAAGCAGTCATTTTGTGAACAGCTCTGCACCTTGAGCAGAAGCAGATTTGCTTGTCTGCAGCAGCTGATCTCCTCTATCTTCTCTTATTTCAGTGCTGGTGTGCACTCAATGTGTGTCTTTGTTAACAAGATTATGCTGTTTTTTTTACAAGTAGAACACAGGCCACCCTCCATCGTGCGGATTGGCCACTCCACGCTTTGAGCTGATATAGTAGTCAAGTAGACAATGGGCATTGATGAACACAAGCCAAAGCTATATCCGTGATGTCACGAGTCAGTAGCTGGTGAAATCCAACACCACCAGCTGCAGTTGTGTTGGGGTGAATGCAGGTCCCCTTGCATCAGTGCAAGTCAAGGCACATAGCAGAAACCAGCGCCTGGAGGGAAAGACGCGCAGAGCTGGATCTGCTGTCGTGCTGGAGACCAAGTGGAGAAGAAGCCGAGAGACACAGTCGAGTTAGCACTGTTGCTGCCCGATCAGCCGCTCTCCAGGTCCTATCTGCCCTGCGAAGCTGTTGCGCGTCTCTACTTTGGATAGAAAAAGCAGAATCTGTGCGCGCTGCGGAGCGCAAAGGAGAGGCTCGCGTTAGAGGAGTGGGAGAAATCTCACCTCCCGACTCAAATACGATGAGGACATTCTGAGGTGGCAGTACTCCTCCGCCTTTGGTTAGTACCAAGGGGCTAGCCCATGAGCAGGTATCTTTTGGAGTGCGATTCTATTTTCACCCAGATCTCTGCTGCCTGGACAAATGCATACAAATGCATTTAGGAGCTCAACGGACAAGGAGTGGACACGTTTCCGCGGCAGCAACGTAAGTTTGGTCAAGTGTTGTGCATGTGTTAGAGTCCCCAAGACATATCCTTTTCATTTCAAGTGTAACTGCAACTGAGTGATTGCTGTTTGAACTTTCTAAACACATGCGCATATTGAATAATGGATGCTGGAGGTTTTTGTCACCAAAACGTGACTGGCACCTCGCAGTACTTTCATTGAATCAATAACGTAAATGCATAACGTTTAGTAGTGAGTTTGGTCGGATGTTCTTGGGTCCCTTTCATTATAAGGCTAGAAAACAAACGGTGTTTGTGCATGACCTCGCTGAATTCCAGCCTTATCTGGTGATTGATCGTTCTGTGACTGGTGTATTTGAACTTCTGCTATATTCCCAGTTGATCTTGGTAAATGTAGCTGCCACTCGTGGTCTTGGCTTTGATCTTGCCATATTACCATGCAACCCTGGCATCTCCTCCGAATCTGTCTTCTCCTTTATCTTAAACCCAGCTCTGGTAAGCTGGGGAATGTAGCATGGAGAGGGGACGGATGAGTGCGTCTTGGAAGCTATGATGCTTATTCAGAGTAACAGTCATAAATCTTTGCACTACTGTATGATGTTATAAGCAGAATATTACTGAGTTGGTGTGAACCAGATACATCAAACTTTGTCAGACTTGTGTATTTGGTGCCTTTAAAGCTGAACATTCCTCATGAATGTGTGTATCATTGACATCTAGGATGCAGGTTTTGTTGTCCTGTTACATCCAGCTGGGACATGCACAGATATGTGCATGTTGTTTTAGGCTTTTAAACAGGAAATGCATTTTCTGCTATCAGAACTAATTCTGACTGGTCTGTCTGCTGCTATGAGTCCTGTCCTGTTATAATCAAAAAGAAATGGTGACCGCAGTGCGTTCTGTTGTTCTGTGCTCACAATGTTTGCTTGACTGAAACAAAGTGGACCTGCGATCTTAGGTTTGTCCTTGAGACTGAAAATGAGAGCCGTATGGCAGAACTGTGCTGACTGAGAACAAGTGTGGCCTCCCCTTTGAATTCACTGGGAGAGTTAGTGTGTATGCATCAGTGGTTAACTGGCTCCTGAGCTCCAGACAATCACCCAGTGTTGCAGGCAGTGCTGCTCCATTGCTGGCAGTGGTTGGACTATGGAGTTGTAAAGATTCACAACTGTACATTTGACTCAGAGCTGTCCTCAACTGTATGGAGGTTCTCTTAATAAGGCCACGCTGGTCCACTGAAGCAGTTGTAAATGAAGATTATTAATAGAATATCAAAAACAATGATTCATGTCTTAGAACAGGAAACACACATTAAGGTGTCTGCAGGTCTGTACTACACAGAATAAGACGTCGCACCACTGTGTTGGCTTCGATGGTTTCATTCACTGTGCAGTGTGGTGCAAAGAGTGAGTCATGCTTTAATGATTGTTGTACTGGGTATGGTGCTGCTAAAAAAGAGGATATGCTGTGTGGGTTCCCTTGATATTCAAGGTGTCAGTAGAAATGGAGGAATACTATCTGGGAAAAAGCAAGTGACCACAGAGAACACTATTGCTCCTGGTATAGGTGACTGAATGTACTACAGGTAGACAGTATATTACTGCATATTAGGATACAGATATGAAAATATAAACTTTGTCTGTGTCACAGGACCACCGACCATGCTGCTGACATCACTGGAAGCCGTAAATAAGGGATGTTTCTCACTGGCTCTCCAGCTTATTATATGAAGAACAGATACTCATGCTTGCCATGAGGCTACCATCATATTTAATCACTATAATTACTTGGCCTACTATGGCCCTCAACTTTTGTTTTCATGTACCCTAGTTCTTTGTTTTACTACATAATCACATTATGAAAGCATGCCCATATCTGTGGAATATGTTGATGATGTAATACCTTAGTTTAACCAAATAACGCGCCAATTTCTGATGGTGTTTGTGCAGTCACATGTGATTTTATTTATCCCCGCTGAGCTTGTTGGTGCTCCTGATAATGGATTGGATATGTAAGATAAATAGGATTTTGCTTGTGTGGCTTAAAGATTAGAAAACTGAAATTCAACAGCAAAGAAACAGAAACTTCTGGTATCCTGGTGTTATTGGTTTCAGAAGACAGGCAACCAGATTTGTTCGCCTGTAGTCTGATTATCCTTGAAAAATAATCATCACAGCTTCATCACAGGGATCACGGCTTGCACCCTGAAGCATACCCACCTTCTCCACACCCGTGGCTGCAGAGATTTTTGGCCTGTCTGTGGAAGTCAGTGTATTTATACCCTCCTAACATCTGCAGCTCCTCATGCAACAGAAAAAAAGCAAACCAACAAAGGCCAGTGAAAGTTTACTCACAGCCCTTTGTCTACTCGCTGTCTTATGGACTATGTCAATCTTTACTCTGGTCTGCAGTGACCTCTTGACTCCAGTCACAAATCTGAGTGATCTTCCAAACTACTGCAGGTGAAAATAAGAAGCAACCGGACATATGGGTCTTGGAACATTATATGATTTATGGTTTTATTCATGAGTTGCTTGGGGAAGTTTGATAACGAAATGAAAGTATTTTAAGCCTTGGCTGATGAAGGATTACAAGCCACTGAATCATGGAATTTGTGGAATTGTTAATTTTTCCTGCTGGCTATTTGGACACGAATACAAGAATACTCTGCTTAATGCTTCTGTAATGGAGTAATTATGATCAGGATGCAGTTGCTGAGGCTAAAAAACAACCAGTAGCAAGACATATTGGCTGTAGATCAGTTACTTATTCATATCCAGGAATGTTTTGGTTGAGATTGAGAGGTGAAGCATGCAGGGACAGAACACCTTATTAGCGAGAAATACAGATCTCTTGGTGTCTATTGTGAGCTATAATATGGCTACTTACCCTGATAAGCCATAACTTGAAAACCAGCATGGGAAAAAAATATAATGCCAGCTGTGATTGACAGGTGTCACAGCACATGGATTCATTGCCTTCCCTCTTAACGATTTGGCTGAACTAAGGCACATTTTTGGCATTTAACAGTTTAAGGTCAAGTTCTATAAACATATCACATCTTAATAACAATTACTCCTTCTCACTTTTAACTAAGAAACTACTGCAAACTACTGTTGCAGTATTCTCATAAGGTATTTGCTTTAGATGGTCCAACATGTCCTTACAAATCATCAAACCTTTCCACCAAAGACAAAATAAAGAAATGTTGCTTTTGGGTGCTTACATTTTTATTCCAAGAGATATTACCAGCACATTTATTGGTGTACCTGGCTTCTTGTTGATCCCTTAAATATGTCAAACAATCCTTAGTCGTTTGGGTAGATTAAGAGATTTGCATGCTTTGCATGCACCACTAATAGATTTGGTAAGTAACCTGGTAAATTAGACATGTAAACTCAAATGTCACTGCTCAAACTAAAGTCACCCCCTGACAGGCACCAATGATGATTGTAAGAAAAGTGTTTCCCTTTCCTTCTGTGAATTGTAAACAGAACTTAAGTGGGTTTGCTCCTATTTGCCAAACCAAATTGAACACTTTGCTTCTCAATTTGCCTCTCAGTCTTTTCCCCAGTTGAATGAGCCATTGTAAGGGGTCCAAGCTAATTTTGCGGGGAGAAAGGCAAAGACTGTTGCTTCTGGAATGATTCATCGCAGTAGGGAAGTTTTAAATAGGGATCATTTATAGTCTTGTCTACTTGACACCCATTCCTCACATAGTGGTATTTCCCTTAGTCAGCAGAGCAGTGTTTGGGAAGCTTTGTCTTGCTTTCAGCAGTCTTTTCTAATAACGCCTAAGATTGGGAAGCATGACATTGAGTGCTGTCACTCAGACTAGGACTTACTTCAGAATTTATTGAGGAAACAGCAGAAATTGATAGATCTGCGGGCCATGATGGACACCATGCAGCATGTGTTGTGAATGTTTAGTTGCTTATTCCTGCTAATAAAAAATGAAACATCTAACACATATTACCTCATCAAAAAATCATCATCTTACACTGAGACAGAAGGATGGAAAATGGTATGGTTAGGATGCTGGAAGTGCTTGTGCTTACGTCACTGTGAATGTGTTGAAGTGATGACCTGAGTCTGTTCGGTGGCAGAGCCTCAGGGATGCCTTAAATAGATCTGTCTTCATGACCAACAGGCAGAAAAAAGTTGTGTGAATCAGCATCAGGTGGCCCCTCTTGACTCTTTAAAAAGGAAATGTTAAGTGTTAAATTTTGACTTTGAAACCCAAGCCTTTAAGCTTAGCCATATTTATTGTCTTTTTGAATCTCATTTTTATTTGTCCATATACCCTCCTTCTCTTTCCCCTGTAGATCTTTTCTACTTTGGGGACATGTCTGTTTTCCCGGGTGTGGAATGTCACACTGCTTTCACGATGGGGAACAGGTGACAGACATAGTTCATGGTGTTTCTACTGACAGTCAGCCAGATTTTCTTTCCAGCATTTCTACACTTCTTCCTCTCCTATTTCTCTGTCTGTCTGCCTCTGTTTTTCTTTTTTTCCTCAAATCTACAAGACCACCTTTTTTGTGGGAAAGCAAACATGCCTGTCTGTCTGTGGATCTCTATCAAACAGGGCCATGCAAACACTGGAAGCCTCTGTGCTAGACTAATCTGGTCCTTTAGGTTCACAAAGGAGAAATATTTGACATTTATTATGGTGTTTATAGCAATCACACACAATCACGCATAATAACCTCTAATGTTTTAATGTGCCACCACAGCCTGGGACTCATGGCAATCGTTTTGTTAGTTTTAACTGCATATTTAAAAGTAGGACTACTGTCCACTTGTGAACACCATCATCCTGTAACAGACCCTTTACAGCAGTTGCTAGAAGCAGCTCTCGGGGTTGTCTGTTTGATGGATGTTGTTGGTATGTGCAGTGTACGCCTGGCAGTTGGAGATGATAAATGTTTTGTATGCCACTAACTGACATAGTACATGTTCTACCTGATATGATGGACACTGGAAAAATATAATTTACCAACTTAAAACACATAGGATCAGCTACATATGCTCTATGTTTTTTCTTAAGGTAAACCATATATATTCCATATTATGTGGCTAAAAGAAATGAGGAGTGCATTGACATTGATGACAATGTCAATGCACTCCTCATGACACATGATGAGTAAGGACTGTGGTCATTTTTACACTTGGTGTCAATTTACATGCATCAAAACTGGTTTAAGCATAATGTATCTGTATGTGGAAATCACATCTGATTAGGTTAAACAGGTGTCAGGGAAATGGGTTCCTTATTTTTTGGTTTGACCTATAACCAATTATACGTCACAAAAGCTGCCATTCTCCTGTAGCTACAGTATATGGTGGGCAGTGCCCCCTAGAGGTGCTGTGAATTAGGGTCAAAAGAATCAAGTTCAGTGACTTGATCTTAAAGTAAAGTCTAAGGATGCAATATAAGTAAAAGTAGGTCTTCAAACCTTTCAGTTTGAAATAAAAATGAAATCTACATTAAGGTGATTATAAGTCAAAGAATACATTTATTTTGATTTGTTGCTTTTTACTTCGTAGTGGAGTAGTTTCCAATAAAAAGTATGAAGATTTGGGCAAAGTGAAGATACAGTGATCAGTAACCAGTTGGTATTTTCCAGTTTCTGACTGACTAAGCACGCCAGATACAGTTACTTAGCAGGGCTAATTGGAAAAGAAGGAGGGAAGTAGGCCTGAGGACCTCGATTGGGAAACCTTGGCTTAGAGATTTAAGTGATCTTGGAACTTACTTGGAGTACATGGGGAAATAAATCTTAAAAGCATGCATTTAGACATTGAAACAGTAGTTAAAAACACTGTTTTCTTTGTAGAGTTCTTTAGCACTTCTTCTTGAATAGAACAGTTAAATTGTGCTTTTAATTGTAGTGGAGTATTTTAATTTTAAAAAAGAATCAAGAAAAAGTTGAAAATGTCCTATGTTAGCTAACCTAGCTAGCTGAACTAACTCAAGCTAACACATTGAACGCTTCCATTGGTAAGTTAAGCTAACACAAACCTTTAACTTCGACAGTTACCTAATGTCAAAGTGATTTCTATCCTGCCTGTGGTTTTCATACGAGGATGATTGGTGATTTGTTACTAGTAGTTTGGCCCCTTGTATAATAGTAGGAAAAACACTGCAGGTGAACCTTTTGGTAAAAACGACTGCATCCAGTGGTTGGGCCAATGTATTGTGCTTTACTTTACTTTACTTTACTTTACTTTACTTTACTTGGCAGACGCTTTTATCCAAAGCGACTTACAAGGAGAAGAACCAGCTCGCTGGTTTACTGTATATTAAACATTGAGTGTGTCTTGCATGTTCTTGCAATTACTTATCAGTGTTACCACTGCAGGTTAGGGTATTTGCATTTCTCTTTAGTCCAGACTGGCCTTAGTTAGGTGACCACTCCAAAAGGCTAAGCTAAACGAGTTCCCCCTGTTAAGTCACAATTAATATTTCCAGCCTTTCAACTGACTGTCCATGTTTCTTCATATCAGGGTGCAATTACAAAAAGATCTTATGGTGTAAACTGATGATGTCAGGGAGATACTTACTGCTTATGTCAGCAGGGTAAGACTAGACATCTAATAGTTAATGACTGATAGGAAACAGAAGTAACATGTAGTAATGGGTGTTTTCGCTTAGATTTTCCTGTTTGGTCCATCATCATTCACTCTTAAGTGAGACAGACTTTCAGGAAACGACACATATGTTCTGTAGCACTGTTTAGTATTTCACTTGAGTGTTTCTTATGAAGTAAAAAGCTCTTGACACGCATCTGTATGGTAAATAGCACTTCCTAGTTCGATCCATATCACAGAGTTTTCCAACTGGATTAGAAAGGAGTGTAATCAGCAGTGTTGCCTTAGAGTAAAAAGGACCAGTCATGAATTTACCATTCTTCTGTGTGGATGCCATAGTTAACATCTTTCTCCTGCACTTTAATTTATTTCTTCCTGGATTTCGTTTTTTTTTTATCAAAAGATGACTGGGACATTTTAAGTTGTACATGTTAATACGTATGCTTATACTGGTATTTGTTCTCTAATGGATTGGCAGGGTGTATGAAAGGTTCATTTAATAATAAATCTTATATATATATATATATTTTGCTGAGAATGTGTTTGTATGTCCCTGTAGGTGGAACTTTCTCCTGCTCCTGTCAGTATGCTCAGCAGTACTCTCTGGAGAAGAAGACTACCTAGCTCAAGGTAAACAGCACAATCCTAATCCCCAACTCAACAAAACTCAGCAAAAATGTTTTTTTATATGTATTCTTGGATGGCTTCATAAAGCAAGTTAAACACATGACTTTCTTTTATAAGAGTTGGAGTTGGGACCTTAAAATAACTTTTCCATTCAGTGCATTTTCAGGTTAAGTTCCTCTAAACCTCTAGTCACTCATTGGTGTTTTTCAGAGTGGAAAATAAATCCTTGCATTTTTCTGTAGATGTACCAGATATTAAGGCAGGTTTGAAAGTAGTCCGTGTGGAATAATTTCAATCCTGTGTGTGGTAATTTATGAGGATGTACTGTATAGTACAATCACCAGAGTAATAAATGGAAATAAAAAGTTCAGTCTAAATTAATTCAATAAAAAAATTAAAGAAATAAAGTAGTGTTGTACACACACATAACTAAACATGGCATCAGCACTGGCCTGTGGATGTTCCTAATGATGCCAACTCCCAGCCATAATTTGCAATGATGGAGACAGATTAAATGAGGCTGCTTGGCATAAATAAAAACAAAAAGATGTAATGAATACTTTATACTGTTGCTGTTGATATTAGCATTGTCCTCAGTATACTAGGTCATATTTTTAATTGATATGGCCATTATTAAATAGGGGCATGAAAGATGTTCTGATTATGAAAATAGAGACTATTTAATTGTCATATATTTATTGATCGGCCAAAATCCTGTTGGATTTTCAAATACTGATGTGAGCAATTCATAGAATAATTAATCACAGAGCATATAATTAGATATTTTTTAATTGCTTGACACATCCACTCTGTATTTAGTAACCTCTCTAGGTTACTTTTTAATAATGGACAGGTGACACATTATATTAGCTATTGCTACTTGAATCAGTGTAGCATAGCATTTACAGTTATCCATGTACTTAAGTCAGTATATTGACTTAATTGCTCAGACAAGGTGTCAATTAAGCCCACTCTTGTTTTGCTCTTCTTCTGATTTTTACCTTCTCCTTTAACATGTCGGTTCTTGTTCCTCAGGTCGTAGCATGCATGAAGGAGCTGTTTAAATAACCTCTCAACCTCCTCTCAGTTTCCCTATCTTCTTTCATGTCAAGTTTTTCATCTTTGGTCCATCAGAGTTTCAGACTGAATACTGCCAGTTTGCTGTCAAATCAATGAATTCTTAAATCTTAATCCAATTAGCTAAAACTGAGAGTACAAGCGAATAAAATAAAAAAAGCAAATGCTTTGGCAAGCATGCTAGAGTTAGTCAGATGCTGTGCATATTGTCATGTCCATCTATTGTTTTCGTTTTTTTTTAATGAAGTAACAAGTAACATAAAGAGTTCAAGGGGGGAGAGTTAGCAATTCATGATGAAGGCTATACAAACATTTTTATCACCAGGGCTCTGAGGAAGCAATACCACTCATCTTTGTGATTATTATCCCACATATTCCTCTGGATGTGACTCCCCTGAAGGAACTTTTAGAAGAAAATGCTGTCAAAAGGATCCAATGAAAAACCAGAATACCGTGATCAGTCTAAAAGATTTGTTGTGTTTTGAGTGGAATATTGCTGGACAAATGCCAGAAATGGTTCATATGTACATGTAATTTAAAAGTTGAGTTGCCCTCATGATGAAGATTTCACCTATTTGTTAATGTCTCCCCATATGGCTGCTGCCACTTTAACAGAGGAACTAAACCAGCCACCTTATTCATTCTTGAATTGTCCCCTTCTGCCCACATATCTAAAGTTGAAGAGCCCACCACAAGCAGAATCAATCCATCATAATGAGGGGAAGAGGAATGCACACAGAGCGCTAGAGAAGCTTGTCTTCACATACAAGACAGGTTAATTGGAATCTGGACTGACATTACTTCGGGCAAAGAATGTCAAGGACACAGTGCTTGGATCAGCTACAGATGAATAGTTTCCCTGGCTGGAGGAATAAAAACAAAGCAACACCACATTCAGAAATTCTGTATAGTAGATGTTACTCAGTCTATATTGCCCCATTCATCTCTGCATTAATTCAATTCAATTCAATTCAATTTTATTTATATATTTATCCATTTTACAACAAAAGTTATTT
>JAUMTR010000019.1:17492931-17505781 GCA_032270685.1 Microctenopoma stevenorrisi | reverse complement strand
CTTTCCCCCACCTTACATTTATGACCCCGTAGAACCAAGTGTGTATTGTGATATCCTCAGGCAAAGCTTTTTATCTGTTGAAGAGACATGGCTAAAGAATACAATCTTTTTTAGTCAAGACCCCAAGGCTCTGTAACAACCTGCCTGAGAAAATCAGGCTGTCCGAGTGATTGAAGTTTTTTAAAATCCCTTCTAAAAACATACCATGAAAGTTTTATTTAGGCTGGACTTTTCATCTCTTATATTACTTTTTTGTGATTTCCTTAGTCTTTCTAGTCTTTCCTTAGTTTTTATTTTATTTCCTTATTGTGGTATGCAGTGACTTTATTCAGTTTTCAATAACCTATTTAAACAAAGTATTCCTACCTGCTTTGTGAACCTGTCTGAGCATGTTAACCTTACTAGCGTCTCCTCTGTTTTACAGGAGTGGATATCCTTTATCGATTGGGGCTTACAACTCAAAGCAGCAAAGATGGCGAGAGGACAAGCTCAATTTTACCTGCTCATACCACTGTCCCTTCGCCACTGAATCTTCCAGGTTCTGGATATGGTGTATTACTCGACTCAAACTCACTTTATGAGACCCAATCAGGCAGTTTATTCCCGCCAGAGTTTGGTGAGGAGTTTTCTGTTGTGGTTAGTCTAAGCTCCTGGCGAGCAAACAATGCTTTTCTTTTTAGTATCAGAGATGGCAGGGACAGATTGCGTTTTGGAATTCAGCTGCTGCCACGTCGAGTGGTAGTGTACACTGCTGAGAAAACCTCAATCTACTTCACCTACAACTGGCAGGATGGACGCCAGCACCCTTTTGCTATTGGTGTTCGTGCACGGTCAGTGTCCTTTTATGCGGATTGTGGGGCAGTGCAGCAGCGGGAGCAAACTCTGGGGAGATCTCAGACACTGGGGGATTCTAGGGGTGTTTTCACTCTGGGACGGATGAACTCCAAAGCAGCTCCATTCAGTGGTAGAGTCTGCCAACTAGATATTTATCCCTCTGCCCAAGCTGCCGCGCACTACTGCAGCTACCTTAAAAAAAAGTGCCGGCTGGCCGACACTTTCCGATTGCCTTTGCCACCTTCCATTTTGGATATTAAGGCAAACGATCCTCCTTCCAATTCCTTGACAAAGTCTTCTGGAATAACATCCACCTATCGTGCCCCGACAAGAGAAGCCAAACTGACCCCAGGTATCTCGGTCACACAGACTTCCATTTTAAAGACATCAGTAAAACTTTATCAGGGGGACCAGAGCCACATTTCTGATTGGGATCCTCAAGCCAACTCCGAAACATCCGTATTTCAGCCTGATAGCCCCAGCTCACCCAGGCTGAATGGGCAGGCAGAGCTGGATCCTACCTATAGCACAACTATGACCACTATCAAAATGTTATTGGCAAAAGAGAGTGACTCCCAGGAGGATGGTAATTTCTTTGAAAACAGCACAGAAGAAGAGAGCAGTTCCATCAGCCTGCCGTCTCCACATGCCACTCCAGACCTGACGTCTCCAGCCAAACAAACTCTAGTGAAAGAAGGACTCAGAAACAACTCCATCACTGGCTCCCGGGACTCTCTCTTTCAGTCTCAAGAGACTCTCAAGGAGTATATGAGAGCCAATGGCACCACTTTGTACCGAGAGAATCAGGTGGACACTTCAGAGCAGCATGATCTGGATGGCAGCTACGATGACGTAGACATGGGGGGATATGATTATGGATATGAGGAACCAGATGTCTTTTATGATTATGAAGATGTTTTTCATGGTCCCAAAGGAGAGCCAGGTCTTCCGGTAAGTGATTTATGACAAGCAGATCTATCTCTAGAGTGTTTTTCTAAAGAGAAGAAACACAAGTCAGTGCACTGCTTTACATTAGTAAATTATTAATGCGAGGCAATCATAGCTGATTTATGGCCCTCATACTTTGAATGCTTTGTAAAATTGAGCCCAAAAAATATGAAGAAATATTTTCGCAGGGTTGTGTAGCGATTAAATGGTGATAACATGTTAAAGCACTGCTCTTTTTTCATGCATACACAAGTTGTTAAAATAACATGTCATTCCCTTGCTGAATTCCTGCCAGCCGCTGGTGTTCCTCTGAGAGAGGATTACTCATCTGAAGGTTAGAAGTAAACTCTGGCTAGAACAAATTACCTGTCCATCCACCCTTATCTTGGAAATACGCTGTGAGCTTTGCTTCCAAACATTCTTTTATAGCTCTGTTTAGGTTTTTAGGCATTGCTCATGTTTCTATGGGTGAAAGGTGTTAGGTCCTTATTTTAGATCTGTTTAAACAGAACAGTATGTGTAATGATGTAAGTGCTCGTAGTCAGCTGCCAGTTTCCAATAGCATTACCTCAACTTTAACATGTCTGCAGGCTCTTAGGTGGGACACAGTTCTCTTAGCACTTAGCACTGCTCCTCATTTCAGAATCACTGAAAAAAGTCATATTTGGGTATGATTGGGTATGATGTATAATATGATTGTTTTCGTCACCCTGGGGGTCAAAATTAAGTGTGTAACTTATCAGCAAAAGTCATGCTTTGAATCATTTCATGGATTTTAAGTCGCAGATTGGATCGGCCCACCCCCAATAGAGTGCTAAGATTTTCCACAATGCAGTACGGCCTCATATATATAGGAGGAGGATCTCTCACTTGGCAGAAAAAGAGGCTAATTTAAGAGTGTGTAGGCAGTTCTGTCACACACACAGTCACCAGACCTTGCTCAGTTATAGAAATTAGGCTGTACTGTTGACGTACAGGTATACACAATCTTTGCTTTAGCGTGTTAGCAATTGTGTTAGCAATTGCCGTTTAGAAATAAAGCTTGGTGGTGGATTGGGACCATAGACAGAGCTAAAGTAAAATCGGTCACAGAGGAAAAGAGGCAAAGGCCTGATCAACCATATAAAACCTTATGATGTTAACACAGCTGAAGACATGCATATTTTCAGTGAAAAGATATTCAAGCTTATGTGTGTCCAAACGTTTGACTAGTACTTTATGTGGGGGGGCTACTCTCATGTACTCTTTCACTAACCCACCTTCCCTGACTGTCACTGTCAACCGCTCTGTGTGAAGATGTTCGTTAAGTCAACTGTAACAAGCAACAGTTGCGGTTGCATATTATTTTGTATGACAGTTAAACTTGCACTAATCACTTACACCAAATTTGTGCCAAACCATGGAGGTTAATCTAGATGCATCGACTGCAGTCCATTATGCCACTAGTCATGCTCAGGAAAAATACTGTTAAACTATTTCCTATGCCTTTGCCTTTTAATTTTTGTAACTAAACATTTTAGTTGTCGTTACATAGTTAAATGTGCCACAGATCTCTAAAGACACTTATAATATCTGCTGGGCTTCTTAATAAGTGAAGCCTTTCTTCAACCATAACCTACCTGACCTGAACATGCTAAGATATTTTCCGTTGTCCCACAGACTACATTAGTGTTGATCATTAGTGTCTTAACAAACCAGTACGTCCTCCTCTGCCGCTTCATGTTGACAAGTTAACAACAAGCAGTACCGTAGATGGCAATATGCTGGCTAACCCATAAAACATTGCAGTATTCATTTGACATGGATGCCATATTATGTCTGATACTAGTTCACTCTGAATTTTAGGTATGTGTATAACACTGGGAGAATTTGTATGTAATGTATATGTAAAATACTGTGACCTTGGTAAATATGGACTACAGCGGAAACGAGTTTACCACTGCATACAACAGTGAATCAAATAAATTGAATGCTATTGCAAATATCTGTCTCAGACAATATTGGGCTAGTGAGCTAATGCTCATTACATAACTTATTACTTATTGAATGCGTGTGGGGCAGCAACACAGTGGACATTGTGATTCAGCTAATGTCACACAAAGGCAACAAGTTCAGAAGATGATTCATTCTACCCTTCAGTTTTATCGTTTTATTGTATGAGTGCTTCAGTTTCTGTAGGCCTTGGTGAAGGCGGTGTTGTGCTCACAGTTTCCATGTGTCTGTATGTGGGAGTCAAGAGGAACAAACAGCTGTTTTATTAGTGTCTCCCTTTGTGCCCTGATAGGATAGTGATGCTCTAGAGCGCTGCAGTTCAGAATGGTGGATAGAATACACTTTATAAATACTTTTTTATGGGATTGGTGTGTGTGTGTGTGTTTTATGTGATCTGGTGCTGTAAACCAATGAAACAACATTAACTTGATCTTGTATAGTGGTAGGGGAAACACTGCACTGTGTACAAAAACATTAGTAAATGCTTATTTTAAGTTTAAAAAGTGATCATGGCCGACTATCTTACTCATCTTGAATCTCGAGGGTTGGTATGAACTGTGGTATGAAGGGTTATCTATGTGGAACCTCAGCAGGTTACAGGATTGCTGTGGCTCAGGTCCAGCCGCTGAGACTGGCTATATCACTTATCAGACCTCTGCCTGTTGGTCTGGGAGCTTGGTTTGTATTGTTTTTTTTTCTTTGACTAGGAGATGCAAACAGGTAGAATTGAACTTAGCAATTTAAAGGTTCTGCTTTATTTTGTCCACCTGTCAGTGAGGTAATGTTTGGCAGCTGACTGACAGCTCTCTGCAGACAAACAATTATATTCAAATAAACTTTATTTATATAGCTCCAAATCACAACATAAGCAATTACAAGGCATTTTACAGTAGGTTTTACAGGTTTAAGTCATTACACTTATATAAATATATACAGTATACAGAGGAATTATAATAAGTGAGCAGACTCAGTCAGTTTCTGTTCTTCCTCATATTTATCATATGAGATGATGGTGAAATATTAAGTGAGTATTACTTTACTTTTCTTGGCAGATGCTTTTATCCAAAGCGACTCACAAGGAGCTAGCGCTGTGTGTCTGGCTCAAGGGCACACCTGGTAGGGGATGGACTAGGAGTCAGACAGGGTTTCAAACCTGCGTACTTCTGCATCCCAGTCTGACGCCTAACCCATTGAACTACCAGGCCGAGTATTAAGTATATATACATAAATATATTTACCTCATGCTTGCTAAACTGTTCATTACAGTTTTTAATGACTGGAATCTCTGATATTATCGCAATACTTTGTTAAAATATATTTAATGTAAGCAAGTCCTCAGTCTTTCACTTGAAGCATTTATATTGCAGATTTCTGGCTATATTACAGTTTATTCCTACTTATGTGAATGGAAATATGTGGACTTCTGTGCAATTACAATAATTTTGAACAGTAAAAAATGTGTTTTTCAAATTTGTATATATAAAATATAAATATTTGGTGTCCTTGTATCAATACAATGTCACCACACAAAAATATTGCGATACTGTACTGTAATTGAAGGTTCAGGACTAATCACTCTACTGATTCACACATGTTTTAGACTTGAGGTCTTGAGGTCCACCTAATGATGCTATTATGTATTATATGTCCATATGTCTGTCAACCTGATATAATCATCAAATGTGTGTATAATGTTTACTTTATTTAGACTCAATCTTAAGTTTTGAGGAATAAGCAGTGGGACAGTATCTACCTTTGATCCTCTCATACGAGTACGAAGCCTTTCCAAACTACAGTATGAAACGTTTATGGATCATTGTTTTACTTTCAGAATTCTTCAGGGTCACTAAACACTACATGTGTGTGGCACCTGTAATGTCAGAAAGGCAAAAACGAGACGAAGTAATTTGATAACATGAATTAAATATTAAAGTATGAGTTAAAGTAGACATGATCTAGATCTAAAAGTAACATAAGTGGTAAGAGTATTATGTTTATTCTAGAAACTGAGAAAAGTTGGTACTCATCTTGATAATGTAATTCAACTCTTTTGTTCAGGGCCTTCTCAAAATAGCCTTTAGCTGAAAACACATTGGAATTTTATTTGAATCTTATAGCTCCTACATAAATATAACACAGACTCATCATTGCACTAAAGTGCATTTCTGCTTGCTATTAACGTAATGTATTTTCTCTTCCTCTTCACTTCCTTTCTTTCTCTCTCTACGACATTCTTTCGCCGTCTCTGATTCAGGGTCCTCCTGGTCCCCCCGGTTTACCTGGGCCTCCAGGAAAAAGGGGTTCTCGGGTGAGTAACATGCACAGAGGAGGATACACAGGTAGCAAGCTGTAAAATGTTTTATTTGAGAGTAGCATATTACAAAACACCTTTTTTCATTTTGTAATTATTGTATTACATCACGAGGAGTGGATATCTATTTCAAGAACAAACATACTTGAGGGCACATAGTAAAAGACAACAGAGAAGAGAAGAGAAGTCTGCTCCATAGGAAAAGCTCTTTTAAAAATTAGGTTGTTGTATTATTTTTTGAGCTACAGAGACCATCATAGCAGACAAAATCTTATTTGGTCACTGAGTCACTGCAAAGTCCAGTTTATTGGCATTGAAGGCATTAATCCGTGAAACTATGGCAGTCAACAGGTACTGTCTATTTGGCTTTTTTCTATATTTACCACAACTATTCAGCTGCATCTGTCAGGACACGGAGTGCTGACATATATGGTTGCTTGAACAAACTCAGAAGCACGTGCATGTCAGTGTGAGAGTTCACTTTGAGGGCACAGGTGAATTGTTTGAGTTAGCAGTTTTGAAGCAACAGGTTGAGTAACCAGACCTTTCCAGCTGCAACCTGCAAGAGTATCTGCTCTCATCTTAAGAGTACCTGTATGCCATTGCTATGGCTCTCGTGGTGCATAGCAATGTTTTTTGCATGTTTTTTATTGCAGGGGTAAAGTCATTCTGAGTACACTTCCTGTTGCATTTTTACAGAGAACATGACAGGGCGCTCAGAAGGCAGAAAAGAGAGAAGTGGTCTGCTATTAAACGGCTTGGAAAGCACATGGCTGATACAGAACATAAACCCTATAGGCTAAGCTATAAAGCACAGACAGAGTCAGGCTTGGAATCATTATGTGGTGAGAGCGGAGGCAGCATGTGGCACTGTGGCTGTGTTTGCTGGCTAAGCACACACACACAGACTTACTATGTTGCCTTTAATTGTTAGCATTATCAGACCTAGTACATATAAATCACAACCTGCCCCTTTTTTATGGACATTTGTTATGGAAAAGGTTAGCTTCACAAAGCTGGTGCAGCTTTGTGAAGGGAGTGAACTGCTCTGTCAGAGTGGAAACTCCCACTGCTACACTTCCAACATAGTCTAAACAGGCAGCATATACTAGGCCTTTTAAACAAATAGGGTTTTCAGGAATTTATTTTTATTGTTTTTGGTTTGACAACATATTCTCATGGAAGACAGATTACTGACATAAAGACAGTGAAAGAGAGGAATGAAGAGAGAGAAAGATATTTTCCTGACTTTTGGCTATGGTGCAGAAAAAGCAGCAGGAGAACAGATGTGCAGGAATAGTGTATTTATGGTGTGTGTGTGTGTGTGTGTGTATATAGGAATGTGCAGATGTAGATTTTGGGGTAAGGGTGCATATGTGGTTGTGCATTCATATGATACATGTGACGTTCAAAGAATGAAATTCCTTTGGAGCTCTGAAGCCAGACATTGTTTATAGTGAGCATGTGTGATGTGTGGCATTGAGAAAACTGTAGCATTAACTTACTTAATGTAGCTGTTTTTGTAACGTCTTGAAACAAATAGCTCCATGTTTTTAGTCTTTAGATAGCATTCATACCAGAAATGTCTTAACTCAATTTAATTAAATGCTGAACTGTAAACAGTATACAGTAACTTATTGTTGTATTCACTCTCTCTGTGTGCATCTTTTCTAGGGTCCCACTGGTCCACATGGAAATCCAGGACAACCTGGACCACCTGGACCCAAGGTGAGTGGTTCAGAAACAAAAGCTGCACTCAGACATGGTGATACCCTGATTGTATCTAGATATCACCTGGGTATGTGGGAACACAAATGTCTTAGTCAGATGGATCAGAGAAAGGTCTAGGTGATGCTGGAATGAAATCTCCCTAGCTGTAATCAAGCAGTTTATCCCAATGTGAGAAAGCCTCTGACTTGGACAACCTCCCCTGTGCACTACATGTGTGCAAGCACACCTTCGCACAATGTCTGGACTAGATTCTCATAACATTAGCTGGAGTTTATAGGTAAAAAGCGGAGGTCAGTATAGGCTGGTGTAGACAAGGTAGATGAGTTCTGTCATCAGAATCAGAGTCAGAACCAGTGACTCACCGACAATAAATGAAATAGTCCCGCCCAGGCTTTCATTACATAGATCCAACCTTTCTGCCAAAAGATCCTGCCAATGTTTTTGATGCGTTTATTTGTAAATTGACAGACAGATCCTTTTGTACTCTTTTTTTGTAATTCATCCTGCTGCTATTGTTATGAGTTATGTCATACATAACACTGTCACTACCTCCACCGTGCTTGTAAAATGAGCTTGTGGGATTTGGATTATGAGCGGATATCTTCTTACTTTATACTTTGACCTATCCATTATTTTATTAGAATCTCTGTTAATCGTTTTGCTCTGGGACCAGATGTAAAAAGGGTATTAGGATGTGGTGAGCTGCATTTAGATTGTTGTGGTGCCAACCAGCCTACCACTGAGTGGTTTAGTCAGCAGAAGAACAGTCAAGAAACAAACCCGTGGCTTGCTCTCCTCTTGCTGTCTTTTGATGGGAAATAGGTAGGACCTCACTTAGAATGGTACAGCCTAAAGATGAGAATAATTTATGGAAGTACCTCAGGGGTTATGATTACTTCACCTCAATTAAGTAAAGAAAGGAATGTCCTGTTTCCTACCTTGTTTAGTCAAAAAGCACAGGGACACAGATGTATTTCTTCTGTATTGCCCCTGACCTTGCTGAGGCACTGGACACCTGAGGATCTCGGATTTGACTCTTTTGAATACAATATATTTCAAAATAACAAGAGTGCTCACCTTGTAAACCCACAATAATGTGCACACATCCAAAACAGAGATCCCTGTGTAATACCATAGTGACCATTTGGTGAGTCATTCTTATACCCTAAACCCCTTGCAGATGGTGGAATTTGGTTTGAGAGACACTTTGTCTTAGTTTGGGAAAATATGTGTAAAAATGTGTTGGGTTACTGAGCAAATGGTGAGAATTGCAGTTCCTCATGCTGAGCTTAGTTTGTGTTTTAAGAACATTTTGTGCCACCAGTCGAAATGCTTTGCGGCGTGGGATGGGGGCATTGGCTAGAAATGTTATAAACAGATAACCTGCATAGCTACAGTGGTGAGACTTCTTTCTTGCTTTTTTCAAAATGTTTCCTCACTAAGCCAAGTAACTTTTTCTGTCCCAAGAAATGTCAGACTGAAGAAGCTACTTGAATGAGTACTGGACTGTTTTGAATTATGCAGAAAGAAGTGTAATAAGCATTTAAATAGCAAATTAAATATTTGTTTTCATTTTCACTCATATTTTATTAGATATTTAAAAAAAGTATATATATATATTTTCCCTGTCTATTTATTTATTTCACATCTGTGTTGCTGCAGACTGTAATATATATATATATATATATAATTTTTAAAAATATATATATTTTTTATTTAAGTAACCAAATATATCCATGTCATTAAAAAAAATTTTTTTCCCCACTGCATCCCAGAGGAAAATGGCACAGCATGAACACTAGAGCTCGGTAAAATTGATACTCAGATCTCCATAAAAAATCCTGAAGATCATTCCGTACACTGACTGTAGCACACCTAGTGAACATCCTTAATTCAATAGCGCCGTTAAAGTTTACCCGGTGAGTTACTACAGTTTCCCCCGGTGAACTTTAATGCAGTCGAGGTAGTGACTCTCTTTACAGAAGGCAGGGCCAAGTAAATCAAAGAAGCTCCACACAGGTGCTTCCTGCTGTTTGTCAGACCACAAGACTGAAAACTCCAAGAAATTCAAACAATCTACTGATTGGCTGGTCACATATTTTGTATCGGTCACTCCTGGTTTAATATCAAGTTTAGAAAGTCTCTCGCCAACCTGTTAGCAACTCATTCAGATGCTCTGAAGACACGCAGCACAGGCGCCGTGTTTGGAAACTGTTGATGAGTCCAGACCAATCGCATGTCTAGAAAAACGGTGTTAGACCCACCCACTGAGTTTGATGGGTAAAAGGTGACAGATTCATTTATTTCACAGCATGCAGCAACACAGACACGAAATAAATAAAGTGAAAAAATATATACTTTTTAAAAATATCTTATAAATTATGTGTGAATTAATGACATATTTAAATTGCTATTTAAATGCATATTACGTTTATTCTATTGTGTCGCTCTCTACGCTCCATATAAATCTGCGCTCCCACGTGTAGAGCAAACATTCAGCATCATACCTAAAAAAGTAACATTACCCACCTCGTATTGAATTAATTAAATTGAATTGACTAGCGGTTATGTACTGCGTGCTAATCTTAGCAGCCCAGCCATATTTTAATGTTGGCTATCCTAACAAACCATGTATGTATTAAACAATTAGGTGAAAGGTGCAGCTAGAGGCTGTAGCAGTGGAATAAATGAAATTATGAATTGGAAATTGTATTTTTTAAAAGGCTAAAATATTTTGTGACTGTTGATATTGTGGCTGTCCGGCCCAAATAAATCACTGTATGGGAAACACTGCAGACTGCACATGCTAGTAGTAAGCTGCTGTCAGCTGCTCCCTTTCGTGGTCACCACAGCAGATCACTGCAGATATTTGATATGGCAAGGGTTTTACACCGGGGCCCTTTCTGTTGTAACCCTTTATCCGAGTTTGGTACCAGCACTGAGGTCCTAGGGCATAAACCACAAATTTTGGGCTTCTAAGATGGTAAGTTGGTAAGACGCGTTCTATTTCGCATGTCCTCTCAATCTGCAAACGGAGAAGAGAACAGGGAAGAAGACGGAAGACGGTCAGAAAAATGGAGAAAAACAATTTTTAAAATTTTTCTACTATCTTTTTTGAGATAATGTGTTTACCGTTTTCCTATTATGCCAGAGTCTGCAGTCACAGTCACATCTCCATAGTCATACTTCTAAAGTTTTTACACACTGAGAAACCTCTTCATATTTTCTTATCTATGTTAATGATGGGAGTAGTCATGTCAATGACTTATGGCATTTGGAACCAGAATATTTTTCCATCTTTTCTGTAATTTCTTTTATGGGTCGTACTTACATTGGGACTCAATTTCTGTTCCAGGGATCTAAGGGAGACCCTGGGCTGTCTCCAGGCCAGGCTCCACAGGGAGAAAAGGTAAGGAATCTCCCACGAACCATTCTTTTTCTTGTAGGTCTCTTCTGTTCTCCCCATCTCCCATTGATTGTAATGCTTCTAAATGATATTATACACATTATTCGTCCTTTTATATCACCACACCTGACAGCGGCCGATCATTAACTTCTTTTTTGCATTTGTTAAGAAGGAAACATGATTTTAACAAAATACTATGAAAATGATTCTAAAATGTTTCAATATAATACAATGGTTTATAATGACTACAGAAATGCAGTACTTCAGTATTATAAGAATACATTAAACTTGATGAAATTATAACAATGCTTACTACTCCTATTTAGAAAGTATTCTTTTTTTGCATGAAGAAAAAAAGAGCTTTAAAAACAAGGTTTACAGAGCACTATAGCACAGTACATGAGGGTGGTTATACAGGATATATTTTGTGGAAGCAGTGCATTCTTTGACCACTCTGGATGTCTAAGGAGTAAAATTATCCATCTGCACGGAGGAAAAGACGATGGAAAAATCTCCATTCTCTTCCAAAGGAAACTGTATTGGATTTATTACCTAAACACTAGGGACTCACTTGGATTTGAATTAAGATCTATCTATCTATTAAATTTGTGTTAGTATAATAGCAAACAGACTATTATACACATTTTTTATTTTTGTATTTTGCATGGTCATTCTTTGGTACATTTTCTATATCTATTTAGTCTTGTCTCTTGTTTTTCAAAATTATTTTAAAGTTGTTTAATGTGTTAAAAATAACTGCCCTTACCATTTACCTGTAAACAATAAAAAACATACATTTGTGACGTAAAACAAACCTTGTGTACATTACAATAAAGACACAGTCGTGCTTTTTTAAATTGAAGTGCTTCCCATTTGAAATCAACATAAAAAATGTATCAGAGGAAAAACCTGGAATACAAATCAGCTGAAGCAAGATGTGATGTGTTGTTCCAGCTGATTTGTTTGTATGACTTTGCTGGAATGCACAGCTCACGCTAGTTTGCTTCTTGTCTCCGTTTCTGATGTGAGTCTCTGACTGCAAGTGGTCGTCACATGTGTTCTTGTGGGTCTGTGTTTCATGTGTCGCGGAAATCAAAGGGCTTTAAGTCAGCATGGAAGCTCGACTGGTTTGTGACTATAAAAACCCTTAAGCGACAAGCTGTGATGCTCTGCCTATCAGAGTTGGCAATAAATATTTTCCATTCCATGTGGTAAAAACCGCAACATGGTTTCAGCAACCACCAGGTTGTTTTAATGTTATGACTGATTGGTGTGTGTGTAGATGTTATATATGTGTGTGGCTGTAGGCTGTTTTACATAATGGGGCTCAGATAACATCTGTGGCAAACTCCTGAATGGCTATACCGTGTGAGACTTAGTGTATAAGAGGATATTGGTGCAGCTGTGGATGATGTAATGGTATTGATTCTTTGATAATTTATATCACCCTCAACACAAATTTGCAAGATTGAGAACAAACCTGAGTTTTATTGTTGTTTTCTTTCTTTATTGAAATGTTGAACACTACCTGGCGCGCCACAAATTCATTCGATCGCTTAGCCTGGAAAGATAGTTTATTAACGTATAAAAAAGCCCTCCGTAAAGCTAGAACTTCATATTATTCCTTA
>JAUMTR010000019.1:17430602-17491278 GCA_032270685.1 Microctenopoma stevenorrisi | reverse complement strand
CTTGCTATGTAAAGTGCCCTGAAATGACTTTCGTTGTGATTTGGCGCTATACAAATAAAGATGAATTGAATTGAATACCTGTGACTTCATGTTTACCCAGTTCTTCTGGCTCATTGTGGTGAATGAGTGAACTACTGATTCTAACTTATTATTTATAAATTAGATGTTCTTAACAGCAGCATGAAATGTAACATATGACTGAAAACAAAATTAATTAACAATTAGAAACATTTTACTGATTCAATTTTGACCAAAACCGTTCTCAGCAAATGACTTAACTAAAATTTTTTTTTCTATTTTCAATTAAGTGTTGGTTGACTAGTGTTGCTTTCCTCATTTCACCTTTTTCATTCCTCCATAGCATACTCTTCTTTGTCAGTTATTGTAATAGTACCTTTGCAATGAAACCCTGGCTTTATCACTTTACATTTTTGCAAATGTCTCTTTTGTTCCAATAGGGTGACAGAGGTCCAACAGGTCTGCCTGGTCCAAATGGAGTTCCAGGTCCACCGGTAAGACTTTGTGTGTTCAAACTATATTTGTTATGTATGTTTAACAAGCAGCTGAATAAATGTAGAAGACGACTTGGACTCTTTATTCTTTATACACTTGATGTGTATGAGGCTAAATAAACCACCAGCCTTTTAATGTTGTTGATGAGTAATGTATTATATACATTAGTCATCTACACATGAGTGTAGTTAATGGTACACTCATGTGCAAGTTAATGGTACTAAAACTGTAGTGCTAGAGTCTTTGTAGTGCTGCTAGCATAGCTTTAGTCTCCTAATTCTGTTTAAAAAGTATTTGTTTGATTCCATTTTAAGGGTCCTAAAGGTTTTCCAGGTCCATCTGGACTTCCAGGTGAACAAGTAAGTAGGTGTGTGTGTGTGTGCACATATCTGTGTGCCTGTGTTTGCGTTATCAACAAGTTACATCAGTCGTGTCTCCTCTAGTCAGATGATCCCTTTTATCCCCCTCTCTTTGATGGAAAAACTCTTCACCTCCTTGAAATGCTAACAATTAACAAGCCCATTACATAGGTACTTTATGTTGTCATTTTAGCCTTTTGCTATTTACATCAGAGGTATGTGGAAGAAAGAAGCCATTCATTTCTGTGAATGCCAGGAATAACTACAGTGCCAGTTATGATGTAATCTGACAGAGACCTGTGCCCCTGCCACTGGTATTTTGATTTGTTACCACAAACTACTGATAATTTCCATTACAAACCTAGGCAGCAATCTGTGGAAGACAAATAAAAATGTACCTTTACATTCTGACAGTGGAAAATCTGAAGGTCAGTGTTCCAACAAAATGTAGTAGTTTCAAGTTTGGTGATTTATTATATAAGTAAGAATCTATAGTAGTTTATTATCACTGAACCTGATTCGATAATGGTTGTTCTAAAATGTGCTGGATTAGAGCATCAGAACAAATGTTCAAAGGCTAAAGTATGTTTTTTATGGGGACAGCAAAGTGAGTCTGTGCAGAAATCTACAGGGTTGATTCAATGAAAATTGTCTGGAATGAACATGGTTTGTTTTATTCTGCAGTTTGCAATACTGTCTTCTCCTCTTTCACTTTTTCGTGTAAGTTTTATAATCTTTGTATCTGCTGCTCATAACCACTTGCTCTCACTCGCTTTCTGTCACGCTTTGTTGCAGGGCATTCCAGGACCTCCTGGGGACACTGGGGCTGCAGGTTACCCTGGCAGGCAGGTGCAGTGAAAAATACAACATTATGCCTCCATCGATCTTCTTAGAAATTGATTGCTGTACTGAGAACACACCAGGAAATACGCAGCAATTACTATAACTACATAACACATTACTCTCTGTTTCTCTGAGCACATCCCATGGACTTAAAATGTAGTAGAATACAGTAGCTGTTTCCACTGCATTAAAATATGGTTTATAATGACATGCATAACTTAATGAAATTGGTTTCCTGATGTTTTTCATGTGTGCAGTGTTTGGACTTAAACCATGTGCAGTGCCAGCAGTGTGGACGAAGAATTATAAAGTACAACTTAAAGTATAAAAACCCTACATGGATACTTTCTTTTAGCTGTCCATCAGTCAGAGCCACTGTATTCTCTCTTATTAGGCCATTCAGAGACTGATATGTTAAGGTTTACCTCACCCACGGGAGTTGGCGTATACCGTGACAGTTGTTCCTCCTCATAACAGTGTTTCCTATGTTGCAGGGCTCAGCTGGCCCACAGGGTAACCCAGGACCTAAGGGTGTACGTGTAAGTATAACTAACACTGTGCTCTAATTCAGTGCTGGATTAATCACCTAATTTCCTGAAAGGGTTAGGACAGTGTCAAACCTCCATTCTTGCTACAGGGAGACATGCTGTCTGATGCAAGCACACTGCCTGACGGGGAAATGAGTTTGTTTCTCTAAAGGCTTATTGATTCAGCTTCATACAGTTAATTCCTCTACAAGTAGGAATACAGTACTCACCAAAGGGGAAGAAGAACAAACTGATAGGAGAACATTTAAAAGCAGAGGGAGAAGGGTCATATCAACTGGTAAGACAATGAACTTCAGTGGAGCATAGTAGTTTAGAGAAAGAGGTTAGTTGGGCTTTTGCTTCTACTATTGATATGATGTTAGAGTGCATCTGAAAGCAGACTTGCAAACAAAAAAACAGCTTTTAGTGTGTTTTCAGTCTGCCACACAGATTCTATTTACCTGATTTCTTGATTCAACAGGTCGGGTAGTAATCAGGTCTGGGCCTTGACTTTTAAAAATGTTCATTTATGATTTAGCAGGTAGGGGGAAAACTGTTTTCACATAGGGCCAGGCAGACAGCTGTTTCCACCTTTATAGATATTTTGTACTTACTCTGGTTGTTTTTGGTTGATACATTTACTGCATATGTCTTGGCTAATGCATTCTCATCCTGCTACAATGAGCAATTACCACAGAAGGTAGGAGGTTCCATACAAAAAGATGAAACCACTGGAATGATGCTGCATTACAATGTCAGCCTTGGATCGGACCTCCTTCTTTTAAAAATTTATTTTAAATTCGACAGGCTTCCAAAATTTTACAATATGCATAGTGTCTGTGAAAGTTTCTGCACACCTCACTTTTACGATCCAATGATCCCCATTTATTGTCATGTACAGCTAATAGACATGTTATTTTTCAGGGTTTCATTGGGCCTCCTGGCATTGCTGGGCCTCTTGGGTTAGAAGGAGAGAAAGTGAGTGATGTTTATGTTAAATGCAGATATTTTTAACTGACTGCTGTGTTGTTTTTTTTCTACATGTACAAGTTCCCAGTATTATTCCAATATATCTCTAATATTCCCCCCCCCCTGCTGTTCATATCATATTCATATCACACACTGAAGTTCGTTATAAGCTATCTTTCATGAGAGTTGTTTGAGTTTTAGCACTTAGCCTTAATCAGTCAGCTTTGTTCCCGTATATCTTGATTTATGTTGCGGTACTAAGCACACAGGAAATCCTGCTCTTTATGTTCTCTGTTATGGCTTGTTACACATCAGCTTTGTCCCAAAGGACCTGTTAAGGCAATGTGCTGAAACCATTTCTTGGCTTACTTAAAACTCTGCTATAGCTTGCTATGTTGAACAGTGCCATTTCAGATCTGTTATTTCTTCATTTGTTTTCTTTTGTAGGGTATTCCTGGTCCCAGTGGAAAACCTGGCCCCAAAGGAAGACGAGTAATAATCTTTCAATTGTTGCCATTGTTAATAGTTGCTCTCAAACACAAGTAGTTCATTATGCCTTCTACAATCTGACAATAGCTATGGGAAGCACCATCAAGAGAAAAATAAGGAAGAAGATAATAAAATGATCTGTTGAACACTACCTAGAAAAGATACCAGAGAAGGAATTAGTTTTTGAAGAACACCACTACTGCTTAGTGTTAAATAAAAACAGTGGCGGTGTTTAAATTTTATATATTTTAGCATACATTTAAATCTGTGCTATGGTTTCAAAGTAAGAGTTACCGGTAGAATGACATATGGGTGGACTGAATATCTGGCTTGGGCCCTGACACTGAGAAGTTATTTTTAAAGCTTAAACAAGCTGTAGCTTCTGCTTCTCTGTATTGGAGTTGCCAAGTGGGCAGGCAGCCCAGTGTCCATTTAATCTTCTTAGGACTTCTTTCTTTAACAATCATGTGGATTAAAGAATCTGACCAATATAGCTCACCAATATACACTGCTCATATAATTAAGGGAACACACATCTCAGTAGAACGCAGAGCCAGTTAAACTTTAATTGTCCATTTAAGAGAAAGATTGTCAATCGCAAAGTCTCTAATAACATAAAGCATTACCAGTTTTGGGGTTGTAAATCAGTTAAGCACCTAATGTCATAGGATATTATGTATTTGTGCATCCAGTGCCGTGACCCCATGGACTTTTTTTGTTACATTAACTCCTGTTAGGGTAATATGTATGCCTTTCTGTGTGGCGTTTGCATGTTCTCGCCGTGTCCCTGTGGGTGTTCTCTGGCTTCTTCTCATAGTCCAAAGACTTGTGGTTAGGTTAGGTTTGATGACTCTAAAGGTCCTAAAGGTGTGATTGTGAGTGTGTATGGTTGTCTGTCTTTATGTATCAGCCCCGACTGATGACCTTTACAGGATGTACTCTCGCCCACTGCTAAAGACAAAACTAGATGTGTGAAATAATTATTATTATTACATCTGAAATGAATCTGAAAAGTGTGGTATGCATTTGTTATCAGTCCCCCTGAGTCAATAACTGCATTTTGCTGTATTGACAACTGCAAGTTTTTTGGGGTATGTCTCTACGAGCTTTGCACTTTTTTTTCCTTTCTTTTTTGCAAAAAACTCTAGCTTAACTGGATTTGATGAAGTTTGTTTAAGTCTTGTCACGGATTCTAATTGGAAAAACCTGTATGGAGGTGCTATAAACTACAAGTTGAGGGAATACTTAGAAATTGCCGTCCAGACTCTTTCTTTTATCTTTTCCACAGGGTGTGGTCGGTGATCTGGGGGAGAGGGGTCCTCCTGGTCCTGATGGCAATGAGGTGAGAACTTTTGACCCTCCTAGGGGCATCACTTGTAGTTTCAGTTTGTGTACACTTTCTTATCTCTCCTTACTTTTCACTTGGAATGGATTTCCGTGCTTCTAGTTGTTTCTGATAACTGAATGTGTTCAGGTAAAGTACAATGTACTAGGCTATGTCTTTTATAAACTGATTTAAATGCTGGTGAGGGAAAGTTCTTTTTTTGATGGAAGTTAAGGCCTTCTATCACCAAAAATACTACGTACTAATACTAAAACTTACTACTTTACTTTATTTAACTTTACTTTACTTGGCAGACGCTTTTATCCAAAGCGACCTACAAGAAGATGACACCAGCAATTACCATTCAGATTCTCGTAAACGCAGAGATACTACAACAAAGAACCGTGATAAGGCCTAACTTGTCAAGACAAGGAACATGCATAGGAATTGTTTAGTGCTAGACAAGATTATGAGTGTGTGTGTGTGTGTGTGTGTTAGACTGACTTGAAGTACTTTTTGAGCAAGTGAGTTTTTAAAGCTTTTGACACACAAAACGCTTTCATCCATAGACTACATTCTGTTGGCATTGCAGAGGATGGTACAGGAAATGTGAAATGGATCATTTAAGGTTTAGACTTGTTCTTTGTTTTCTTTTCTTTTCTGGGCAATTATATAAATTACTAATCACTCTATAATAATGTATTTTTGTTTTTTAGACATAAATAGAGTATGTAGAGTAATGTCAACCAGAGGGTTAGCACACAAAACAAGTTGCCTTGGCCTTGGAAGTAAGGAATGTACAGTACTGTAAGTGTCCTGTCCTGTGTACTTAGGATGTTGCTGTGATGTTTCACAGGGGCCTGTTGGTGGAACTGGTGTTGGTGGCTTTCCCGGTCTGAGGGTGAGTATCGTATCACCTTTGTGGTGTTACCATTTGTATTAATGTGTTACATTTACTAATCCTGATGTTTGATCTGTTGTTCATTTGGCTCACAGTTTTGCTCTTGTTTCTGTGTTTCTTGTTTATATCTTGTTTCACTAATTTTACTACTAAAATTAGTGAAGCAGACAGTACTGAGTTGCATCATATGTGATGAGTGGGAGTGAACATGCAGCCAATAGTTTTTTGTTTAGGATTAGGATAGCACTTTGATTAGTGGTATGGACACATATAATCCAAGGGACGTAATGACAATAATATACATATAGGTGACATAGTAGTAATGACCTGTTTGTGCACAAACATGGATCAAATATGCAAGAATTTGCAGCAGAATTGGTTCACCTGGTAAACCAGTTATCCATGAACTGCAGTGTCAGTGGTATGATTCCTGCTTCCTGCTTTTGGCATGCACAGAAGTGTCCTTGAGCAAGACACTGCGCCTTAAGCTGCTCACTGTCTGTAGGTGTAAGTTGATAAATAAGATAAGTGCAGCATCTGCCAAATGACTAATTGTTACCTAGATAGATGTAGATGTTTAGATGATTTTGTCAGTAGATATAGCTACACTAGATGAGTCTGCACTGCCCTGTTTCCAGGACAACACATTTTATTGTGGTTTTCTTGTCATAAGCGATTATATGCGACAGGTTACTCCATGGCTTCCGTCACAGGCTCTGACTGTAGTTGTAGTCTCATGCTGAGTCTAGTCAAGGTACTGTAAAGGACAATTTAAGACATAATTTGAGCTGTGCACAGCAAAAGATGCCTGTAAATGAAAAAAACATCAGCGTCCACTGTAGCTGTCACTCATTACTCTCATAGAGTATCTGTAATTATCAACTTGTGGAGTCATTCACAAGTCTTAAACGTTATCAGCATACTGTGCTTACAGCATATACTTTTGTTTGTTTATTACCAAGTTTCCACAGAGGCGCACATGTTCATCAGCAGGAGATACAACTGTACACACCACCTTTCCTATGTCATCGTTTCACACTTCAGTCATACTGGTTTTCAGCTGTCATAGTGAGGGAATTTATTAGGGTGCTTGAAGGGTCACTCTTGTGTATGGCGAGACACATGTAGATGAATGAGGGTTTCCCTAACCTTCACCCCCGCTGCTGGCTGTAAGTCAGCTTTACTGCTGGCAGACTCAGATAGGAAACATGCATACACAGTCTTTACATGTCTCTGCAGTGATGTACCACAAGTCAAGTAAAACCCAGCTGGACTTTCCTCTACTACAGTTTAATAAAATACTAATAAAACTACTTCTGCTACTACAACTACTACTCATAATAATAACATCATTGATATGTAATCCATTCGGTGACATTTGTGTGGACAGTCAGCTACATTTTAGACGCCAAGAGTTCAGGGTTCAGTGTATTGTACCTAGCCAGGAAATACGCTAACCGGCAGTCGAACCACCAACCCTGGGTTTTTTAAATGACTGCCCCGGTTGGCCATTTTTCATGATAGCTCGTTAGGTAGAGCAGTTGTCTTCCAACCTGAGGGTCAGTGGTTTGAATCTTCGTCTCCACAAAGCTACATGTCGTGGTGTCCTTGGACAAGACACCGATACCCTGCAGTAGCGCAGACACAGGTCTAGCAGCTGTCCTAACAACCATTTCCCCAAGGGGATCAATAAAGTATTCATTATTTATTTAATAGCAAACATACAGAGGCTTATGATTATCAAACATTAGTATTGGCTCCCAATAGCACATTATGTTTGATAATGGAAGTTTTTTAAGGAATAATTATCTGTTGATCTTGGCTCTGTGCAGTTTAATGATATACCTGTTTATACCAATATATTTTACACGCGCTATAGTTTTTTATTAATGCTGTTTGCATTTAGATACTTACAGCCGAGGGCGGAGTCTTTAATCAGGCTCCCTCTGTCTCTTATTCTCTCTCGCTCATTCACACACACACACACACACACCTGCCCCCCTCCTACTGCACATGTGGCTGTTGTTCAAGGCAGCAGCATAGAGGGAACACAGGCGCATTGACACATTTATCATACATTCATTATGCAATAATTAATGAATCCAGTTTTGATTTTTGAAGTAATTTGTTTAGTCATCAGTTAAGTTCTTGCTGAGTGATCGTTGTGCAAGATAAAGTATTTGCTGCAAAAAACATTTGTAATCTCATTTTAAACAAACTTTCACTTTCTAGTATCAGTCACACCAGCAGCTGATGTCTTTGCCAGTGTGTCACTCAACATATTGTGATGCGGCCAGACACTTCATCACAGACATGGGAAATGGGAAAACATTATCTTTTAAAAATTACATAGACACATTAATTCTATGTAATTAATTAGTAGTTATTGTGTTTTTCCATTGTTATCATATGTATATGATAGCCTAGTAAGTGATATGCAGGGCCTGGAGACATGGAGATATTAGGCTACACTGCTGCCCTATAAAGGTAAATTGCAGTAACTACACATTTGCCTAAAACTAAGTTAAGGCTGAAATAATACTTTGTAAAATAGGGCAGATCAGTAGTAATTGTCAAAATAACTGCATAAGAAGACGTTACATTATTCATTCCACAAATCTACCTACAACATTTTTGTCTGGCGAGTCCGACACTTTAAATACATTTTTCACTGTTTGCAGTTACTGCTCTTTGCCTTTTTAGACAACCACAGAGAGGTTATGTAGAAACATGTTGCACAGGATTTCAACAGTCTGGCTTGTGTCAAGTCTTTAATCACTTGTCTTCTTGTGTGGCTACAAGATCATTCTTTGGATGGTCCCTGTCCACCTGGAATTCAGTCTACATCTGTGCTCGAGAAAAGCGCTCTGTGTGGGATGTTGATGGACCAGATCCCTTGATCCGAGCAAGTGGACCTAAGTGTTGTGGGGCAAAGTTATTTTTTCAGCTTATCTGCTTCTTCCGATGTGTCATTTTTCATGCGTTTCTGTTGAAAGCCTCTCTTGATGGTTTGCATGTGGTTTGTGTCTGTCCTGATGCAGTACCACAGTGAGGCTGCAGCATCAAACACTAACCTTACAGCTTCCAGATGGACCATATGTCCTTCATGACATAACATCAAGCCATGTTCACTGGTTTATGTAATAAATAAAATGACCACACTGACATCTATACCTAGATATGGGTAGTTACTGTAAACATGTTTGTCTATGTGACTGGTTCATACTGTGGATCTGATTGCTCATAATGGAATTCCTCTAGTCCCAAACACACACAATAATGTCACCACTACATCATTGCTACTGACATGTCACACTGAAACCCACACTAAAACTGTCTGCCTGTTTGTGGGTAGGTTATTATTCAGTCCAGCCACACATTCTGATCTTTCCGAACTAGTTTCTGTCAAATAAAGTGGATGTTGTGGGCAGGCAGTGATGAGCAGAGCCAAGGCCAGGCCGTACAAAACAACTGGATCCACTGTCAGCACAGCTTAGTTCTACAATCAGGCCGTGACAGAAAGGAATGCACTGTGTAGGAAACGGCACAGAGTCAGTTCATGTCAAGATAAAGTCACACGTTGGAAACTTCTACTGGGAAAATGCCATTCAGTTTATGCAACAACTCTGGGCGAGTATCTGATGAGTGTGTGTTATGTGGATCTGTGCAATTGTGATTCATAAATTCCATCGTGTACCGTCTTGTCTCCACAGGGGGATCTGGGGCCTGACGGACTGCGAGGACTAACTGGTCTGGTGGGACCTCAGGTAGAATAGGCATTGGCTATTGCAAATGCTCTAAGTGTTAGATTAAATAGTAAAATTGAATCACTGGAATGTATTACATAAACTGTGCACTGTTAATGCACCTATCTTCAATGTGGCATCACTTAACTATCGCATGTCTAAATTTATAAAGATAAAACAGTTTGAGAAATTTAGAAATTATTGCCACAATCTAACCTTCTGGCTTGATTTCATTTGCAAACCTTAGCTACACAAATGTCACTGAAGTTCCTTAAATATTTTCCTCTTTTCTCTGAAACTCACTTATTCCTCTTGTTTCCTTTACGTGGCAGGGCCCAGCAGGACAAGTTGGCCTGCCTGGATTGAAAGGTGATAAGGTGATCCAAATATTTATATTATTGTAGTGTATCTGTGTGCGATGTTTCAGTAGCCCAGGCCATTTGTTTAGTTATTTCATTATCAACATTATTATTTATAGCATGTGTATTACTCTATGTGTAGGTCATGTTTTATCTATGGTTGTATTGTGACTGCAGTGGCAGGGTAGTGTTTTGTTATATCTCTCTATGATACTGTGAAATCCAGGGTGAAGTGGGACAGAGGGGCGAACCAGGAGAGATGGGGTACCAAGGTGATAAGGTAAGTCTTGTATAACACAAGCAAGATTTAACAGAATCATGTCAAAATGATGTGCATAGAAGAGCTGGAGAAAAGATTTTACTCCTACACCAGCTGACTATGTTGTCTAGCACTAAACAATTTCTAAGCATGTCCTTTGTCTTGACGAGTTAGGCCTTATCAGGGTGCTTTGTTGTAGTATCTCAGTTTTACGAGAATTTGAATGGTAATTGCTGGTGTCTTCTCCTTCTCCGTCTGCCAATTAAAGTAAAGTAAAGTAAAGTAATGTGACCAACTTTAGTACTTCCATTAGAACATTTTGTTGGTTTATACATTTTAAAGGATAACAATGATGGTAACAACAGAAGACATGTATCTTTTAATGAAAAGATGGTAAATCATATGTGAGTCCATACTTTTGAGTGGTAGTGTATGGCATTTGATTACATGCCGATTAGTTGAGACTGATCGTAACACATTACATACTAACTTTCTGCATTTTTCCTGCACAGCCACATATCGGTTAGAGTGCAATGCCATTCTTCCTCCACATGCTGAAACCACACACCACATGCTATTTCCACGTGACTATAGATTTACGTGAATGTTATATTCGATGAAAATGCAAACACAAGGGGTGCGTAAGACTGGTTTAATTGTGTTATGTTGGTATCTTTCAGGGTGCTGCTGGTGCTCCCGGTCCTCTCGGGCCAAGAGGGAAACCAGGACCAATGGTAAGTTTCTGGGTTAATATGTCTTTGCAGCTTTCAAAGGAAAAGCCCAGCCAACACATTGCATCACAATGGGTCTGGTCTATTAGTTTGCTTTACGGTACATAAAACAAGCAAGGATTTCTGAATATGACGCTTCTGTAAGATCACAATGTGGAAGAATGGAGTCAGTTATGGTGTTTGATGTGTTTTGTGTTTTTAAACAGGGAAAAATGGGTGAGATGGGGGCACAAGGACCACCTGGACCTCCAGGGCTCGAGGTAGAACATGCATGCTTTCTAAACCCAACTCTAGACTAAAGACCTAGTTAATGTTCTGAAACGACTCCAATTGCAATGGAATGAGGAGACAATGTTGGTGAATCTCGATCATCTAATACGCTGCAGAGAGAAGTTGTGATCATGTTAGACTCAACAGACAAAGTATATACGGTATATATGCTCATATTACAAGACCTCGCTCATAAGTTAAAATGTATTAAATAGGGATGCTCTGCTCAGGTTTTTTCTGCCGATTCTGATACCAATCACCAATGAGGGCCACTCACCCATACTGATCACATAGATTGGCTGTATATAGAAGATTGGTGTGTTACGTAGATGTAGCAGAGCCTAGTGGCATATCTATTTATTAATTACTTTATGAATTATTCATTATTATTAGCTGTACTGGACACAGATTCAGGCTATCACATACCTTTTGCGGAAATCAGCTGATAATTATATACTTATAATAATAACAATAATGAATACTTTATTGATCCCCTTGGGGAAATGGTTGTTTGCACAGCTGCTAGACCTGTGTCTGCTGCAGGGTGTCAGTGTCTTGTCCAAGGACACCACCACATGTAGCTTTGTAGAGACGGAGAATCGAACCACCGACCCTCAGGTTGGAAGACGACTGCTCCACCCACTGAGCTATCATGCCGCCCATTTATGAAGCTTGGTATTATAATTTCCTGCACATCTTGCAAAATGCTTACAGAGAAGTTAATCACAAATCACAGTAAAATTAACAAGACGAACTTAACTCAATATTAGTTTCCCACACAGGTTCTGTTCTTTGGTTGCTGACACAGCCTAAACAGAGATGCAGCTGTAGAACATTATCATTGGGCTTCACTTTATTTTCCTTTTACTGTGTAATGTGGTGGGTGTAGAGTAATTTTTATAAATGGTCCCATGATGTTATGATCGCATAAAAACGAAGATTTATGAAGTCATGCTCAGGATTAAAAAAGCAGTTAGATGCAAATTTATACACAGATTCCTGTGATAAACATGGTGTAAAATAACTATTATAATGTCATAGTGCACCGCCTGTAGTCAAGAACAATGCAGTGAAACATCCATCCATCCACACTATCTCAGCTGTCATCAGACGAGTGAACTTAGAACGTAACTCACGATTAACGAGGGACCACTGTACAGACAAACAACCACACGTGCTCACAGTCATACCTACGGACACTGCAGCGTTGCCTATTAACCTAACGTGCTTGTCTTTGGATGGAGGGAAGTGGGGAGAAGGTTTAAACCCCACACAGAAGGAACCCCCGTCCTAGCTGTGAGGCGTCAGAAAGACAAAGCTTTTTATAGAAACAGTCCTGTCTTTTTAGTAAACCAGGTCCAACTCTACACCCACACTATATTGTGTAATGATGATTGCAGTCTATGGGGAATAGATGGTCTATTGATTTACAAACTCACATTTTTGTCTATTATTTCCAGATTCTGACTCTCTTTCTGAGCTTTTGTAAAAAAAAAGTACCTACACATCAAATGTCAAGGAGTACCTTAGGTCACCTAGTACAAAATATGTCAGAATATTTTCTGAAGTGAGTGGTTCTGTCATAGCAGGCGTGCCTGAAGGTAATTAGCTTCAGTTAACTTGGTAGCAATCAGTCACTGTCTGTACAGTATCAGTTTTATAGAAGCCCGTCTGCACACTCCTCAACCTTATCTGTCTACTACAGATTTATGTGAGATGGCTGATTTGCATAGATGAGCTTCTGTAGTACACCACTGCTCCTGTAATGAACACAACATGTTTAATGTATAGGATCAAACTTATCTGACACAATATAATTATATTCTCTACTCCTGTTTTTGCACAGGGGTTTCCTGGGGACATTGGAGTTCCAGGCCCCAATGGTCCACCTGGACCAAAGGTACAACAGCTCATCTATCTCTCCGTATTTAATGACATATCTATTCATCTTCAATTAAATTCCTGCATTTGGCTGTGGTTCAGGGTTTGCAGGGTGTCAGAGGGCTCCAAGGCCCACCAGGGCCAAAAGGAATACAGGTAAGATACAGGCAGTAACCTGCTGTGGTCTGCATGTCTGCCGGCTCTTGACTTCCTAATAACAAAATCTGTAATTGCAGCAAAGCTTATCAAGCAATTCCTATTAGTTCATCATTTAAAAGCACAAATTGGCTTACAGTGTGTTTCTTATTTAAGGATCTTGGTATATCTCATAATACTTAGTGTATACATAGACTTAGTTGTAATGTTTCCTTTTTTGTGATATTTTTGAATTATTTTATGTTCCTCTGGATGAGGTCATGGTTTATCATGGAGTCTTTATAATAACAAGCTTGAAGGCTTTCCAAGAGAAGAAAAAGAAGCCTTGTACAACATACACACTTTTCTATTGTGTTGACTGTTACAAGCAGCTGGCCTGGAAACTAATCACACAAGTGTAGAGTTGGTATTTTGAAACTATATATAAGCTTAAAGTACAGAGTTCGTACTTAAAGGCAGCCTTTATCTGCCTGGTGTGGTCAGTTTTGTAGATTTACTGTAGCACGGTTAAATATTTTGTTAATTCAGTTCTCTCTCTTGGGTTGTAAGGATTCCCCTAAATATCCTTTTGTTAGATGTTAGTGTGAAGATTACTTTATTTTGGTAGTGTGTCTATTTGAAAATTGCGATTCAAACAGGAAATGTAGCATAAACCAAAGTTTTAGAGCTTATAGAGAACTGGGGAATGTTATGGTTTTATAGTATGTGTCTTAACCAATAATTTAAGAGATGACTCTCAGGCATTTCCTGTACAGAAAGAACAGGTCTTTAGCAGTGCTGATATTACATCTTTATTTAGATTGTCAAAATAAGTATTACATGTTTTTTGTTTGTTGACAGCTGTGCAAGCTGTATATGATGGTATTTTTGCTTGTTTACCAATATTTATGGAAGATGCTTTGTACTATATTTCTCCAGGGTGACGAAGGACCACCTGGTCCACCTGGCCCTGCTGGCCCTACTGTAAGATATCCCAAATTCACATGCTGTGTTTACACAGACATGCACACATACTATTTTACATGTTTAAATAATACAGTATGTTTAGGTGAAAGCAGTTCATGTTAGATGTGATGTACACATAATTATTTCGCTTTGATTTTCTCCACTCACTCTGTCTTTGTAGGGAAGACCTGGAAGGAAAGGCTACATAGGTGAAGCTGGCCCCGAGGGTTTAGAGGTGAGTCTACCTTCATAATGAAAACCAAATGTTGTCGCTATATTATCAGATGCTTGCATATGTAGCAGTTTTATATATTTAAATACCTTAGAAGAATTTCTTTTAACAGTGAATCATGCCATTTTATTAGCTGTATCTAAGAAATGCATGTTAGTCATGCTCATTCGATCATGATCCCGAAGATTTTCTTTTTCAAAATTTCAGTTTGCATGCTCCTGACCCAATTACTGTGTTGCAAACACAGAAAAAAAATTATCATTACCACACATATTGGTAAACAAAAAAGAATTCATGACCTGATGCAGCGTGTGGGGGAATATTCAGTGTTAAAATACTCGTGTACCAGTAGCAGGGCAGCATAGTGACATATAACCTTTATGTTTTCTGCATGCAGGGAGAAAAAGGCGACATGGGAAATGTTGGAAAAATTGGACCACAAGTAAGTTGCTTTCACACTTGTAATGACATTAATTAACAGCCATCCTTCATTCATTAAGATAATGATGCCATGCTTGTTTGGTTAAATGAATTAAACCCTCCTCTGTGGCAGTGTGGAGGAAGTTACATTTCCTGCCGTTGGAAGTTGGAAGTGACCTCATTTTAGTTGCACAATAGTTTATGGCTTAAAGCCTGCCAATGTGTATTTCAGGAGTCATCCTTACTTTGCACATTGTCAAAGTGTAATAAAGTGGAAAATGCATCTGCTTAACTGATCTCTCTCCATTAAGTGGTATTGCCAAATCAATTCCCAAATCACCTGTATTTGGACTGTTTCTCAATTCATCACTTAACTGAAAAACAACATGTCTGTTTCAGGCGTCTGTTAGTGCTTTATACCAACTGACTGTGAGGACACTAGTCCTTTATTAAATCTTTCATAAGCAGACAGATTATAAAGCTGAACAGCTAAAGTAGGACTATCTTTCCCAGAGGCCCCTTAATGTTAATATTTGCATTCTGTGCATAGTGAAGCCAACCAAGCGGCGAGTCTTGGATGGTGTTGCTGCAGTGAACATATGAGAGGTATTAAGCAGTAACTGAGTAGAGAGGCCTTTGAAACCATGGAACTACACAGAAACAACAAAACATAAGAGACTGCCATTACATCACTTTGCAGATAAATTTGATGTGCACTGTAAGACATAAACATTTCATCTTATGGCACTTTTGATGTCTCTCTTCGACTTCTTTGCTCACTTTGTTTCTCACCTGTTTGTCGCATAAGAATCTGTCTGATTGACTGTAAAGTAATAAACTGAGAAAGACTTTTGTTGACTAGTGTAGATTAAGCCAGGGTCAATGCATGGAAACCTTAGACTCCCAGTTTTTATTCAATGCCCCTGCATCACCTCAAAGCTTCCCATAAACTGTTTTAAGTTCAGTTTTCCTGGAGACTTTTAACCTTTTTACCAGCTATCCACTCCACAAGCAATAAAAAAGAAGGAATCTCTGAAATATAGTTCACGTAAACCTCTGCGCTTTGAATTTGTCAAAGACTCAGTGTGTACTTCGGTATGGTTGAGAAAGAGGGAGAACATTTATGAGACTTGGCTGTATTTATTCCCTAACTGTAAGTCAAATGGTTATGTCTGTGCTTTTGTAACTCTGCCTGAGAAAGCTAATCGCCTTTGAAAGAGTTCTCTAAAAGCTCCCAACTCAAGGCCCTGTCACACTGATAACCCTTAAAATGCTTTCCTTGTGATAAAGGAACACATTGTACGTTTCAGGTGGTGGATACACAAGCGTATGGGTCTGTCCACTGTTGTAGCTGAGTTAGAGAACATTAGAGAATTTATTTTCTTTAAGGTTTCTTTTTCAAAACAAGACTAAACAGTACAATAGCCCTTTATGTATGACAGTCTACCCATAAATCTTACTGTTGGTTTGCAGTTACAGCACCACTCCAGACCACAGTTACTGTTGCTTAAGCTTCTCTGACAACACTCATATTTACATTAGCTAGTGTTTTGCTTTACTAAGTAATGTATTTCTTTTCGGTGCCATCTGTATTGAGTTAGTGTGCTGTGAAAATAACAAGCCCTTAATAATTCCCAATCCTTGCTGCACCCAAGAAACATTAGTATCATTTAGTTCTCAACTCAGAGAAGCTTTGGGAGTTCTTTGTCAAATAATCACGCATTATAAAATCTATATGGGATGTGAATCTGCATGGAATCAATAATAGTACAGGATGGTCACATGCAAGTAATGCGTCATTTGCCTGTAATACGTTTCTCCCTTAACATTATTAGTTAGGAACGTTTTTTTAAAAAGATCACTAGACTAGTAAAATTTGTCTTTTAAATCGATTACATGTAAGATCATAAAGTCAGAAATGTCTACAGGCTGACATGCTGAACATTGTTTCACATCCTCTTCTCTGCTCACATCTCTTCATGTTGTCTCCTTCCCTTCCCAGGGTCCAGTAGGTGCCATTGGGATAGCTGGGGTAATGGGAGTTCCTGGCGAAAAGGTAGGGAGTTTGTTTCTCTATCATTATGCTGTCAGTCAGCATTAGATGGTTGCTTGTCAGTGGCAGAGTCCTTTAATTAGGGCAGTGTTAAGCGCCTGTAGCTTGAGGCCCCAGATGATCCAGAACACATGCTTAGATAAACACTCACCACGGTCACAGTAAAAATATTGTCAAAACCATGATGCCATTACTTCCTCTCATCCATCTGCCCCTCTACTACAGCAAGTTATTTTTAGGGAATTCAGGAGAAAAGTAGATTTTTGTTTTAGTACCTGAAAACTATTGTTCTCCTGTTTGATAGAAGTTTAGGGAGAACTCAAAGGGAACTTGTACAGTCATGAATGCTACAGTTCAGTTCAATGAGCAAAGGCGGAGTAGAGATCTTGGCAGCTTTACTGCTCACATGAGGTTACCATTGCTTTTACCAAAGGCTGAGTGCCTCCATCAGAGTACTGGATCTGCACACTTTACATTTCACTCAACCAGCTGTCATTCTGATGCATAAGCAGCTATGCTCAACTTTCATTAGTAGCCCTAGAGTAAACGAAAATGGGAAAATAGGAAAGATGTAGGTGAAGCTTTGTCTGGGTTTTTTGTGTCCAGGTTTAACATCATAGTTAAATTAAGCTGCTCTCTGTCTTTCTGTCATCCTGTTTTTCCTTAGGGTGACCGAGGACCAGCAGGTCCACTGGGACCAGCTGGGGAGAAGGGGCCAAGGGTAAATACAGATATTCAGAACATCCAGCAGAGCTCTGCTACTTGTCTGATGGTGCCAGAGCTCTAATGTATTTATTAGGAAAGTTTTGTAGCTTTTCAGATACTTGAATACATTGTTTAGTAAACTAATGCCTGAATATGATCATTATACACTAAACATATTTAGTTGAATGTTCTGGCAGGACTTGCCTGTTTCTGTTTGGTAAACCATGTCATAACATTTGTAAAGGTATGAACGCCATAGCTATACTGCAGCTCTGTTGCCCTGGGTGACTTTTGACTGTTGCTTGGAAGGGAGTGCTTGCATCAAATTGTTTTTGTCTGAACATAATTCTGACAGAAATCCATAGAGGAAAAAGAAGAAAACAACAGTGTGTCTAGTGTGTTTCCACTGCCTACAGCAATACTGTATGAGTTCATAGAGAGAAGTTGGCCTACATCTCTCACTGTCCTTTTCCCTTAGATTAGCTCCATGTTTGTGGCTTTGGCCCTAGTCCTGACCTAGCTGGCTGGCAGACGGCTAGCAGGCTGACTAGGATAAAAGGATGACTAATTTGGTGGCTGGCTGAATAGTTTGATGATTGAATCTCTGCTAGTATGTGTGTATGTGTTTGACAGAGAGCTAGGCTTTTTTTCTCCAGTTGTTTCTCTTTTGTAGAGGATCTGGAACACATTGTAACACATCTTAATAAGAAACACGGTTCTACAGAACAGACCTTAGTCTTTGCAGTTTAGAACATTTACTGTACAGTCTTGCCCCGATGCTGCATTCAGCGTGGACTCAGTCATTATTAAAGTGCGAGACATTTTTGCAGCATAGCTTGAATAATTAGTATAATGATAATAACATTTCATACTAATGTAGTAGATGCCATTGAACAGTACATAGTTCATTGTCTGTTATCTACTGTTTTTCTTCTCTTATGGTACAAGGGCTATCCAGGATTACCAGGAAGTCCAGGGGACATCGGAATGCAAGGCCCACCTGTAAGTGTCATACGTTCACCACCACATCATCCCAGATGCAGATTATTTACATTGAAGTGTTTGTAAATCCAAGTTTACTGTACGTAAGTTTAGGTGCTTGGATGCATTGATTCATGATAGCATCTTACGCTCTGAGGTTACCAGCATGAATGCCATATATCATCTGTGTTTTAGTATTACGGCTGATGACATGGCACAGGTAGTTTCTTTGACTGCATTAGGCCAAAGCAACACTAGAAAACATCTTCCCCATGTACTCCACAGCTCGCTTTCCCAACTGTGATCTCATCATATTTACTCTCTTCGCCTCCTATCTTGTTTCTGTCTTTATCTTTTCTTTTTTTTTTGCAGGGTCTACAGGGGCAGAGGGGCAGTCCAGGTATTGCTGGACCAAAAGGCAGAAGGGTACGATCTGTTTGTACATTTTGGACATATGTTGTACAAGTGGCAGGCATGTTGCTTGTCCTCCCCTAGTTCAACTCAATAATGACAGTGTAACATCATAAACCAGAGCTTTAACTAATTAAAAGGCATATGTTTGTTCTTCTAACTGGCCTGTGTATTTACAACAGTTACATAAAACTCATCAAGCTCACGCTGGAACACATGTCAAATGGATATGGTGTTGCAATACTGGTGATGCATCACATGGCTGAAAGGAGAATGACATCCAGGTTTGGAGGCAAAGATGTCAGCCACAACCTCAAAAGCACATGATCATTTCAATGTTTTCAACAGCTTGTGACAAAGCCAACCAATTTTATTTCTTGTCAATGTTGCACTGGTTATAAGTTGATGTACCACAATGCATGTCAAGAAAGGAGAATAAATTCTGTGTCTGCTTAATACTGACAAGCTGGAGCTTAAGTTCCTGGAGCCTTTAGCAGAAGTATTTTGCAGGCATAGCTATCACAGTGACCTTTGAACCAATATTACAGAGTGAGATGAAGGAACAAAGAGTAAGAAAGCTGAAGCTGAGGAAGGTTTAAGGGAGCAGAATGACCTGAAAGTGGAGGGAAGCTGAATGTGATGAAATAGGAGCAGATGGTCCTTACACATAGAGATACAGTATATTGAGAGGAGAGACGGTGGAAACAGGCTAAAAGTCTAAAAGCCATGAAATAGTGGACAAATGAGAAAAGGGGGCAGGGTATTGGGTTGTATTTGCAGATCTCTATCTGTAAATCTGTTCCACCTGTGTGGTGGTGCAGAAATGTGTTAAAAAAACTGGAACCATTCCACCTGCACCAACCAGCAATTTGCTTTGTTGGTTGGTGTCATGTAGAGTTTAGTCTAGTTTAGTAGACATGCTGTATGGTGGCATCATGTGTATGATCCGTTGATGATAGTTGATCTATGTTGTTGTCCCACAGGGGCCACAGGGTCCAGATGGGCCAGTGGGAGAACCAGGCCCTGAGGGCACCAAGGTAAACTATTGTCATACAATCAACTTGCAGTCAGCGCGTAAAAAGGAGATTCACAGTTTAATATTTCTGCATGAAAAGTGTCTTAGTCCTTGTGCAAATGTCTGATATTTATCAAAGCTAACAAAAGGTTTATATTCTAAATGTTTCTGAATTGTATTTTTCAGGGTGAAAAGGGAGACCTTGGACAAAAAGGAGAGCCGGGATTCATAGTAAGCATTCTTTAAATTGATATACTGTATATGTAGTGTTATGTACAGCTGTCTTTCACCTTAAACTAGCTTTTGCTAAGCGACAGGATTGTAGCAAATGTTGATAGAAAACATTTTTTAAAGTTGAGAAACATTTGCAACAAACACACCTAAAAGTAGATTGCTGTAAATATTCTGTGTAACATATTTCTGGATTCAGGCTCTTATATTTATACGTACTTCTAAGTCAAGAATAATTGAGATCTTAGCAAAGCAGCATCTTGCAGCATCCATTTTTTTGAGCATGTCCCTTTTTGAAACACATTACAACATATATACTCACTAACCATAGGCCAGCATAAACTGCAGCTCTCTGTGAAAGCATGGTGGGCCTTTAATCATTCTCATTGCATAGTGGGCCTTTGTCTTCTTGCCTCCGTATCAGGTTATACCCAAATGTAATTTCTGTCTACAGCTGCCAGCTTGCTGTAAGGACACCTGAGCTAAATGTGGCAAAGATAAGCAAGATAAAAGTAATCTTTGTATTTAATTGATCTAGCTAGAGTGAAATGCAACCTGGCTTCAGATATTTCCGTGGTGCCTTGGTTTGTTTGAGATTAGCAGTGAGCAGTTTTCAGGCAGTGTGCAGGTATATCACCACAGATATTTCATATGTGTGCACATCATATCCATGCATGTACTGTATATGATTTTGCTGTCATTCAAAGGCTAGATGAGCAAATGTTGAAACTATTTAATAAGAATTGTAATAATACTGCAAATGCATGGTGCTGATCCCTCCCCCCCCCAAAAAAAAAAAAAAACCCACACACACACATAAAAACACACACAAAATCACCATCAGTCATCAAATAGAAAAGCTTAATGTTGTGCCAGTATTTTCCTCAGAATAAATTGAGGCTTAGCTTGAAACTGCACATTAATCATTCAAACACTGATTTCTCTCTTTCAAGGGCAAGGCTGGCAGTCCAGGTGAGAGGGGCCCTCCTGGAAAACCTGTAAGTGATGTTTAACTTACTATTTTTTTTGCTGAATTTCTTTTAGAGAGCTTTAATTATTGTGACTTAGTCTTTACTTTGGCAAGAGGCATCACTATGACTACAGCAGATGATTTCTACATCCTCTTTTTACCTGTAATTATTATTGGAGTTTGCTCTAATAAAGGCACCCGAAAGGAAGTTGTCATAGATAAAAGAAAACACTGGGCAACGGCACTTCAATAACCTCTTACTGGAAATAGATGAGCCACTGAGTTGGAACATTTTATTTTATTTGTTTTGAGTGTGTGCTGTACCTTTCGAAGTTAAGTCCAGTGTATTATGATTGCTATAGTTTTATTATGAATGTTACACAATGTTGACAAATGTAAACATTTTACCGGTGCCATCTGATTTTGGTAATATGGCTATATGTCTCTGTTACTGAGTCTTAAGTCTTGCACAAGCTAATGGATGGAAGTTTCTCCAAAGTTAGTAGTAGTCCCAGAAGTCACACTGCTCCCAGCTGGCCAGTCATTTTCAACATTTTTACTGCTTTTGAACTAGTCCCTTTGTCACTCCCAGTGAAAGGTACAAGCCAAGCTCCAAGTGCTCATAACATCCATTATTGAGCATTACTATTATTACGCCATAATGCTGCCACAAATGTTACATCTTTAGATAATTATGGTGAGAGTATTTTTGTTGTCTATCTTGGTGGAACCATGGCGCCATCTTGTGTTTGATAATCTCCTTTAAACGCTATCATGCTTAAATCTTTTTTTTTTTTCATTTCTGTGAGCAAAAGATTAAAGATTCAAAGGTGTTAATGTCATGTGCACAATGAAGAAACTCGTTTCTCTGTACAATAAAACTCAATGAAACCAACTGAGCATTGCAGAGAGGGTAGTGGAGCTGATCTTCTCAGCAGTTTTTACCTCTTTCTGCTGACATGTTCTGCTTGTGGTAGTAGTGTTACCATACCACACGGTGATGCTGCTGGTCAGGATGCTCTCACAGATGCAGCTGTAGAAGACATCATTGCCTGCATAAAAAAATGTCCCCAGAGAAGAAAAGTCACTGAGTGACAACACCGTGTCATCTTATTAGAGCCCATTAAGCTCATAGCTGATTTTCTTTTATTGTAGTCATTGCAGATTGTGACCGTACAATTATAAAATTGTGGTTGCCACAAAACCCCGAAATATACTTTAGATTCCCTAAAGTCTCAAAATTTAATTTCAACACATACATTCGACTGCTACATTGGCTTTTACATAAGAACAATTGGCCTGTAGGAACATTTCAGTTCACAGAGCCTGAGAATATTTAATTTTGACTGTGTTGCCAGTGAAAAAAAGCAGACTAGATATTTGAGTGTCGTTTTTTTTTAATATACTTTAGCTATTGACTGTTGCTACTGTCTTGTCCAACTTTTATATATGTATTTTAGTGTTCGGATCAACCAGCTGCGTCTTGCATATACATAACTAATCTCCTCTGTTATTGTTGGAATAAACACTGTTTAAAATTAGGGAGTTTTATCTAAACTTCCCAAAACTATGTTTAGACTTCAAGAGTTCTGACACCAGAACTACAACAAAGCATTTCTATGTGTTAACTGTAGGCACTGGGCCACTCTGAAGTATTAGTCATCATGTTTGTGGTTACTTTAGTGATCAAAATGATGACAATGATGAACTTATTTTCTGTAATTACTCCAGTAAATGACCGAGGCTACTGTATATTTGCAGGGCAAACAAGGTATTCCAGGCAGCTCCGGGGAGAGGGGACCCCATGGTGAACCAGTAAGTATGCTGTCTTCTGCTGTCTTCTGGTGTTTATGTTTCTGGGACTTGCAAACAAACCACACATTGTGAAAGCTGCCTTATCTGGAATCTGTAAAGACTGCTGGATGTGGTATTCAGCAATTTGTTGTTGCCTACAAATCTTTCATGGTAAAGTAGTTATGTTTTAGCTCCTGCTGGAGCTCACATAATGTTATTACCAGTCTGGCAGGGTGAAAATAATTTTAGATGTATTTTTGAATGCTAAAACATCCTTACCTCATACTTTGCTCCATACCTTTGTCCTTGCCTCTTTAGTGGCTTAATTTTTAATTTCCCTGGAAATCCGCTGACCCCTCGGGGACATCAAGGATGTCAAACAATCAGATACGAATATTTATTAGGGTGAGAGGTTTCACTAGCGCTAGAGGCATGGTATATGTTACGGGTCTCATCTTGTTTTTGGCTGGTCTCCAGTTTTCTTACTCAAGGCTTTCTGAGCTCTCTGTTGTCTTTTTCTACAGATTAAAATGTTAACTATATTTTGGTTTTACCATTTTGTGCTAGATTTGTCTATTATGTCAGTTCCTGTACTATATCCTCCAATTTACTGTACCTTGACTAAACTAAGTGATTCACTTGTGTTCTTAAAGCATCTTATTTAATTTTTTTTTTCAGGGACTCAAAGGACCTCCTGGAGAACCCGGACCTAATGGAGAGCAAGGACCTGAAGTACTTTTGATTATATATATTCTTAACTAATTATAAGTTCATTAGTAGTTTTATAGTTGACATTCTATGCAAATGACACAGACAAAATATTGACGTCTGTCTCATATTGTAGGGTGGACCTGGTGCAGAAGGGGAACCGGGAGCCATTGGAGAGCCTGGATTAAAAGTCAGTACAACCTTGCCATGTTTTTTGCAACCACTCTTCCCATCGCTGCGTCTTGGAAAACATTTGTAATGTGGCACTACTCCACCACCCTCGAGCAATATGGAAAGTTGTGAACTTCCTCGGCCAATTTGTACTTGACGTAATTGTAGCCTTGGGTGAAAAACAGCTGATTGTTAAGTTACACTGCTTTTTCGCCATATATTAATGGTTATTCAGCATTGATTATCTGGAAGTTGAGCCATGGAAACTGGACTTCTTTAGACTAACAGGAATGATGTAGCAGTGTGATTGCAAAAGTATGTTTAGACCTCTCGACAGCCCTGTTGTATGTCATGTGTTCATGCAGGGTGAAGTCGGGCCTCCAGGAGCTGAAGGGGAGTGGGGACAGGAAGGAGTGAGAGTGAGTGACTGCAAACACACCCACTAACCCCTTCCTTTCTTATGTTGAAATCTTATGTAAATCTAACCAGTTCATTTATTTACTCCCCCTTATTCTGACTAGGATGCCTAACCCCAGGACTGAATATAGCAGAATGATGATTGATTTTGTCAATCAGACTTTACAGACTTTATACAGTAAAGCACTTGTGTCAGGCCTATTCATATTAATGCTTGAGTCAAAATTAAAGGTATCAGCTTCTGAGTCAGGGCCTTAAGTATTTAAATGGGTAAAGATAAGTGAATATGTAAATATTTAATTCAGATTTGATGCTTTCTGCTGCTGCAATCGACTATATTTGTTTATTTGATTTACTTACATATCTTAGCATTTATTCAGAGTTTTGGTAATGGCCATAGGTTGAAGTAGTTAACATAAATAGGACTCAATAGACTCGAATTAAATAAGCATATTCATAATTCAGTTTAGGTTAGATAATGTTTTATTTTTAATTTTTATTGTGTCTTTAATTATTTTTATTATAATTAAGAACCCCAATGGCAGTTCTTGAGCAGTTTGCACCTTCATTTTTCTCTCTCCTTAAATTGGAATGTTTATAAACTTTAACTTTAAACTAAAAAATTGGTATCTTTCTATAGCAGTTCAACTTCTCATATTGATGTAGTGATGTACTTTAAGACATACTTACATCTTTGTTGGGTGTGTTGATGGTAATGTGTTTGTAGGGTGCACCTGGTCCTTCTGGTGAAGACGGTCCACAAGGTAAAGATGGACCCAAGGTAAAAATAACAAGTTATTGTTTACAAAATTTTTACTGTTTTCTAACAAAATCAACAATTTAGCCAAAATGTATTTGTTTGAAGTGGGGAAAATATCCCCCATATGATATTGAGTTTACAAGTCCAAGTTTACTAGTCCATGTGGCTTTTTTGTGTAATGTATCATTATGCCTAATAAAGAAAAAGACATTTTTGTTCTCCTCTCATTGCTGCAGGTTCTCTAACCAGCTGACCTCTGTTGGCATAATTACATTTATTTTATTATAACAATGTTTCATTCTGATTTTCTGACTGTCTGCTGCTCCTCGTCTCATTGTCAGGGTGAGCCTGGTGATCATGGTCCAATTGGAGAGTCAGGTGATAAAGGAATAGAAGGAGACCCTGGACCCCCAGGACTGCCTGGAGAGCCTGGAAAGCAAGGCTTTCGAGTATGTTTGTAATTTTAATTCATATACGTTAGCACAAAATATTGTTTATACTGACTTTGTGATTTAATTGAAAAATACATGTTTTCTCTTAGTTTATGGTTAGACTAGTAAAAAAATTAAAAGACTGACTGAACTGATTACTTATGTGGGAGCTAGCAAGAGCCTAATTGAGCATCGTCATTCCTTTTTCAGTACCATTATAATTTAAAATTCCCCTAACGGATTGCATAAGTCCACTTAACCAGATAATGTCCTTTTACCCCAGCAGAGGTCAGCCTTTTCCTCAACACAGACTTTTGGCTTTTGGGAAAACAAGAAATACTTTATCATAGATTGTAGATAATTTTAATTTGTGTAGCTGTCAGTTACAGTGGTTTTTAGTTTTGGAACAGATCCTGGTCTCATCCTGGGTGCTGAGCAGTAGAAAGGGCTGTGATATCAGGGGGGAAGGGAGGGAAAGCAGTATTATTTGGTTCACAAATGGTAAGTGACAAAATCTATTTAAAGTTAAAACACCATAGATCACATGCTATGACCAGTTTTTGTATAAAATCAGATACTTTTAAGATACAGGACTATTGGTCTGCAGGTTAACACATAAGTAGAGACAGGATCCAGAGTCCTTTTACTTTATTTGGAAGATGCTTTTATCCAAAGCGACTTACAAGGAGAAGACACAACCAATTACCATTTGGGTTCTGTAAGTTTTAAGTTACTACAAACTGAAGAGCCCTGAAAAAAACAACTTGTCAAGATAAAGAACATACTAGGAATTGCTAACTGCTGTGTTTGTGTGTAAAACTCTTTTGAAATACCTTACAGGCAATGCAGATGTTATAGTAGATAATAGGGAGGGAAAGAAGGCAAAAACCATCTTCCTCAGCTTTCATTATTACTGCACAAGTGTGTTGCGATTAGAGATGGTACAGCTCTCAAACCACGAAACCACACATCGATGCAGCTGTAAAGGATGCTGTCAAAGGTGCTCAATGTATATTTTCTGATCCTTACCGAGTGAAGTCTTCCAGTGAGACTGTCCAGTTACACAGTAAAGGATTGCGGTATTAAACTCATGGTATTGACCCAAAGTCAATAGCATAGCATAATAGCACAATAGCAGTCTTACGTAAGAGCACTGTCCAGGTGGTCGAGGGATAATTGGGGAGCACAGGAGCATCATCTGCAGACCAGTTGGCCTGATAAGGAAACTGGAAAGGGTCAGGGTGGGTGAAAGTTTGGCTTTGATGTGGTGCCTGGCTAGTCTCTTGAAGCTTTTCCTGATGCTAGAGATCAGTGCGACTGGGCGGTAGTCAATTAGGCAGAAGGGAAGTGTCATCTTTGGCATAGGTAAGATCGCGGTGGTTCTACATGTGAGGACAACAGTCTGACTTAAAGACATGTTGAAGATGACTGTGGGTACATCCTTGAGATCACCTTTGAGTCTTTCAGCATTCAGGAATATTGTCTAGACCAGCAGCTTTGCAGGGATTCGTCTTGGAGTGTGATTTATTCAGGCTTGCTAAGGAAAGACAAAGAACCTGGCCACTGGCTTGAAGTTTGTGCAGGCATGTAGTTTACAGCATCAAAGCATGCACATAAGTCACTAAGTTGGTTCAGCAGAGAAGCACTGCTGTCACAGGACTGTAGTGGACAGTCTGGATTCGCTGCCACAGGCTGTGTGTCTGATTTTGTGTCTTGTTGCCACGCTTTTCTGATGCCACAGCATAGGTTGGCTCTGGTCACACAAATATCTGTTTCTGGACTGGTTTGATGACATTCACTCAAGGTCTGTATGCCGCCATTAGATTAAATGTGGCGTGGTCATACAGGCCTGAATAGGGGAGCGATGCATTCCTGTATGCCCCTTTGTAGTTTGTGAAAATAAAGCCCAGTATATTATTTCCTCTTGTTGGAAAGCCTACATGCTGATGGAATTTTGAAATACTGTTATTAAGTCAGCATGATTAAAATCTCCAGTGAAGATGAAATGTCTGTGTGGGTGGGCTGTTTGTTGTTCACTAACAGCAAAGCACAGTTCACTGTGTGCCTTGTTCCTGTTGTTGGGGCTGTAAACAGCTAACAGCATAATGGCTGAAAACTCTGAAAAATCAGTACATATTAAGGGCTGCACTTCATGATTACAAATGCCAATGGTGAACAGTGTTTACAAGCCACCACACTGTCGCGACACCAAGTATAACTTATGTAAACACACACCTTTGCAGGTTTTACCTTTAGGCAAAGCTCTGTGGCAACAGCTCATGCTGTGCACACTGGACACTATTGCAGAGAATAAATGATGGACATGTGTCATCATTTGGTCTTCTTTGACATCTTTGCTTTCTAGTGAACCTAGTGAACCTCTGGAGTATTTCGATTGCATGAGATGGAGCAACGTCCTGCATACAAATGTGGGTGGTTTAATTTTTGCAGACTTCTTCTTGTACCACTTATCCACAGTCTTACTGATGCCTGAGTCTCAGTATAGGTCCATGCACATATCGTCAGTCTATAAAACTTGTTTTAAGATATTTATTGGCCCTTTTTTAGTGCTTCAGCTTGTGTTTCTTAATAAAGGGTGGCTGTGATTTAGACCCTTCTTATTACGCCAGTAGCCCAGAAGACTTTGCACATTTTGCTTCTGCAGATTCCAGGAACGGTGCAGTTTTGAAAGTGATGGCACATGACACTGGAGGGTTTCTGGAAGTTCAATGCATAATGTTTTGCAAATCTTTTGCAGTTGATTTCTGGCTTTTCATCTCAATGTGTCTTTTGCAATGCCATGCTCCTTCACTCACATGGTGTTTGATTGTCTTTTAGTGCTTTAGCCGTGTGCAAGATTAGATTTTTTTTATGTAAGCCACACTGTCTCTCAACCATGCTGTTAGATCACCAGAAAAGAAAATTACTGATGTTGACAGAATTTGGTGTTAGAATAGTGTTTGTGAATATTCATACTAATGAAAATATATTTTTTAATAGATATGCACAAACTGTAAAGTTGCTGAAATGTTTACAGTTTACAATTGTAAGCAAACCTGAATATAAAACAAATGTGTGTGTGATAATCATTTATTCACCTTATACAGGGACCAGAAGGAAAACTAGGACCCCCGGGAAACAGAGGACGACAAGGAAAGAAGGCAAGGACATTGTTCACCACCACTTTTTCAGTACAGTATGTTTGCCTGCAAGGACAATCTCCAGTGTTGTTCTTTGGCATTCAAGCGCTTACAAAGGACTATTGAGTTATATAATTTGGGCGAAATTTGTTTACTAGGTTTAGGAAAATACATTGGAACCGGTGTTCCATTCCATATTTCTACAACTATTCTGTATGTATTTATATTTTGTGTAAGATCCTAAACCTTAAACTGTGAAATGCCTTGAGAGGACTTATGTTGTGATTTGACACTAAAATGGCTTTTTCTTGATCCAGAAATTATCCAGAAATTCATATCTATAGATAAAAGGAGCTCAGTGCTGTGTTTGCAGTTTGTCGCTGGGCATATGTTTTAGTCTTTTTCTTTATCTGATGTTTTAAACTTCCTCTAACAATTTGAATTTTTCCAGGGAGAAAGAGGCCCTCCAGGACTTGCTGGTGAAATAGGCTCGAGGGGAGACATTGGTCACCCAGGCGAGCCAGGGCTGAAAGGTGCCAGGGGAACTAGAGGCACACCAGTTAGTTACACTTCTTCTTGACTGTGAACTTGTGGTTGGATTTATTATAACATTTGTTACATTTAGACAATAATTAAAAACGCTCTGAGGCTTCCTCTTATTTTACCTGAAATGTAATAAGAGCAGACTATCAATTATAATAAGAACAGAAACATGTTGTTGATTGTTAGAAATTGAGAAACACACTAAGATCATCTCAATTTGCGCCGTGTTCGGTATGTATTGTAATATTCTTGATACTAAATATAATATTGGCTGTTCTTCCTTTTTTAGTACAATAAGGTGTTTGCCAGTCGTATACTATTTGTTTTTTGTTCTTGCCTGGGAAAACAGGAAAAAGCCCAGTGGGAAGGCAATGAAATGCGGAACCACTAAGACCATGTTGTGATAGCTGTGGAGAAAAGATTTATATCCTAGTCATAAAACAACTGGCCACCGGATTCAGTTTGCATATGTGTCTGCTTGTAGCCAAGCGTATATTTAGCTAAACTAGAGGAATAAAAGCAAAACAAATGCTAGGACTGATTCCGAGTCTGATTTTGTGTGCATTTTTTGCATTGTTTTCAGGGTCAGCCTGGAGTCATGGGCATAGAAGGACAGCCAGGACTGCCAGGATACACAGTGAGTTTTCCAACCTGTGGTTTTATGAGAGTCATTTGCAAACATGAAAATTATTAGCAAAAATCCAATACCTCTACTTAAAGATCTTCAAATTTAGGAAAAGATTTAATACCAATTCTTACAGACAAACATTTCTCCTGTCTTTCTAAACTTTACAGTTCCACTGTGCTGAGCATGTGGTCTTTTATAATGTGTTGGTTATATATTTATTGGTGTATGATAGAAGGACACAGGAGTAAACGATTGGTTTGGGGTTCCCTGTGACTAAGGAGCCTGTCACCAACAATGAGACTGTTAGGGTTTTGTGTAGGGACCCAAGAGCAACTAAATGAACTGAAAACTGAGAATAAGCAAAACTGAAAATCACTCCCAAGGGAGGCCAAAAATGCACAGTGAGGATTATCAACAGAAGCTAAATTATAGACTCCTAGAGACAAAATCAGACTACCCAACAATATATACTAAAAACATACATACACAAACTGAACTAAAACACTCGGATAAACTGGAGACTAAATACTAACAGGAATCAGAACAGAAGGCTGGAAAAGGACAAGAGAAAGCCACACACACAGCGTCCAACCAGGTAGGGAAACAAGAGACAAAGGAAACTTGACCATGAACCACACACACAGAGACGGACCAGGCAGACGCAGGACTTGGAGTGAAGACATGACAGAACATACGAAAAACAAAGCGAGTTGCAAATATCAGCTGGGATGAGGAGCGGGAGACAAGCATGAAAAGAGAACTATAACCTGGTTTGCAGAACATGGAGCAATAGTAACAAATAATCCGGCAGCGTGTGAGTGACGGAGGGGGGAAAATTAAGGGACGCTAATGATTAGGAAGACAGGTGAGGGAGGTGTCGGGAGCCAGGCGAGTGAGTGACTGAAATCAGCTGCCGGTAATGTGTGAGGGCCGGGCGTGTACAGGTGAGAAGGCAGAACTGAGAACACGTGTGAACAATCGGGAGATGTGGAAGTGAAGAAAACCAAAACACAAAGAGGGGTGAACCAAGGCATGTGCTTTCATGCTATTTGCAATGATGTCATTTGGTCTTACTTAAGGTTTTGCACCACCTTCCCAAGAGGCATGAGTCAGATTTTAACTTTAAGCTGAAGACATTCTAAGTTTATTTATGGTAGAAGACATCATACATACGTCCCACCATCTTCACGTTTGTTATTACTCTTCGATGTTGGTTATTTAAGCCAGAGGTAGAACTGATAAACAAATGCTTCAAGGAAGCCACAAAGCCTGGCCAATGCCCACAATAGTGGATTTAGGTTACATAACATGAGGGTAGTTAAAAGATAATTTTGTCATTTATTTGATAGATATGAGAAAACAGACCAGGTCATGACGTGCAGCAAAGGTCCCTAGCCGTACCAGAAACACTGAAGTTACACGGCATGTCTCTAACCATTTGGCTACCAAAGCGCTGTAGTTTTCCTTTTTTTTTGAATGTGTGCATATGAAGGCTCCGAGATTTCCTGCACACTTCACTTTGGTTCCTGAGTGAATTCTGAGTCTAATGCCAAATCCTTAAATAACGCAGCGTCACAGCTTCTCCGTAAGGAGTCATGTTTATATTAAAGTTTGGATTAATACTGTATGCTGACAGCTCTTACAGTGGAACTGAGATTTCTCTGAGGAAGAAGTCTGCTGAACCCTTTAAACATTGATCAGCCTTTTCTTTTGTAGGGTCACCCTGGAAAACCTGGGCCTACTGGACCACTTGGACCAAAAGGTGAAAAGGTAATGTCACACACAATGGGGCTCATGGTGCATAAACAAGTGTTAAGCAAAATTCTTCAGCATAATCTCTGGCTGCAAATTACACTTTTATTTATTACATTCATGCAATGATGGTTCTGTTCACTTTATTCTAGGGTTATCCAGGCGAGGACAATACGACCCCAGGATCACCAGGGCCCTTAGGTGAACCAGTAGGTCTTGCTTTCCTTAAAACTCTTTTCTGATCCTTAACACGCCTCACTCTGTTTAGTCATTTAGCAGATTTTAGCACCAATTACAATACGTTTATCTATTTGTTTAATTTGTGTGACTGACATGTATTAACAGGTTCGATTTTGGTGAATATATAAAATAATGTTATGTCTTTGTCAAGGCCAACAGCACCAGCTAAAGACATTATTCACGTATGTTAACTTGAGGAGACTGTGTATTTTACAGTAGCATGGAACTCACTCTTAGACTAATCTCAAAAAAGGATCTGAACACAAGAAAAGAGTCTTAACAGCTTAGGAGAGATCTCAGCTATACGGTACTATGACATCTGGCGTTAGCATGTCATACGGGTTGCATTGGATTATCAAATTGACACAGTATTTCAGCACATAATATAAGCATTAAATTGATACAGTACATTCAAATCCTTATATTACTGTCAGCAACCATAACTCCCTGAAGGCTACATGTTAGGTGAAATTGTGAATTAAGCTTTGTGTGTGTGTAAATTCAGGCCTGCTTATGCTGTATGTGTTTAAGTGTGTGTTTTCGTCTATACAGGGGCCCCCAGGAGAACGAGGAGAGCGTGGAGAGCCAGGGGATGAAGGGTATCAGGTAGACAGAACCATTACATGAAAATCTGAGATTTCACACAGTCACTATTCAGCGAGCTTGTCTACTTGATGGCTGTACTTTTTTGGTGTTCTACTGAAACAGTGGTCTGCTCAGTTAAGGGCAGACCACACACGTAGGAGAGGATTACCTAATTCCCATTATTAAAGCGGCGGAAATGTGGTGTTTTTGTCATGGATTCTTTGCTCCCAGAGTATATACACATAGGCATCACAGAGCCCTTTGTGTTCTAAACTCTGAATGGATCTACAATGCAATGCACAGTTGTACAAATAGGAATATGATAATTAATTAGATTAACAAAACCGTAAACTTTATAAAAATACAATGATTCTATAATTTCCCTTTTTCAGAAAGTAAAAATAGATCGTCTGAAAGATTTCCTTTAATCCCCTTAAAATATAATTAATTTCTTTTGGTATTCTTTGGTATAATTTACCTCTAATACATATGAATCATTGAGTACTATCTAATAGTACTCAATAATAGAGTAGTATCTATTATTTGTGCGCAAAACTTTTGGGTAAACATTGTACCTGTATGCTCGGAAGCATTACTAGAGACAACCCATTTTCTCCAAGGACCTCCAGCTTTATAGTAATAAAACGTTAGACTAAGTTTGACAATTGGCTCATAATGTTATAATCTAACATGTAGGAAATAAACTAATCGGTACTTTTTGACTTTCATTGTTAGTCAGTTGTCAGTTCCCATTTATTAAGAGCCAGCTGTTGTCTACAGTTATGATATAGAAACATAAAATGTAGCTTGGGAATATTGTTTTTTATGTATACAGTCGACTCCACTTTAATGCGCATGCTGATCCACTCTTGACGGTGTGCATTTAAGCAGAGTCGACTGTGTTGTTTTGATGTTGTAGACTTGTGGGTGAGCAGGTTTCCTGTATGATGTCAATGGTACTCGGTTAGAAAAGATCAAAAGAATGGCACGTACAGTATGTACTCTGATAAACCCCCCCGACAGATATCCCATTTGATATATAAATGTATATCAAATTGTATTTCAGGGCCTTATTGGAATCCCTGGATCTCGTGGAGCTGTTGGACCTCAAGGCCCACCAGTAAGTCAGTAAATGTCAGTAGTACAGTGGCTACTTTACACAGCAATGCTACTATAGTATACTGTAAGTATACAGCATAGTAGTACTACACAACAACACACTAATGATTGTTCTTTGCCTTAACCCAAAGGTATTACAGCAGCAAAGGCAAGGAAGGAACCAACTATTTGGAGATGAGTTGTAGGCTTGAAGCAGTTTTGACAAACAAATAATATGCAACCAAATATTAAGGTGCGTTCACTCAACACAGTCGAAGTGTGTTGTGTGTATCATTTGAGGGCCTGGAAAGTCGCTTTAAATAAAAGCGTCTACCAAGTAAAGTAAAGTGTAATTTAATTTCAAAATTCTGCTTTTAAAATTGTGGTGATCTAAATCAATTAAAACATGGATTTGGGTGATTTGCCTTGCCGTTCTAAAACCTTTGGGGGGTTCTGTAAATATGTTTTGACTATTTTACCTCATAATTTTGTCCCGATGTTTGTCTAAAATGTACGGATTAGTACGTAACGTGTAATATGTGTAGTGTACTTCAGCAAATTAGTCAAGTCCAAGTTTCATTTTCTGTGTCAAATATTAGGTCAATATTTCCGCAGTTTTCAGATTCATAGAGTAGAAGATTCTAATATTGTTGCCTGTGTTTGTCTGTCTTCTTGCTTTTCTCAGGGATCTCCTGGCCTTTCTGGAGAACCAGGCCCAAAAGGAGAGATAGGAGCTCCAGTGAGTCAATACCAATCTACTTTTTAGGCATTTAAAAATATATTTCTTTACTCATGTATAAAATAAAGACAGAGAGATATAATGGTGGTCTGCCACTTGTAAACAGGACAGACACATATTGTTTTTCTTATGAGGCTACTATTTTTGTATTAGAAGTTCAGGTGCAGCTAGCAGGATTCACTTTAGCTAGGCTGGGTTTTTATCTGATGCTGTGGTTTTAACAAATCCTTCCATTTGCTGACAGAATGAGACCAACCACAGACAGTTGGCCAGACTCCCATATTTCATTACTTAGCTTTTACCAGATGAATGTGGTATTATAAAGATCTGTTTTTCTTTTGGACTTGATGATTTCAGCTTAGCTGTGGTGGAATTTTGTAAATAACAAAAATGTATCAAAGAAAACTTTTGTTCAATATTTAAATAGGTTTTAGGTAAACCTAAACGTTGGTATCAAAGCAACAATGATAACAGCTTTTGCTTTCTTATTGATGATATAAAGTTTCTTTTGAAGAATCAAGGCATGTCACAGGCCTTTTGATTACATAACTTAATTTCCCCTGTGAAACATCTTTGAGCCTTCTTGATTAAGTTTCACATAGGGATTTTAAAAGCAACGTGCTCATAGGTTTTTCCACATGTGAAGCAGCTTTTATGCATTAGGGATTATATAACTGAATCAATGATATGGGAGTATTTCTGTTAATTAATTCTGCTTGACCTGAGTTTTAGCAATATCTTTTTGTTGCAGTAATGGCACAGCTTTACTACTACTAGCTTTTATACTGTTTCAATTATTTTGTGTTACCCCACATGTTAACACTTACTCCGTCATTTGATGTAGATGTATATGCAGTTAGCAATTGTTTATATTCGTAGATTGTTTCTCCTGGGTGTTTGATTTAGAAAAACAGAGCTCAGCTTTGGTTCTCCATAACCTCACAATTCCACCGGATCCAGCTGCGATGCATTCTTTCTCAGACGCCACAGCTGATAGTTTCTACAAAGAAAAGTCGGGACCACAAGAAGCTGCTTAGCCGCTCTGGGTTATGAAGTTGTGCAGAGGACTGAACAAAACTGTATCTTAGACAGAATGTGTTGCAGCCTGGTTTGGATTAATTGTGGGATAATTTTGGTAATGGTCTGAGATGTATAACTGTATGTTTTTGTCATTCATTGTGTATGTTTGTTCTTTGTGTGTGTGTGTTCATTTTTTCAGGGCACTGCAGGAAAGAAAGGAGCGAGGGGGCTCAATGGAGCTCCTGGCATTGAAGTAAGAATCACATCGTCCCTACTGATGCTTGGTCTAGACTGAACTGATATTTTTCACTGTGATAAAGATGCCGTTAACTCAAAATTCTTATTAATAGTAATAATGATTTATAAATGGGTGTTAGAAGAACTCTATATAATTATTAGTCTGTAAAATCTGTAAATATTTGAGTGTTATTTCCCAGGGGCCATCTGGTTTGCCTGGACTCATGGGAATGAAGGGTTACCCAGGACCTGATGGTCCCCCTGGACTAACTGGCCCTCCTGGACTACCGGGAAAAAAAGGACGACAGGTAGTTAATGCGTTGTACAAAAGTCTTGTCTCTGTAATTTATTCTAGGTAATGCACAAATTTATTGGTTGTACATTGGTATCAGTCCATATTAGCATTGTTGACTTACACCAGCCAATCAGCAAAGACATATGTATATTTTCTCTCTGACAATGTTGCTCTTATGTTGTGACCATTATTTCCTCTGGGCTATTATCAAAAATAAGTTTGATCTTTTAAAAATGTAGAGACATGTGGCTAAGATTAAATAATCATTGAATGTCCCGATTTCACTGGGTTCTTCTGATTTTGACACAGTCAGTTCATTAAAGTGTTAGTGTGTAGCCAGATTGTATTGTAATTCCATGCATGAAAACCACGAGTCCAAGTGCTTCCTGAAAAGCAGGAACATTTCAACCATTATCTTCAGAGGAGTCAGTTTGTGGTGGCGGCTTGGCATTGTAGTCCAAAAATAGATTTGTGAATGAATTCCAGTATTTAATATCTTAACAGCACATATAAAAATGTATTTAATGCGTTATTTGCTTTCGACTTAATAATCTTGTGAAACAATGTTGTTAATTGTGTTACCTTTAAGTAATGTTGAATGTTTCACTTCTTTTGCAGTAGGTCAGTATATCTGAGTAGATAAACGGACTTCTTTATGTTCAGTGGCCCCTTTGTTTTTCATAAATAATATCATTTAATTACAATGACTTCTTTTGAATTTTTTTTCACATTTTAGCATGAAATTCAGTGAACATCACATGCAGCAGCACACAACCCAACAGCAATTCTCACAGAATAATGATCAGTAATACCTTCTGCCCAGTCTGCCCCCTAAATCAGTCATTGCTGTTCCCCTATAACCATGCCTCTGCTTTGGTGTGTAAGTGTGACCTCTGAAGAGTATAGGCTGTAGCTCTTTCTTATGCAAGAGTTTCCCAGCACCTGTGCTTTCAGTCGATAACTTGAAGCTGTGTTAATCCCAGCCTGGTTTTTGATTTATACAGAAGCTATACTGTATGGGAGGAGACCCATTCATCTGTCATTTTAATATTAGTCACTCTCCTCTGCTTCACCACATTACTGACTAAACAGGAAACCATTGTGGTTGGCAGTGTTAGATACCCACTTATTGAAAGACGGTGGGTACATTTCAGGAGCACTCTGTAGAAAATAATATAACCAAGAGAGGCCCCCAGACTTCAAGCAGTGTGGTTTACAGACAACACAACAAATATAGACGTGTGTTTTTACTGAAATAAACATTGAGGATCATGTTATATACTCTAATGACTATAAAGTGCTATTGTCTGACATATCTGGGCACTAATTAAGGATCTCTGTGATGCTTTTAGAATATTTTATTGCTAAAGTGTAAAATCCAAGACAAGTAGCAAAGCAGGCAGAGATAAAGAATGCTGGGTATAAACATGAAAATGGATACACATGGACAAATCTACTGTAATTTTTTAATAAGCATATTTCCTCATAAGCCAGTGCAGTATGAAGGATGACACAAGGATTTATTTTGCACATTTTTGTGGATTTTCGGTTCATATCAAGCACATTCTTGCCACCAGCAATTTCCTTAGATCCATTATTTGGATTTAGGAGATGATTTCTTTATGGTTATATTGTAGTAAAATAAATGTTAGTGATTCTTAATAATTTATACAAACAACAGAATTTTTGGGTTTGTATTGAATTCACAAATTCATATTGATGTTGAATTTCACAAACTTTAATGACTCTATGATTATTCAGGGTCAAAGAGGTTTATTGGGACTAGAGGGACCTGCTGGACGACCAGGTTTGAGGGGAGAAATTGGACTTCCTGGACCACATGGAGAAATGGGACCACTTGGTCCGAAGGTAAAAACAACCCAAAAAAACAACAGAACAAAAACATTTGTGACAAGGAACTGCTTTCCAAAGTTATGCGAACATTTAACATTTCAAAACCTTGTTGGGACAGGGCGAACCTGGACTTCCTGGAGACAGGGGGTCCCGAGGGCTCAAAGGCATGGAGGGGGCTACAGGTGACCAGGGCAGGAAAGGTGACCCAGGAACCAAAGGACAAACAGTGCGTATATACAAACATCAGTCATGTATATGGAGCGATTGTGTGTGAATGTTGTGACAATGTTATTTTTATAGTGATATTAGCACATGTTGAGATATAGATCTGTTAGTATCATTTACATTAATATTATTACTTTGGAATACAGCCCTGTGTACGTGCGTCAGTCACAGTACATGTTGGCATTCATGGTTCCCTCAATAAACTGTAGCTCACCAGGGCAGGCAGAACTCATGCAGCCTCGGATCATGACACTGCCACCACCATGCTTGACTTCAGGCAAGACACACTTGTCTTTGTAGTCCTCACCTGGTTACTGCCACACACGCTTGACACCATCTGAAGCAAATATGTTCGTCTTGGTCCAATAATCCATTTACTTAGTCTTTTTGTCTTCAGCAAACTTCAGCCGACTTTCTTGTGCATCATCTTTAGAAGAGGCTTCCCTCTGGGTCGCCAGCCATGCAGACCAATTTGATGCAGTGCACGGTGTATGGTCTGAGCACTGACAGGTTGAGCAGCAATGCTGGCAGCACTCAGGTGTCTATTTTTAAGAGACAACCTCTGCATATGACTCTGAGCATGTGCACTCAACTTCTTTGGTCGACCATGGCGAGGCCTGTTCTGAGTGGAACCTGTTCTGTTAAACCTCAGGACAGGTTCTTCCCTCTGTTACACAGAGGTGTACTCACTTTTGTTGCCAGCAGTTTAGACATTAATGACTGTTATTTTAAGTGGACAGAAAATGTACACTGTAGACGCTGTAGAGTGACAAATTTACTTTGTGTCAAAGTGTCTAATCCTCACTGTTGACCAATAGAAAGTTATAATGCTGTTCATACTGAACATTATAGTGTTTATTTGTGTTGTTGAAATTTCAGATTTCCCTTTTCCTTAATTATTTTTCAGATGTTGTTCCTATTAAACATAAAATATCATTCCCCACCATGTTTAGGAATGTTCCTAAAAAAAAAGATTTTACAACCCTATATACATTATAGAACTTTTCCAACTGTAGCCGCAGGGACATAGCTATAATCTGTTGTGAGGGTTAAAAATGTGAGTGTCTGACACTTTCCACAGTAACAAGTAGTCTGGATGAAAGCAGGAATGGAAATATTCACAGCCCGGTAGGGACAAGTTATATAAGATTCTCACACTCCAGAGACCAGAAAAAGAGGTGCTACACTTATGTAACTCCTCAACTCCTCCTTACCCTACTTATCACGATTGATACTTGTGAAACACACAGCAGGCTCAGGCCCTTGGGTCGGATCCCTTTACACTGTTTGGTGAATAGATCTTCTCAGCCAAAGCCACAGGGCCATAGGGAGCTGTCTAGAAGATGCTGATGACTGGCTGTACAAACAGCCCTGAACAACAGACGGTGCTCAGACACACAGTAGGGTACAGACACCTAACCCTACTAGGTGTGAGACAGTGTATGTGTATGCCCCAGTTTTGAATTTTACAAGGAGATATTGCAACTCAGCGAGTCTCGTGTGTGTGTGTGTGTGTGCATACAGATATGTGTTATGTGTCAAATGCATATTCCAGATGTTAGTGTTTAAAAAGCAAGTGTACTTCATTGTTATGATGTGATGTATTTTCTAATTATAGGGGGAGTTTGGAGATCAGGGGATGGTTGGTTTACAGGGATTTCCAGGGCCAAAGGTAAGAGTGGGTACTATTACAACCAAGAATTTAAATCCCAGTTAACTGAGCAGATAGGATATAACTGAATGTTTTGTCCTGGCACATAACAATTGAAAAAAACCTGCTTTTTCTTCAAATAGGGGCCAGATGGGGATTTGGGACTGAGAGGCTTCCCTGGCCCTAAAGGCCCTTTGGGTACACTGGTAAGTTTACCAATACTAACAGAAATATTAGCAACGTTGGGGTTTCTGATACACCTTCTTAGCAGTTTGGTAAGAAGGTGTAGATCAAAACAAAACTGCTTATTCATCGTCAATCCTGCTTTCCTTTTCAGGGATTCTCTGGACCCGTAGGCCCCGAAGGAATTATGGGCCTTATGGGAATGCCTGTACGTATCTGTGTGTGTGCGTGCGCGCACCTGTGCGTTTCACGAGTGTAAGAATTAATGAGAACAAAAGTATCAGTTATAATTAATGTGAATTCATTTTCTAGCATATCATTTTATTTTGTTTGTCCACAGGGGCCAAGGGGGCCAAAAGGAAGCGACGGCGATATGGTAAGACACAATTCAAACTGACAAGCCTGTCATGATGTGGGAATGATGTGCAGTATGTATGATCACATGCTCTTATAGCATTCTTAAACTCAAGTGGCAGATTTGCAATTTTGCGTCTTGGCCAGTTATCATGGCGCCACCTCAAAGCAGCTCGTGGGTGTAAATACAGATTTACTGTAGGTGACAAAGGCTGTGTTTAAGGATGCATGATTTCTAGCTGAGGTTTGGTGTTAGTCTTGTCTGCTACAGCAGATTGCTATAACTGAGAAGTGGTGAAAATAGCTGTTGGTCAGTTTGGACCTCGGTGTATGGTCTTACAGGACTGGGAGCATCAAGTAAACACTGCTAAACAAATGGCAAATTAACTTAATTACAAATTAATATAAAACAAAAACCACCTTAGTTCAATCTATATCCCATGACATTTTCCTCTACCACACACAGCCTGTGTACACAATAGGCCTTACACTCTAGCCTTCTGTCAAATACAGATCATGCTAATGATACGTCCATAGTCTGAGTGTGAACAAGCAGAAACCCCACCAACAGACTTAATGAAGTCCAGCTGCTCGCATAGACAGTGTTAGGTTCTAGTTTAGTCTAGTAGGTCTGTGAAACAGTGTGAAGACACAGCTGCTTTTTCTCAGAGCATCACAGAGAAAAACATCAAATGATGAACTCGTAGCTGTTTCTGTGTAAATATACAATAAGCATAGGTTCTCAACTTATAATATATTCATGTGGGGTGTCTTGACAGAGCCAAAAGGACATTATATCATTTGCGCTCTTTTAACACAGATGTTTTTATGTCTTCAGGGGCCTCAAGGACCACAAGGACATCCAGGACCCAGAGTGAGTATTAACCATTTTTAATGACATTTTTAATTATGAATAATGTCTTTACATCACATGTGAGTACTTCAGGCAGAATAACTTTACATGATTTTGGAACACTGCATAAATAATTTGGGAACGGAACAGATTGGGATTAAATTGTGAATAAATAATTATTCAATCGATCATCCATTTTCTAAAATGCAATGAAAAATAAAATCTGTGATTTATCAGTTAATTTAAATCTTTACCTGTAAAAAGAAAATCTGTAAATAAAAAACACGAACTGAATGAGCAGTTTAATAGAAAACAGGTCAAGCGATCATGATTAGGTATGAGGAGGGAGGTAAAGATTTTGAGAGAAATGTAATTGGTTCAAGAAGAAATTTATAGGCACCAATGGCAGTTTAATCAAGACTCTGCAAACATGAGTTTGTGTCAGGTGCACTGGAGGAAACATGAAAGGACTTATATAGGTGAAATTCTGCAGTTCTCTTTTTTTATTGCATTTCATTTATTTTCATAGTAACACTCATTTAGGTTGTTTTTTTATTCTCCTTTTAGGGACCCCCTGGTGCACCAGGTCCAACAGTAAGTGCTTCACATCAATCATAACACAGGCAAACAGGTTCAGTGAGAGGAGTCCTGTTTGAGTTATAATGAAAAAGACAGAATGTAAACCATAAGAATAGAAAAAAATATCCAGTTAATTTCCATTTGAAAGTCAACAGAGCTTTAATAGAAATCAGAAAAGGTGATTAGTAAAAGATTAGAGTAAAAGCAGGATGTGATAAAGCTGCAGCAAGAAATACAGTTGGGTGTGAAAGTTCTGGCAACCTTCGTTAGTTGTTACGATAAAAAGTTTTAATTAAATATATCATGTAGGAGACACAGTGATGTTTGAGAAGTGAAACGAAGTTTATAGGATTTACAGAAATTGCAATAATTGTTTAAACAAAATTATGCATGGGTGCATAAGTTTGGGCACCACAAAAAAGAAATGAACTCAATATTTAGTAGATCCTCCTTTTGCAGAAACTTTTGACCATTCCTCTTTATAAAACATCTTTAGTTCATTCAGGTTTGATGGATTCAGAGCATGGACAGCTCTCTTTCCCTCACACCACAGATTTTAAGTGATATTTAGGTCTGGGGACTGAGATTCATTCCAGAACGTTGTACTTGTTCCTCTGCATGAACGCCTTAGTAGATTTTGAGCAGTGTTTAAGGTCATTGTTGAAAGATCCAGCCCCGACGCAGCTTCAGCTTTGTCCCTGCATCCTGGACATTGGTCTCCAGAATCTGCTGATAATGAGTGGAATCCATGCGTCCCTCAACTTTGACAAGATTCCCAGTCCCTGCACTGGCCACACAGCCCCACAGCATGATGGAGCCACCACCATGTTTTACTGTAGGTAGCAGGTGTTTTTCCTCCATGCATGACGCGCCTTGTTGCCCAAATAACTACATTTTAGTTTCATCAGTCCACAGCACTTTATTCCAAAATAAAGCTGGCTCCAAATGTAGCACCTCAAGCGGCTCTGTTTGTGCTGTGGGCGGAGGAAAGGCTTCCTCTGCATCACTCTCGCATCTCCTTGTTAAAGTGCACCGAATAGTTGAACGATGCACAGCGACTCCGTCTGCAGCAAGATGATGTTGTAGGTCTTTGGTGCTGGTCTGTGCATTGACTCTGATTGTTCTCACCAGTCGTCGCTTCTGTTTATCCGAGTTCTTTTTTTCGAGCCTTAACGTGAACTGTGCCTGTGGTCTTCCATTCCCTCAATATGTTCCTAACTGTGGAAACAGACTCTGAGACAGCTTTCTGTATCCTTCCCCTAAAACATGATGGTGGACAAGCTTTGTTTTCCAGTCATCTGAGAGTTGTTTTGAGACCCCATGTTGCTACTCTTCAGAGAATATTCAAAGAGGAGGGAAACAAATAAATCCTTTTCCTCATAATTGGATTCACCTGTGTATGGAGGTCAGGGGTCACTGAGCTTACAAAGCCAATATGAGTTTCAATAATTAGTTTTAGTTCTAAATTTGTTTAAACAATTATTGCACACTTTCTGTAAATCCTATAAACTTTATTTCACTTCTCAAACATCACTGTGTGTCTCCTACATAATACATTTAATTGAAATTTTTATCGCAACATCCAACGATTTATACAGGAAAATCATGAACAATGAGGTTGTCTAAACTTACTGTATGTTTATTTGCACAACTGGAGATGAGCAAACAACCCCAGAGTTAGTGATATAAACCCTCTTAACACGTGTTATTGTTTGTACCGTGTGGATAAAGTGCAATCTAAATGATCTTTTCCTAAGAACCCAGAATAACATCAGGTGCCTCTTTGTTTACCCACAGTATGTGGTAAGTGTAATGTTAACAGAGAGTGGAATGTGTTATTCTAGCCCCTACAGTAGTCAAGAATGAGTTGGTTTATTGATGCAAGACCTTATCTGGTATTGAAGTGTTTTCTGGTTCTGTAGAAGTTTTCTCTATAAACTTGGTGTGTATTGAATCAGTCATACTTTCTCTAACCAGCAGAATTAAAGTCTCTCCAGTTAATAATAAACAGGATGTTGAATATGTTTTTCATTAAACAGTAGATTTTTGTTCTGAATTCACAGCGATGGATTTATGATGATTCAAGCGCTTCTCTCAGAACAGAGGTAAGATGCTTAATGTACATTTACATGTACATTTAGGGCTTCACATGCTGATGGAGAGCACATCAGCATCTGAGCCAGATGTGCTGCACATTTCCTCACAAAGTGTATTTTGTTCTTGTTCTTGTAATGAATGAGCTTAATTTAGCATTTCGGAGCTTGACAATGTGGTCCATACCATTCTTGACCAGAGTTTCCAGAATACTGAGATGAGCCAGCCGGACCAGCACAGTGAGATACTGAAGACCCTGCGTTACCTTAGCAGCGTGATTGAAAGCATCAAAAAACCTCTGGGTACACGGGAGAACCCGGCTCGTGTCTGTAAAGACCTGCTGGACTGTCAACACGAGCTCAAAGACGGTGAGAGTTTAAACAGCTTGACCTCAGCGATGCTCTTGAAGACAGTTTTATTACTTTATACTCGTCTTGTTCATTTCTTTCTAATGATGTATTTCAGGCTGGTTCTGGGTTGATCCAAATCTGGGCTGTACCTCGGATGCCTTCAAGGTTTTCTGCAATTTCACAGCAGGGGGACAGACTTGTTTACATCCACTGGCCTCTAATAAGGTGATACTTAGGTGGTAGAAGTCTCAGTTGTCAGCCCTGAATGTGTTAAAAGACGAAATAAAAGGACACTTAGTTTAACAGAACAAATATTTGTTATATTTATTTTAGAATTATTTGGATTTCAGTTAACTCAAACACTGACCTGTGTTGACCTATGCTTAGTTGTAGGACGTCATGTCTCTGTCACACTGTGGGTCTGATAACAGACTTATCCTCCACCCCCCACCCCCACAGATGGAGTTTGGTGTTGGGAAAGTCCAAATGAAGTTTATCCATTTACTGAGTAATGAGGCTCGCCACCGCATCGTTCTCCACTGCTTGAATGATCCACCCTACAGCCCCGCAGACAGCTTCAGCTCCACCAGACCCCTGCACAAAGAACGCCACGCCACTCTACAGTTTCATGGCTGGAACAAAGACACGTTTGAGAAAGACACACTATTTGAACCACACGTGCTACAAGATGACTGCGAGGTAATGGACAGGACAGTGATTCAGCTAACTTTCATTATGTTGTTGGCCATAGTACTTTGACATCTTAAAGGTATCTTTTGTCTGTTGAGACATGTACTTGACTAGACTTTTGGTTTGTGGATTTTCTACATTAGTTTATAATGTTGGGGTACAAGTGACTTCACTAATTCTTTTTTTTCTTGAATCCTTCATCTTTCAGATCCAAGATGGCAGCTGGCACCAGTCACGTTTCTTTTTCCACACTCAGGACAGTCATCAGCTACCTATTTTAGACATAAGAGAATTCCCCTCGCAGCCCAACAGTCGGCGACATATAGAAGTCGGTCCAGTCTGCTTCCTCTGACACCAACATCGCTGTTCTGTAACCTTCTACATAAACTGCTTAAATGTAAGGCCGTTTAGAAAAGGCTGCCTCCCAAACAGAAGCTAGAACACCAAGCGCTAATGAGTGTCCATGGGACATTAATCAGAGGTACACCTACATGGAGGAACTCACTTTCTGTGGCCCATCCAGGCTAAAAACACCAAAGGAGAACAGTGTATGCAAATCTTCATATTCTCACGTACAATCAAATGGTGCTTAGGCTTATGGACCTATAATTAGTCCCTGATCACAGGGCAGGTCTCATTGAAACCACACCCTGAAACACACTTACGCCTTCCTACACAGGGGCCCAACCTGAAGGAACGTGCCCGGCCTCTACATACGAGCACTGTCTAACTAAAGGTTTATAAGAGTGCAATAGCGGGTGGATAATGTGTGACTGCTTTCTAGTAAAAAGGCAATCATTTACATACTGATGTTTTTGTTTCCAGTCCTGTCCGGTCAGACCTGTTCATCTTCTTCATCAGATGCTCTACCTCTACCTGTTCATTTGCTTTATAGAATAGTTGCTAATGTCAAGTTAATCATTTTTGCTTTTGTATTGTATGTACCGGTTACATCAAGATTTGTTATGTTGTATGAGTACTTATGTTGAATTGGTCACTTTTAATTTATGAACCATTATTTCGATCCACTACATATTATTGTAGTGTTTCCTTGTATGTGGTAGGTTCTTCAGGGCAAACCTATCATTGGTGCTGCATCAAAGAATGAGTCATCAGTGAGTTTTTACATTTCCTGTGTATATATTGACATCATAGTGTATGTTTATTTATAACCTTTGTTTTTTTTGTCCACATTACTGTACTACAGTAATTTATACTCTCAGAACTATTTGGTCAACCACAGCTCAGTCTAAAGAAGTATTTATGTTTAAAATGTGTGTTTGTGTGTTCACCTGTGACTGTATGTTAATCATACTGTTATTTCAGTGAAATCAGTGGTGGCTCAGTGGACTGGCAGCTACAGCAGGCCAGGGTCAGAATACACAGAAAACTCAGTCATTTCATATTCTTAAGTTATATCAACTTGAACAAAGTGTAATTACATAACACGCGTGGAGGATTAAGTTGGATGAGAATGTGTAAATAATAAATAAGCTGACAAACTAATAAATTCAACATTTTATCCACCGTTGTTTCTGTATTTCATGTGTCCAGTTTTAACAGGCAGAATAATTTGTCATTGACTAGTCAAACGGGCTAGTTTCCAGGTGTGAGCATAATCAGGTGATATTAAAGGAGGCGAAAGGGTGCTGTGCTTAATTTACACACTTATCTAGTTAACTGTTTTATAAAACAAAAATAATATTGCTCTAAAAATAATGGTAAATGTTGGTTCCCAGAAGAATCCATGACAATCATATGTATGCCTCATCGGCAAAATCCTGGAAAAACAGCGTGTTAATGTTTTCCCAACGACACTTTCTTAGTACTTGTTTTCATTTTAACTACAGCCTGATGGTCTCGGGTAACTCAGTGTTAGAAGCTACTGATTAAATATGGAGCGTCCTTATGCAAACATCTGTCTGCTAAACTGTAACTCTAACCTTTAACCCCTCTTTTGACCCACACGTGTCATTTTCAATATTCCCTCAGTCATCCAGAAACCATCCAGTCTTCTAGAGCTGAACTAATATAAATCAAATAAACACCTTACGTTTGTAAAAGCCACGCTGTCAACAGATGGTCATAAAACAATTTGAATAGAGCATGACCCTTGACTGTCCATATACTATGAGAAAAATAAATCATCTTCGTCTTTTATAGTTGTAGTTCACATCCTTAAACACAAGGAGGCGCCAATTAACAGGTCTCCAACCGGAACTGTTTTGCACGTGCTTCCACTGGAGGAAGCAGTTTTGTTTTAGTGCCGCCGGCGCGTGTTATTGTTCTCCTTTCACGTCCTGTACCAAAGTATACAAACAAAAGTAATGTCAGCCGTGGAGAGCCAGGTGGAAGACAGCGGCCAGGAAGAAGAGCCGAAAGGGACCAAAAGAAAGATTTCTCTGTCAAGGTAAGTATTTCTACAGGTTCAGAGCCCGGAGGAAACGACTAGCTTAGCCGCAGACAGGCTGGTTGTCATGTGCGCTAGCTGGAGCTGTTTTAATAATGTTACCGTTATGAGGTCGCTTTAGCTGCAGAGTTACAGAGATAAACGGGATTTGACGCCTGTATTAGCTCCTCATCTTTAACGATGGATTTTGTTAATTAACCGTGTTTGTCTGTAAACACGAGACAGTTGTTATGACTGTATGTCTATTATTCAATCAGTCGTTTTTAATATTCTTTTATTTTTTTAACATATGACCAACATGAGGATTCTGCGCGTTATCTGATTGTTATTGAGTTGATTATGTTTTGCACACGTTTTGTGTTAATTACGCACAGTTTGCCCGTGAACCTGCTCGCAGCTTGTTTGTACTGTGCTGACCTGCTGTTCCTCCTACAGCTGTGGGGTATGTGGATCAGAGGAGGCAAAGTACCGGTGCCCTTCCTGTCTTACACATTCTTGCAGGTGAGACTGGCCAGAAACATAGGTGGCAATATTTCTGTTACACACAGTTAAGTGTCCATCTTTTTCAATTCAGCCGTATTTATGTAGCTCATGAGGCACATGAGCATGTTATCTTCTAGACCTCAGAGAATTACAGAGGGCAACGCCAATAGATCCCTCTTCCCAGAGTCAGTGGTTTGACTTCCAGTTCCTCCTTGGACAAGACACCAAGACCTTGTAGTAGCACCATCATCTGTGTGCAGCGGTGGAACAACCACTTCCCCACAGAGATCTTTTGCCCACATTTTTTAGCAAAGAAGCAGTCTAATCTCAAAAGATAGTACGAGTGGAAAAGTAGTGATGTTTCTTACAACTATCCAAAAAAAAGGTTGTTTTGTTTTAGTTTATGAAGACATTTTACTCTCTGTTCCAGAGGGCTTTCTCAATCGAGAAAACAAAAACCTTTTTTTGGGATAACTATCACCTATATGTCTGAGGATCTTCACAGGCATTTGTACGTTCATTCTTTGTGATTGTTTTGTACTGCAACATGTTTCTTAGAAATATTTGACTGAACTATTCAGACAGATAGACAGACAGACAGACAACTTTATAGACAACTTGAATACTAGAGATTCAAGCTGTTACATGTGCTGTTGCTTTTGCTTCCCCCTGTTAGCAGAATGCTTGGTGCAGTGCACTAATAGAAGAAATGCCAAGTTGTTCTAAAACTTGTATTACACCAAACAAAAAAGAGACTTTTGCAGAACCTAAAGCTTCATTTTTCCAAAAATAGTTTAAATAATGTTTCCCCAGGTGCTTGCTAACACTCTTCGTCAAGTTATGGGGGCATTATATGTTGAATGGTGGAAGTGAAGCGACGTCCAAATGCTTGACTTGGCTGCAGGTTTTAGCTGTTTTATAAATGATTCAAAATGAACTCGGCAACCATCTTTGTTTCCTTTGATCGCTAACTTGGATAATCTAGTTGTTTTCGCAGAATTAAAAGAGAAGAGCCAAAATTCTGTATCTTTCATCAGATATAAAACATATTTTATTCATATTTTTAAGATTTACAGATCACATGGTTATTGAGTAAATATTCCCTTAGAGCAGATTGAGCTGCTGTCGTATCTCTGCATCACATCATTTTAGATAAAAGTTTTCCACGTGTGTCTAATATCATTAATAGCAAAACAGAGAAATAAAAAACAATCACAGCAGAGTTATGTAATAATATATCTACCTTTGCGTGCATAAAAATAATATTTATAATCGACTCATGCCTGTGTTTTTGTTTTTACTGACCTGACTTTACTTTGATTCGTCTCCAGCAACATGTTGTTGCTGGAGACGGTCCATCACGTCTTCCATGAATTATGTCAATAGTGAAGCATTTACAGCATTACCTTGAAGTAGTAAATGTACATCATTCATGTAGAGGTTGCACACGAACATGTCGTTAAGCTTCATCAAAAGGTGCCAGCGGATGTCATTCTCCCTCCCTCATTGTTACCTGTTGTTTTGTCCATCATTCAGCCTCCCTTCACATTGTTTCTGCTGATACAATCTTTGTCTGACTCTCACCAAATACCAAATGCCTCAATGCTTCAGTAATATTTTTGAAAAGCAGTTGGGAGTTGGGGCACCGAGTATTTGGCTCATTTGCTGAGGTCAGAGTAGTTCTGTCACTGTATAGAAACACTCATGCAACACAAAAAACAATCTGTGTTTTCCAGCCTGTTCTGTGTAAAAACACACAAGAAGGACTCGGGATGCAGCGGAGTCAGAGATAAAACGGCCTTTGTGACCCTCTCACAGTTTGATGAGATGACACTTCTAAGTGGTGAGAGGCTTCTTCACTCACTTCCATGAAAACAGCAGGAATGGTTTTGGAAGATGTTTTTACTTTAAATAAATACTGTCAGTTAGTGTTTTTCCTTATTATGTGTGAACAAGTAAATCTGCTTTTTGATCATTATCTGTACTTTAGATTACAGATTTCTGGAGGATACAGGGAGATTTGCTGACGGTGCCACCAGAGACAACCTCATCCGGACTCCTCGCACCACTTTAAAAGTGAGTCCCTCGCTTAAAGCCTAAGTCGTCCTGACTCCTGATGTTGGTTACAGATTATGTTATAGTAGTCTATGCTGAGCCAAGCTTACATCTCAGTTTTGTGAGCATTCAATTTGGCAGGCGTGCGCTGGAAATAATTTGTTTTATATTGTTCAAATAATAGTTTATGTTTCTAACTACCAATGCGACTGCTGCTCCTGTGTTAGCGTTGATAGAGTTGCAGTAGTCTGACACTGTTCAGCCTGCTGGAAGACCATTCTCCTCGGTGTTGAAAACTATCTTGGCTCAAATCCCGTGATCGTGTTCAGATTTTCACTACTTAATGTAGAGATGGGACGGCCCGGCCCAACAAGAACAGAACTGAAACAGGAAAGAAAGTCTGCTCCTCTTAGATGAATGGAAAATTAAACGAGTACTAGGGAGAATTAGGCACCGCTTTGACAGGTGCAGGTGTTGATCTTGTATTTGTACCTATGATAAATACTAAAACTATTAGAAATGGTCCTTTTCAGAACCAGCCTAAAAATATGTCATGAGAATTTTACCATATATAAATGTCATCATCATATTTCATCTCTCCCAGTAAAAGTCAGCATTGTCCCAATGTTTTCTTTCTGCTCTTGTATAATTTGTGGCTGGAGTTATGCAACGCATACATCTGTTGCTCCAAACCACAGACTCTCACTTATGTAAGATTCCGTGTCCCTGCCAGCTTTCACCTGTACTGTTACTACAACACAACCCATCGATATTTCATAGCTTCTGGTTTCTTTGGAGGCCTTAAGTGCTTCAGTGGTCACAAATTAATCAATATAATGAGGCTTATTCTCGGTGAGAGATAAAGTTTTGGCTCCTGATGAGCATTGGGATTTGGAACCATCCCACAACACTGCAAGTGTATTAATCTCCGATTAGCCCAAGCTTTTAATAAATCTCCTTTACTGCCAATCTGAAATCATCATCAGTGAGTTACATGAATACCAGAAAGGAAAGGCTTGTCGATTCAAATTTACACGAGGGCAAGAAGGAAAGTTTCAGGTTGCCTTTGTTTAATTGTTAATAAAAACCTGCATGACTGGATTTATTGATGCAGAGCAGATGTTCTACATGAATAAATCCTATTTGTTCTTAGAGAAGATCTCCCCCTGGCTTCTCCAACTGAACTGAAATGTCAGCCAACCTGCGGTCCCAACAAATCTGTTCAAGGCTAAGAAAAGAAGCTTTTTGTTCAATCTGTTTTTTGTGTTTTGTCTGAAGTAGCTTCTGCCAGTACTTTTTCTTCAGCACTGATAATGCACACCAGAGTTATGTGCTGCAAGTAATCATTATCTGATTTTTTTTTTTGTTTACTCAGGTCAGAAAACAGTCAGTAGAAAGTACATATAACACTACCTTAATATACTGTATATCTCTCTTCTCTTTTCCAGGCTAAGCGGCTGGCATCCAATGCCAGAAAGATGAACATCACTCTGAGATTCCTCCCTATCACCTTCAGTAAGAGCAGGGAGAATTCTACCTTCTTCACGAAGTAAGAATATGTTTACTCAGATATAGTTTATAGAAAAATACGCGTTAGCTCTTTACACATTTTATCGTATTGCAAACTTAATTTGAATAAAATTGAAAACATTTTAATTCAGTCTACATCCATTTATCCACAGATGTATCCACACAAAAAACATCTGCGTCTGATTGTAAGAAATATTCAATAATTAGCTTTTTCTTCCTAGCAGACTCTTATGCTGCTTCTCAGGAAATGGTATGTCATGTTCCTAAATGTAACAGTAGTGCTGCGGGGGGGTGAAACAGCAATATATTGGAAAACACTTTGAATTAAGCCCTAATAACAGATGTAATTCAGTTATTCAGACTTTGCGCCCTGAAGTTGCTTCCTGTATTTGTCACAATTAAATAAGCAATTAGAATACAAAACCTTTATTTTGTCATTGCCATCCTGCGATTATTGTTACCTCAATGAAATATCTGAGTAATGAACATTTACTTACTTATTATGTCTTAGAAGAAGACCCGCTCATGCTGTGTCATAGTCTGAGGAAACTGTAATACCAAGTGACAGGTGTTTAGATCAGACCATCAGAGCAGCACCAAACTTTTTTTTTTTTTAATACACTTGGTCACAAAGAACTTCTGATTATTTATTTTTTTAACTTTACCACAGGGTGGCACTCTTGCTAAGCCCTAGCAGTAGTTCTAACCCTCCACAGGTTGATGGTGAAACATGGATATGCATGTATCGCGTATATGAAAGGCCTGAGGCCCTTGAGGTTTACACTTGTGAGTTATAGGTAGAAAAGGTATCTAGGTATTTCACAACACGTGTGCATGCTGTATTTTATGCTACAGACAAATCAACAGTCAGCAGATTTTAATGTTACATTGACGATAGGCATATTCTAGTATTACGCCTTTTAATCGTTTATTTTAAAATCTGTCCAGTGAACATGCTTTAAATCACATGCTATACAACAAGACTATTTGCACGAGTTTTCGTTGGATTTGTGATAAAGGGAGCGCCCAGATGTTACGGGGGGTCTTCTTTATTGACGTCAGTGATTAAAGGTGACAAATGTCTCCTTCTGGACAATGAAACGCACCGTTCAATTTAAACGGACGAGTACCTTATTTAATCCAGTAACGTAAGTACCTGTTCTGGAATTTGCCATATAAACCTAAGCTGTGACACTACATCAACTGTGCTGCACAGATTAGTTTGGACACTTTGAATCTTACGGGAGCTTTACTACTCCCACATTTTGGTCCTGAGAAGTCAAAGTTGGTCTCATCAGCCTGAAGAATTTCCACAACTTTATTTCTGTATTTCCACTGGTGGTCTTTTCATGTCTGCAACCTTTCCTCGATACTTTCTGCCAACTTTCTTCTTCTTCTTTCAACTTCTTGTTCCTTTCATTTTGAGAATGAGCCCTGAAAGCATAGAGGTGGGGAGTAGGAGAAAAATGGTTACCAAACTGCATATTAAGCTTTAAAATGCCCAGGGACAACACTGGGTGCTAATTGGATTGCTACTAAAATAGTCCTTTGATCAGTCCCTCCTGTTGCTGTTATATTGTTACGTTTTCCTTTCACCACCCTCTTTTCCACCCTTGCATGAAGCACTCTGTCATGTCTCTCGTGTCTCTAGTGTTTTATAGGCGAGGCAAATGTACACGCCACATCTCAAGGATGAGGCAACATTATACCAGGTCCTAGTAGTATCCACCCCTCAACCCTACACTCCCCGTTCTCCACTCAACACTTTTTAATACAGTTAAAGACATATGCACTTATAATGCTTCAACTCCTGGTAAAACGTTCCCACAACTGCTCCAGCAAAATTCACAGGAAGTGCATTAATGCTCAGAAAAATCATGAGCCTGCTTCATTCATCTTCTCCATCCTATTTCTTTCATTAGCCAGGTTAGAGAAGGCCTCACTTTGTCACTGCAAACAGTATCCTATTCACAGGACAACAAATGGACACAAGGGATTGGATAAAAGTTGTACAATAAATTGTAGGGGATCGACAGAGAATGTGCTTCACAATGTACCAAGTACATAATATAAAAAGCAGATGTGTGAGCAGTGTGACTGCAGCTGGTTAGTGACATATTCATGCTACGCACTCACGCTGCCAAAGAAGGATCATTACTGGCAGACGGCTGACTAGAGGGCTCTCATGCCTGGCGAAAGTGTGTGTGTGTGTGTGTAAAAATGTGAAGGTATGAGTGCTTAGCATGTGTCTCCTTGATCAAATGTTTGAACGCAGAATGACGACTGTTCAGCTGCTTTCGTGCCGCTGCACACAGGAAAGAGATTGACAAAGATTATAGGCCGTCTCCCAGTCCAGCCTTTGGATTATTAAGTATATAATAGCTGGCATTTGGCAGTACATTGGGAGAAGTTGTGTTAGGATGGAATTGTGTTTTCTGCAGCCTCAGCCTGGGCATAGATCCGAGTATGTGTTATACCTGAACATATTTCTATAGGTACTTGACATAAAAACAGTTATGAGCCAGTGTACATTTGGAGCATTTACCAGTCTTGCACCTGTTCATATCTTGGGAAATAACTAAATTAACACAAGAAAACCAGAGATTGGTGCCATGAAACTGACTGCTGCTGTTAGAATGACTCATAAGCGGATTACTGCGGCTGAGTGAATAAAGCAGATAGTTATGTAGCTAACTCTGCTACAGCTATCCTGTACTATTCTGTGGCCTGTGACATCTGTTGTTGCATGAATTTATAGAACCAGTGTGCTGAACAACTCCCTGTCGCCCATGTTTTGAATTTAGTGGTTGAACACAGCATCTCTTCTGTAGTGCTCTAATTTCAGCCTCTGATAGAGCCACAAAGGCATCAGGAAATTGTTGTCTGACGTCTTGTCATCAACTTCTTATTCTTCCAGAATTTGCTTGACCTGATGACGTGTTTAAAGACGGGGTTTGTCCATTTTGTAGGAAGCAGCTGTCACCTGCACCTCCTTCTTAACCAACACTGTGGATGCTGTGGATGATGGATCGGGGGTGCTTCTCATTGCCTTATGTCACATGTCCTCACTCCCTGTTTCGCGAGAGCCCTGAACGTTTTCATTATGAAGGACAATGCTGCCCACATATTTATTTTTGTAAGAGCAGAAAAGATTATGAAATGCGTTAACAGACATATGTACATCTTTATTGGACCCCCATAAGCAGATGGATTTTGATGCCAAGACAGATTCAATTTACGGCCAATTTGATTCATAGTTTAGCTAAAATAACTGCTTCTGCTTAAACTATAGGACTTATTCACTTTATTTTTCTCTTCTCTCACAAATTTTCTTTGAATCTCTTTCTCATTCCTTAATTGGGAGTTGCGAGTATGCGATCATTAGACATGGGTCAGGGACATTTGAATGTAAGGTTTTCCAATACAACATTAAATGCAAAGTAACTCCTGTCCAGCAGTTATCGGCTAATTGCTTACCTTGATGTTAGACCACAGTTCTCTAGACCTACACGTAAACGTTTATCGAAAGATGAACTCCTAAATCTTAACAGTACTGAAGAATAACTGAAGAAGCCTTTCACCATCTATAGGAACTTTATAATCCTGAATTGCAGTGCTGGGATGATAGTAAAGAGATGTAATTTCAGTGTAACATAGCGGTGAGATTCATTCCACGTTTTTAGAAACCTGAGTGGTGGAAGAGCACTCGGTGAATAAGGAACTAAGGCGGTCGGTACCATGTTCGGCGGCGGGGTTGGGGTCATTAAATCCTTCCATTACCTCTCCTGCTTTCTGAAAATCAAGCTCAAATGAAACAATCAGCAGCAGCTGCAGTCAGATGTTTTTAGACTCTAGCAGAGAGCCTTCTGGCTGTCACTGACTTGATTAACCACTGTTGATGTAGAACAGAGTCTATGCTGGTTGCCATCTGAGGCAAACCTCACATCAGAATGGCAAGCAGCAATTTCATCAGTGTTGCAACGTCTGCCATCTCAATTGGCCACATAACTGTGGGCTACATGCTGCTCTCCAGCTCAGAGTAAAATTTCAAACTTCATATTAATCAGAAGTGTGAGGCTGGAGCATGCGCTACGGTGAATGTAAGCTTGCCATGTGTCATGTTCGGTTGACTGATCTTATTAATTAGGTTTCCATGTGTTGTTCAGAATTAATTACACAGATTTGTTCTTGGACAGAAAAACGTTTGTGTTTAGTGAGTTTTGGCCAAACCTTTCTTCATTCTTTAGCGCTAGAGGTGACTACATTGGCAAATTACAGTTTGACAATTATTGGATATATTACCGTGAAGTGTAGTATAGACACTCATACGCCCAGTGAGTATTAATCTAAATATCCTGGTTTATTTATGTTTTTTCTAGCTCAAGCTACAGGTCTGACACTCCTCTGGTCCAACACGTGAGTTCATGGCTGGATATGCCGAGCAAATAACCAGACACACGAGTAATGATCAGCATGTGTTTGTGTGTGGCTGTAGACTAGTCTCCTACGTTTACAATAGTTAAACCCAACACACGACACCATTGGCAGGGAAATAAAATCCAGGAATTAACATTTTAGAATTTGTGTAACTAAAAAAAATCCTCTAAGACTGTGTTTTCAATCATAGCTTTAGCTATTAGATTCATTTCCTTTACAGAGCAGCCCCAAAGACTTGTCCTTTTATTCTATTGACACCCACTTGCAACTCTGATCCTTGCATCTGTCTCTGATGGGACACATGGCTGTATATGCTGTGCCATAATTGTTGGATCTGTCCGATCCTTAATCCAGCCTGATGGATTTCAGTTCTTACTGCCAGACCACCAGCCAGGCTTTCTTCTCTGTAGTGTTGATGGCATAAACAAATCCAACCACTTACTTAATCAGCAGTGTGTTCTGGTTAATGAATTCATCCATCCTCCTTCAAATCCGCTTCATTTTTCAGTCTCCGTCAGGGATGCGAACAGTTGCTCAGTTTATTATGCCTAAAACAAACTAGTATGTTATGTCAGTCGACCATGTCAAAATGCAATTGGCCGCCCAACACCTCTCTTAGAACCTCTTGTGATTTGCACGCCTAACTTGCATCAACGTAATGAATTGTACAAACCAAGTTAACTGCTCACGCTTTAGTATGTTTTTTTTTTTCACAAACATATTTATTGTGTGCCACTCAGTTGACAGAAGTAATTAAGACCAACAGGAGAATAAAATCCTAATGTTTTTCGCCCTAAGAGTATCTTAATATGAAAGAGACAACTCTGTTTGAAATAACTGAGCTCCACAACCTGCGTGTTCAAATCAGTGTCTGTTTTCATTGACTACGAAAAGAGGGTTCACACATGCAAATCATTCAGATGTGTTTTTAGTTCTGACACAACTGTTCTCTTCAACAACAGGCTGTTGTTTTTGTAGAATTTTTAAAGAGAGCCTCCTTCGAGGGTTTTAAGTTTTTGTCCAGACTGGAGATCTTTATCTTTTTTTTGGTAAATATTGTGTAACCTAGTGAGGGAAACAAAATAGTGTTGTGCTGCCAAATAAAAAAAAGGAAACGGAAAACCATGGGGAAGCAGTTGGAGATGACCATACCATACGTAATTTGCGCTGCTGAAAATAATGTGAGACCCTTAGTTTTTTACTCGGGACACTGAGTTTTTAGACAAAATAAACGTAAGAATCCAGAGCTTCTTAGTCGATGCCCTCCAGACTTAACTGTTTAGTGTCACAGAGGCTGTACTGATATTTTAAAGCACTTTCTGATATTCAAAGCAGTTGTCCAATACAGTTGATGCTTCAGTTTTGACTCTCCCCCGACCCCACACCCACGAACGGTGGCAGTTATCCCAGGTATGTGCTGTGACCCAGGCTGAAACTGTTGCATGCATCTCTGGGCAAACCCATTTTCTATTGAAACACATAGTTTCCACTTGCTGTAATGATTAATGGCATCACACCTGGTGCCACACCCACATCTGCTCACATGCGCAAACACACATACTTGCACAAATGTACAAGTGAACTGATGCACCAAAGAAGAAACTGAGTAATCAAATACAGAAATTCCTGACCAAGAGGTTAGAGGTGTTGGGTATCCCCTACTGTTGCACAGTGAATCTCCTCCCAGCCCCTTATCTACACTGCCAACCTGCCTATTTCTGCTTTCACTAGGTGCAGCTTTAGCCCTTCACGCTCTCATTACAACCAAGCAGAAACTCATACCCAACTTATTAGGTGTTCCACTTTTGAACTCCTCCTACCCATCCGGTTTCTGTTTTCAAGGAACAAACATGTTTTTATACCCTGTTTATAACCATTGGTTATGCTACCATTTGGTTCCACAAAACCTATGTGCTGGGGTTGCATTAAGTAGAGGGAGTACACTCAACAGTCAGTTGGGATGTCTCCTGACATATTTATTAAATTCATGTTTTCATTATTGATTCACTGTTTAGTCTGTGGGCGACCAAAAACTAGCAAAACATTTCCATTGCATTTGTTCCATAACCAGAATATAAGAGATCAGATGGTTTGTATTGTTTATTAGAACACATTTTAACTTATTAAATAATACTGAATTACACAACATGTACATTATTTGTAGCCATAGATTTTCCACAAGTAGGAGACCTTTGAGTGTGCCCCTCGTGAGTACCAAATCCCTAATAACAAGCTGTCTTTCATGTAACTTACAGTTGGGCTTTGCGTGTTTTTGAGAGTATGAGAATTTGTTTCATGTTCATTCTTTAGAAAAATCAAGGCCTCAATCTTCCTGCTTTGATGCAGAAGAGGTTGATGAATCAGCTTCTCCCTATATATGGCAAATTCTGTGGTCTTGGTCAATGCATGTCTTTGTAGTTATTTTCAGCGTTCTGTGTGTGTGCGTGTGTGTGTGTGTGTGTTTGTACACTTGTGAACTTACCAATAGAAAATGTTCAGATACGGTAACACATTTCTTCTGTTCTTCACTTGGGGTTATTTATTACAAAGGCCTCACTCTTTGTGATGACACGTTTATTCTAACATGAGCCAAATAACTCAAACCATCATGAGCAAGTTTGACAGAATGCAGCAAGTTACTCAGAGTTACTCTCATTTAAAATGATTACCTTTACTCACATCGCCCAAACCGTTAGATATTGTTGGCTATTTCTGCACTACGATGACAGTAGTAGATGTGAATACAGCAGCTGTTTAGTGGATAAATGTTTGGTTGCAGAGCACGCCCAGCAACCCAGAAAACCCAACCACATTTAATAGTTACTGTCCAAAGCATTACCCCAGAAGAAGTGGCCATTATGTGATATCCAGCAGCTGGTGTCCTAGTATTGAGTGTATATGTCATGGTCTCCATGGTAACATGGTTTATTCCTTTATGCACACACACAGTCACACAGATGGACAAGATCTTGGAAGCAGTCAGGCGTATTGTCTCAGACAGATTAGGGCTGAATCCATTTTATGCTCTGAATCTAAACAATGACATTTGTGTTTGACTGTGAAGGGGATACTTTGAGAGCCCCGCTGACCTCATCTGTGAAAAACAAGAATCAAACACCACTGTTTTTGATAAGCTGAAACTAAAAACTAAACTTTGTGTCTCTTTCAGAGAAAAACAGTTCATGTGGCACCTGAAGCTTATCTTTCCCCAGAGCAGCACAGAATTCAGTCAGAGGAAGTGAGTTATTCATTTATTAACAGTATGCACTTTCCTCGATATTACGCTCATTTATACAGTCACTGCGCATTCTTACCTTCATTTGTCCTTCACATCTCTACTGTCTTTTCAGGGTGCCTGATAAGCAGAGCTTGGAGCAGATTTTGACCCCTTATATCCATCCCACGGAGTCGAACCCTGTGACACGTCAAAAGTGAGCACTGTCCCGTTAACACTCAACACTTAACAATATTTTTATGCAGCTTTAGTTTTAACCTGCCTGCCAGACTAGGGTCCCTGTAATTGAATTTGGCAACAGTATCTTCAGTTCTAGCTATAAGGTACAGCATGAGACTCGGACATAACTCTTCAGAAATAATTAGGTTAAATTACGTTAAGTTAGTTTTAAAGGGAAATTAGAACAAAATGTGTGCCTAACTTGAATATGAATTTTTCCTGTAGTGCATAAAGAGCTGGAGTATCCCCCTTTAGTTTCAGTGAAGAAGGGAATTTGTGAGCAAAGATGTATTCATAGATAATTTTCAGTTATAAATCTTATCAACTAACACAGTGCAGTTTCAGTTGCACTGGATTTATTGTTTCTTGGGACATGAACTGCATTAAATAAAGCATGCTCTATGATTATAGAACCCTTGATATATCTAATCTGACACCCCTTTACAGAAGGAGCCTATTGTAGACAAGTATAACTCTAAATAAGCCCTGGCTTAGTCTTAGTTAGTCTGTTTATGGAGCTTAGTGCTATCAAGCATGGACAACGTCTCTTGCCTTGTGTGTTGCAAACCTCTACAGTGAAACGGTCTTTTTAGCAGTTTTACAGCAGTGCAAGAAAAGTTTGACTTTTTTTATTTCTTACCTTAAATGCGATTAGGTTTTCACGAAAACTAGATATAAGCAACCCAGTAACAATAAGAGAAACTTGTTCAGTATTATCGGTGTGTGTGTTTGTGTGTGTGTGTGAACCTGTGTGGTTATCAGTTTACTGGAAGGGGAAATTAGAGTCAAGTGTTTAATTTAATGGGATGGAAGAAGAATTGTAAGACCAGGAGGTCCTACTTGATTTAAAGAAGTTATAGCTGGGTCGTCACTATCAAAGTGTGATCTTGTAGAAGTTTGTATAAGCAAGTTGTGGCCCATTAAAAAGGAGATTTCTGAAAAACGGGAACCGTAATCACACAAGTTTTTCTTTTGGAATGACAGTTTGTTTAATTGGTTTTGTTTATCTCGTTTTAAGACCAAAATAGAGAAAATTCAGGGTTCACAAACGTAAAAGGCATCACTGCATGTGAGGCTGTGGTTGAGTATCTAACATGCTGTGTTTTGTCAATTCCTCTTCCAGGTTGAAGATTTATGTGCATGCTCCGTTTGATCATGTGAAAATCTTCATGAAGGCAGAAGGCAGGAAGGCGAACTCCGTGAGGTAAACGTGCTGTCTGTCTTTTCCTTTCCAGATCATGAATTTGATGTTTTCTGAGTTGTCAAAGGACAATATAGTATTTTAGGATTTTCCACACACTGAAAATGTAGGTGCAGGATTAAAATGAAAACCATGGTCTTCTACAACAAGCAAATAGCATCCCTACATATATCTGGGATTAGACCAGTTAGAAGTTGTTGAAATGACCAGGCAATGGTCATATCCAAACTTGACTATTGCAACTCTTTCCTGGCTGGTGCTTCTGCAGTCACCATCAAACCCCTCCAGATGGTCCAAAATGCAGCATCCCGCCTCATTTTTAACCAGCTGAAATACACTCATATCACACCTCTTTTCACCTCCCTTCACTGGCTCCCAGTAGCTGCTCGCATCGAGTTTAAATCCTTGATGCTTGCCTACAGGGC
>JAUMTR010000019.1:17346486-17426343 GCA_032270685.1 Microctenopoma stevenorrisi | reverse complement strand
TGTTTGGTATTTTTGAGTAGGGCTGGAGTAGCTTACGAGATCTATGCAAAAGAAAATATATTAATCTGTTATATTTTTATAGCAGTTTTTAGGAGACGGACATTTTTGTCCCGAGTGATACAAGAGGGTAGTAAATTAAACTGACGCCTGAGGGTTAAAGTTCCTCCCATATGTACAGTAGTGCAGGTTTAATCCAGAGCAACAGGAAACATAGGTTAAACCTGTAGTCTAATCGGTTTTATGTGGACATAAAAAGATATTTAAGTTGCCAGAATATTTTCGCACCCACAACCCATTTCAATTTTTTCCACCCAGTGTTGAAGCGCTCCTGCTTTACATCGGTTGTTTGTCGCGTTCTGTCTTGTTTGTCTTTTGGTTAGTGTGGTAATATTGCATAACATTAAGGTAGAGCTAAGCCTTTCCTGAGAATGTATTCCTCCCGTATGTTGTAGCAGCACTGCTTATTTCTAGAGAAAGATTCTAGAAATGACTCCTGATGGCTCTTAACCTGAGTTGTGGTCATAAATCAAGCCTTAATTAAAGAATGTTTTGACAGTTTCTATTGAAGTCTGTGGAGCTGAGTAATTCAGTGTCATAAATCATGTCTCTTTATTCCTATCTCTCTCTGTGACTGTGGGGAGGTCTGTGTTTATTGTCAACTTTATTTAGAAGGTGTATGAATAGAACCAGTCTCAACAATATTTGTTCAAGGGGCATTTACTGCTTTATAACATTTACTACATGCAGTTATCAGAACCACAGACAATAAATCTTACAAGTGATATTCTTCCTGACTGGGGTCTCTCTCTTTAGGGGTCCCAAACACTGTCATAATTTTACAACCACAAATGAGCCTTCCAGGTTTTGAATAAAGCTTCTAATGTGTTAGAAGTAACCCCGTAAATTTGAACTGCACTACAGCTTGACATTTGCCAAGTCTAACACAAAAGGTATGCGTGCATTATTTGTTATTGAATGTCTGCTGCAACATCAACCAAGTAAAATAAATGAGCTCTTGTGCTAATTTAAACATAGCTGGGTACCAAGTCAACATCCTCTTACTGGAAATGAGAAAGTGCATCAAGAGAACCATTCACAGCCTTTTGGCTGTTTGTTTGTGTTATTTTTTTAATGTTTATTTTTAATCCATTCCACTCGTGAGATGCAGAAGATTCCCTATCCTCCTTTCCCTTACCTCTTCTTTTCCGCTCAGCAAGCCGAATCCCTATGAAACCCCTGCGCCTGTTGACGTGTCAGAAGTAGAGATGGTGTTTTTGCATTCGCAGCCAAAAAAAAGGAAACCCGTGTGTGTGTGCTTTTCTTTTTTTAACCGCAGTTTGGACTCATTAGACACTGGCGCTTCTGTCCCAGTGAAGGAGTGCTTTCTGTCACATATTTGTGGAAAACCATGTCCTTAGCCCTCCCGAGACCGTTGATGTGCTCTCCTCCAGCTTTTCTTAAAGATGATCAAGCTTATTTGTGTGCAGCAGATGCTTCCTTGTTTCTCTTTTAATGGACTGGTTTGGGGCTTTGTTACCAAAATATGAATCCACGAACAGCATTGTGCCGTTGTCCAGTATGGATTGTTGTCTGCACAGATTCTCAGTATAATTGAGATCTGGGCTCTGAGATGACCACCTCTAGATTCTGGGGAAAAAGAGCTTTGGACCAATCTGGATGTGCATGTGCTTCAATGCCCAGCAGTTTGGCTGCAGGTTTCTTTATATTATTCTTGAAAGAGGTTTCTCCATGATCTCATACACAAGTCCACTATGATGAAGAGGCCTCACAAGTCTCCCTTGACGCATCCAGGAGCAGCCAGACCAGTAACAACTATTAAAGGTCTGGGGATTCTTGTTGACGTCTTAGACTAATTTCTTTGCACTTTTGACCACGCTGAGTTTATTTCTCAGAATATTTGTCGTTTTATGTTTTTCAGTGACGCAACGTTCAGCTGTTTTATACACTGTCAGACACAGCACTACACTTTGTGAACCAAAGCCTAACAACAGAACAATTGCAGTGATGTGTGCTGCTTGGTTATCATTAGTGTGGTGGTTTAACAGTAGCAAATAGTGTCATGGGTGAATTAAAAAGAAAAAATCAACAATCAAGTCACTTGACTACAATGAATGTGGAACATTTTACGTATTTATATTATATTCAGTGTTGCTGAGTGTTTGTCTCAAAGATTTCTGACATCTGCTCTTTCTCCTGTTAATTTAGTTCTGCCTTTTACCTTCCAACTTTGGCTTAAGAAGCATGTGCATCCTTTTAAGGTCTTATGAGTGCATTCTTAGTATTCACCAATTATTCCCTGGTCTGTCATTGCCCAAAGATGCATGAAGACAGAACTGGCAAGAACAAAAAAGGTCAATTACCATGCGACACTGGAATTCTTCTGCAGTCAGGAACATCGAAAGAGTGTCTGAGTTCAGCATGAACCCAAATGAGGATATTGTTGTTACAGCAAGTGTAATTAACAAAACAATAGCGCTACCCGGAAGTGGAGCTGTGAACAGGGCCAGGTTATTTTGTTGTTGTTTTTTTTACCACAGCTTCATTGCTTATGGGACTCGGCAGTGAAGGGAAAACAATATGAACCTCCCTGAATAAAACATCAGACTCAACCTCTGTTCTGTTTATTCTCTAGAACACTATATAGGGACCAGATGTGTGCATGTTCTTTGCTGGTCCTACCTGCTGTGTGGCCACCGCCTCTATCAGTGTCACTGACACCACAGGGAGCTGCAATCTGCTTAGCCACCTACCTTTCTTTCCTTTTCTCTCCTTCAGAAACGTGTGAATGTTTTAGTTTACAGTGAACACACACAGTTTATTTTATTACTAGACAATTATTTTTACTGTAAGGGGTTAGATGTTAATTTAATGGGATGTATTTTGCAAATTTCACAGCTCAGTCTTTGACCATTTCCTTTTTTCCTCCCTACAACCCTTCCAAATTATTATTTCTAGTTTTTCTGATGTATCCACATCATCACAATACCTGTCAACGATTTGTTGCCTTTTGGCAAGAAATGTTGTGTGTTTTAAGAGCCTAAAGCTATCATTTATTTTCCTCGATCCGGTGTTTCAGGAAATGACCTTCAGCCTACCTAAGAAGCTCTTCCAGTAAGGATGGCTGTTTGGAAGACCTGTGAATGTCATATTATAGCAGAGGGCTTTGATTTTGGCTCGGGGAGTGGTGCTGGGCAGTTCTCAGTCTGCTTGTGCTTTTAGCAAAACAACCAATGGTTCCACAGTCTTTAGACAGTCATGGTGATTGTGCTGTATATAAGCAAACTCGAAAATTATCTACAATGAGCCTGATGTCACATAATCTACCAACTGTGTTGCCCATGTAACTGTAATTGACTTATTTTGTGCCTCAATTTTGTCTTAAATAGGTACCATGAGTTGGACCTTAAGAAGAGCCTACGGGACAACTTGAGCTACAAAACCCTGATTGAATATCCTGTGCTGTATGTTGTGTTACAAGATCACTGGAAGGAATATCCACTTAAAGGACCAGGTAACCAAAACAGAATTCTAGATGTCCTGCCCTTAAGCTTATTCCTGCACTGATATTCATTTTAACGGCCTTGAGCTTATACTTATAACAAAACGAAACGATTCCAGCATTGTATCATGTCCTGGTGTCTCCAGCTGACACTTTTGAGACACGCTGTTCCCTTATTTTTCACTATGGCAACATACTACCCCAATGGAAATGAGTGTGTTCTGCACAGCGTCCCACACACACTGACTTAACCTCAACAGTGACTGTGGCCAGAAAGAGGATCAAACATACACAACTCTTTGAACAGGGACCTCTGGAGAACAGATCGCGCTAAAAGTCATGAAAATTAGGACTGTATATATCATGATGTGGTCGGAGGACGTCTATCTCTGTATCATTACAGTGCTCGACCCAGACAGGCTGAATAACGAATGAGGTAATTTTAGGCAGAGTGTGTTTGTGTTTTCAGTGATAAGACGCTGGTGTCACACTGTTTTGCTATAATGCTAACCATAGAAACATCCCGTTATTTCACATGCCATGGCCTGGGAAGCTGGGCAGGAAGTGATAACAAGCAATCGGACTGTGTGGCAACAGTATATCCAGTGAAGATAAAGTAATGTCGAGGCTCCAAATAAGCAGCGTGCAGCTGGTTAGTGATCTGGTTTAAACTGCATCAGGCTTGTTATGGTCTACTCTTTTTTTATGGCCTTTATGTTTGATGACAGTTTAATGTCACACTTGAGAGGTTGGTTCGTAATGCATTGTAGCCTGATGTGATAAAACATCAGTCAAGTGTTAACAAAACACAGTAACTCTGGGTTCTCTTTCACAGCCTTCATTTTGACGTCTCGCAATGAAATGTGGCTCGCAAAATGACGCTGTAGTCAAACGACCGGGCAAAGTTACAGTACTGTGCTGCAGTGAGACATCTAACGGCAGAGCCTTTTTAATTGTCTCTTATCATAATCTTTTATATTCTAGGTTCATCTGGATGATGTCTTTTATTTTTTGTTTTTGGGGGGGTGCAGGCGGAAATGTGTTGACGTGACTTTTAAAGTGAGTTTGATTTATCAGACTGTTGGGAGTTCATGTTGAGAAATAATAGGTTATAATTCATTGTTTCCACACTGCACAATTGCAGTGTTTCACTCTACAGCCTTTCTTTCACCAGTCCATCCTACTTTATTGCATAATAATGGCTTGGCATGCTGCCTCATATGAGAAACCAGTATGAAGTCATAGCACTGAAGCGGTCTTACTAACTCTTCCCTTTCACTGCTCCTGTGTGGGCATGACCACTGCTGTGTCTTAATGCAAATGATCACTTGTGCATGCTAAGAATTGTACTGTTGGCATAGCTGTGTTTAATCGTGATATACACAAATTGGGTCTTTGTTTCAGCTGAACCTGTGACGGCCTGCAGTACTTTTACAAGAAATAGCAGAGACGTGGATCGAGAAAAGGAGGATGTGAGATGTCTCTCACCTTCTCTGCATGGGTTTCGCACCCCAGCATCAACGAACATCTGCACGGGAACCTCAGAGACCAGATCTGAAACCAAACAGCCACAGGAGAAAAGGGCCAAGAGAGAAACAGCGGTGGAAGAGTTAGAGGAGGGAGAGCTCACGGACAGTAGTGATGAAGAGAAGGAGGAGCAAGCAAACGGTGTAGACGCTACCAAAGTTAACAACAGCTGTGATCATGCCACAGGTCGTGCTGATGACACAGAGGAAATGAAATGTGAACTAGGAGACACTGTGGATGGTATTAAAAAGCTCAGTGACTGCAGAGATCGGTGTATAAATGAGAACGTGACTCGACCCACTGGGTGCTGCTCAGCTGCCACAGAGAGTGCTGAGCTCAGCGTGACTAAGCAAGATACTGTGGAAGAGTCAGGACTCATTCAAATCCATCACTGTCAAGATGAGAATGAGTCGGCTAATGCTGCTGACAGCTGTGGATCGGAGTGATAATAACCAGATGTTTATGATGAAATGAGTGAGAAGGCTGTCTTGTCTACCATTTGACTGATATACAGTGAACCAGCTGAAACTAAGTGTTTTCTGTTTTGTGCCGAGAGTTTAATAAAAAAAAAAACAAGAATGATTGTTTAAGGTATCACGTGTATACAGAATCAGTTCTTTATTAAGGTTTCAAATTTAGGTTTAAATCAAGTATTTTTTTTCTTTTTTAGACATTTAAACTTATATTTGGAAAGTGAAAATCTGTATTATACTTTGAGTAGCTTAGACAATATTTAGTTTAAGTTACTTTCCATATGTGGTTTTGGAAACGGTGGTAGAGTCTGGAAAAAGTCTGCAGGAGCTGGGTCATCTTCTGCATACGGTGTTCGAGTCGATTTGAAAAGAAAATCAAATGAATAAATGGACCTTGAGGTGAGGCATTGCTAAAATCATCTTCAAGTGCACTTGAAGACAGCTGGAAATATTGTCCATTTATGAAGCTCAATAAACAACACATTTTACTCCAGAGCACATGGCATCACTCGTGAGGGGATTTGTTGTAATTGAAAGTTCATGGTGAAAACATTCTGTTTAGCTCCCCTTAAAACCATTAGTCTAATCTTCGATCAGGTAAAGAAAGTTGGCCTTTTTTTACATCTCTGTGGTAATCTAACCTAATGTGGGTTTATTATGATGAGTGCCTGTAACTGACAGTGTAGCCCACTGGTCTTCTTTTAACCCCTAACTCTGCCACTAAGCCCTTTTGATTGTCAATGCCTGTTAATGGATGGTCCAGCTCTTATGTCTGTGCTGTGAGGACACATTGCCTAAAATGTGTTCCGCTCTTGAAAATGTGAAAGAGCCCTAATTGACCAATTTTGGTTCAAATATAATATGTATGCGTTTATTTCTTATAATACATTTTATATACAGACCACTTGTATTGTTCTAATATACTGTGGTTAAATATAACCATATAACTTTCAACAACCACGCAAAGAAAATGTGATTGATTAGTGACATTTATTTTGGGAAATGTACTTTTCAGCTTTTCATTTAGTTGTTTATATAAGGCCATGGCTAGCATCTGCTTTGTTGAGAGATAAAACGGAGAAGCAGCTGTGCTGTGCCTGAAGCTGACAAAAGCCACCTACCAATACCATTAAACTACAAGTTTTTTAAAATTTAATTTAGTTTCACTATGGATTAAATAAAAAGTAATGTGTGAGGTACCCAGAATGTGTTACTCCCCGAATTCAGGTTCAATGTAAGCTCAGCAACTTTAGCTGTATTGTTAAATTCATGTTAGTGCTTCTCAACATTAATTGCTTAATCCCAATGTTTGATGGGAATAAAATTCCATACAGGCCTTTCATGAGTGGTATCATCTAAACAAATTTTTTTGTAGAAACTTATGGAAGATCAAGTGGATGAAAGTAAAGTACAGCTACACACACGCAGTCTTTTGTCTCCGTTCTCTCTGGATTTAATTACTACCCATTTTATTTTAGCAGGTCCCTTAATTTTCGATCTCAATAAAGTTACTCAATGCGACCACACTAAAGCTGTGCCTTTGTTTCTGTTCGCTGTTAAAAGTAAATCGGAGCTGTTTTTAGTCTGGGGAGAACACATGCGCTGGAAATAATTCCTCCAATTTAACTAAATTGCCCTTTGAAATATCTCGGCTTGGTTTGCACTTAATGAGCCTTGATTTGGTGAGTAGGGCTTAATTGTACTGAGTGTGGAGAGTTGTTTTTTATGAGACCAATGCTGGGACACAGCTCTGATGTAGTGTCCTGTCAACTTTAGCCTGTTTCTGAGTGAGGCCACCTATTCAGAACCAAGCTAAAGCTGTCAGGAGGCCACATCAGAAAAGGTGGGTACTGAAGCACACGCGGATGTCTGAGGGGCCTGATGTCATTTTCACATGGCACAGAGTGGGTGACATTATGCACTGTAAGAATCGGTTAGCAAGCTGAATCTCTTAAAGAAAAACACTTTAAAGATCTTTTTAGGAGGGATCAGACGCTCAGCGTCACACCTGGTGTAGGGGGATGGGCTGGGTGACCCAGCTGGGAATTGATCCTGCTACTCCTGCATCCCACGCTCGTGCTTCTGCAGCTTCTGCTCTGGCGCTGATGTGCAAAACAGGATGAGCATTTCTAGGTTTATGAACAGTCTAAATAATCTGCCGAGTCCTGTTCCTGAAAGAGCGAGACAGAACGTCATATCAGCTGTCAGTCTAACGCTGGCCTTTTACCAATACTACAGTTTCTACTCGTCATTATTTGACAGGAGTCTGGTTAGTAATAGAAAAGTTTAGAAGTGTCCAGGTTAAATCTTTTTAGAGATACATTACAAACGGTCCTCCCTAAACATGTTGAATGTCATCACATTATGTCTGTTTTCAGCTGAGTTTTGTCCCTGATGTTAAGACTTTTATATATTGTATACATTTCATATGAGTTTGGGTAATGGTTTTAAAATATTCTGTGCAGTTTCCGATGATGTGACTTCACTGGTCTGCTCATGTCAAACAATACTGAGAGCAGCAAATGCCAACATTAGGTCAGCTGTTGTCGGTGTTTGCCCTCTTGGAAATGATTTAGTGCGACATGGTCTCCATTGGTCCCGCGATGAGACAGACGATGCCAAGAGACTGAATTCTGCTTCTGCCATCAATGCTCAGCTTGTTTGAGCAAATAATCACTGCAGTGGGCAGTGCCCCTCGGGGGACAGGCTGAACAATCCAACAGCCTGGGAGGGATTAAGTCAGATTTTCCCCTAAGCCTGCTCATCAGGTATTCTTATGTAATTGCAGATGGGGATGTGGAGGGGTGTGTCAGAGGACTTGCATCACTGTCACTGGGGTGTGCGCGCGTGTGTTGATTGCAACGAGAGGCTCTTGCACGCTGTCCTGGTATCATCTACGTCTCTTTGAAAATAAAACATTTGACTTGTAGTATAGAATTTAAAATGGCAACTGTAAGATGTGGATTTTCTGCAGGTGTTATCGGATCAAAGCTGTTTCTTGTTCTGTCCAGCAGATGGTGCATTTTAAAAACACGGACCTGCTTCTGCATTTTCGCTTGGTGGCCATGCACAACCCCTTTTTGTTCCTTATAAGAGTGAATATTAACCTGGGATTATAGATGATGTGGGTTGTAAAATACCTGACATCAGTGTTCAGCAGCTTCCAGTATGTTGTAATGGTCTCTCACAGTCCTGTTAGCTCCTGGTTTCACATCATTACGTAGCGCTTGATGAAGCTTTAATGCTAATGTCTTTGTCATATAAACACATTTTGGGTTCAGGGAATGAGGTAGTCGCTGAGAGATTTAATTGCACGGGCGCCTGTGTGTGAGAGTCTTGTTTGCCTGTGCGTCTGAGAGCAATAGTTTTTACAGCTTTGTGCCGTGTTGGCAGGAGCACAGCAATTTATTCCTCACAATAAACTGGGGCTTTCTGTTCCCTGAGACAGTGCAGGGATTGTGAACCTTGCTACTGTGCTTATCTGAACATTATAAAGGTAAAGCCACTGAACATGCAGGCTCCCTTACATAACAAAGTCAACTGCGCTGTGTTAACATGACAACTGACGTGACTGATTGCATGACACTTTATAAACTATGAAGTGTGGCAATGGAAATTTTCTCGCTCTGGAAGAAACAGAAAGGGGAAAGAGTGAAAACAGGGCAGCGAGAGGCAGCCACACATCTTTGTGATTAGGTAAACCTCAGAAGCCTTTCATCTGAGCAATCTGTAAAAGCTCAGTGGGCACGTCCTGTGTGGTATGCAGGATGTGTAAGACATTATTCTTAAATACACTCGTTTTCAGCAGCGATGTAGGAAAGCCGTGCAGATATGTCATGTAGACCGTTTTCAGAGTTGTTTGTGAGGAGATAAAATGCCTTTTGTGGAGACGAGTGAGTACTCGGGAGGGTTTGTGTCTATTTGGAAAATCGTCTTAGCTAAAGCGAACATGTTGCTCTGAAATATTTTCCAACATCTGCCGCCCATCAGGATGTCTGCTTTCTCAGCCACTGCTGCATTCCTGAGCCACTCCCTCTACCTGGGTAAAAAAAAAAAAGAAGAAGAAACCTTTCTCTGTCGTCGCCCGAGTCCTCTGTCTGCCCGGCTCCAGTGCAAACTGTGCTGTAGGTGTTAATTCCAGGGGCAAGCACCTGCAATCAGAGAAACAACACGCTAGTTCCACTCATGCTTTGTTGTTCGGGTTTCCTGCACGTTGGGCTCAGTTCCCACATGAGCTCAGGTGATCGTGAACAATAACAGACCAACGAGAGAGTCCACTGGTTTTATGCAACAGTAGCAACACATTGTTACTGAGTTAGACATTTGTATGGCCACAGAAAAACTACATCACCCCGGTCTCCTGGCCTTTGCCTGTTTCTGCCTCACAATAGTATATCTTAATCCCTATTACAGGGAAACCTGGGAAGGAGGCTCGAGCCCTTTCTACTCTGCGGGGTTGTTTACAACAGTTTAGCAGACCCCTGCAGTTTAAGAGCCATCAGAGGCCAATGCAATTAATTCACTTTTAGAGGAAACTGCTGATGAATGAGGACCATTTGATAGTGCTCCTCCAGCGTGTGGAAAATGCACACCCCGTATACACCCCGTTGGATGCAATAATAGTCATTGTGCTTGCTGCATGGTGTCTAACCCCAGCCCATTCAGAGCAGCACTTAAGATTCTTGGCATACTCCAATACTCATTGCTACTCGCGGACTTAATCTTTTTTTTCTCCCCTCTCAGGAGCAGTCAAGTGTATGGCTTAGCCGGATCAAATGAAAGCAAGCTAGCTAGCTCGCTGCAGAAAGGCATTCCAGAGCCCCGTAGGTCAGGAGAGAGAGCCTTCAAGGTTGTGTTATATAAAAACAAGGTGACCCTTCTTAGTGTCTGTCAGAGAATCTGTTGGTTCTACCAATGATATAACAGGACTTTCTCTAGAAATAGTGTCTCCTGCTGTATAGTTTGTCCACAAACTGAACTGACACAGCGCCGTCCTTTATAAATAAATTGTTTTATTTGTAGCATATAAAATTAAATCATTTTACAGTTTATTCCAGTATGACAATATCCAAATAAAGTAGCTACAGTTTTCGATAAATAATATTAATAACAATAATAAAAAAACATTCATTCATCCTTTGACATGTTTCGCCTTGTCTTTTTCATGAAGGGAGTTCAGTAGCTGCCAGTTAACATGAACAGTAATGCCCACGTCAGGAAGGAATGAAACTGCACACTTGTCCAACAAGTCGATAGGTTACATTTCGATTTCTCTTGTTCTGAACATACGAGATAAGTTACGCTAATTGAAGTTGCGCGCGTGCATATCTACATATGCACACACAAGTCTCGAGTCTGGGTCCCGTCTGATGTAAAGGATCAAAATATACACAGTGAATTGATATCAGCGACTAACATAAATGTACAAATATTAATTACACCTTGCTTCATAACGAAGCTACTCCATATGCTCCATTAATATGAAGCAGTTCTTATTAAGAATGCTGATGTAACAGCAAACAGTGCACTTCATTAAGTCCTCATGATGTAAGCCCACAATTCCTTGGGAATCTAGTTACAACAAGAAGCCGGTAGTTGATTGGTTGTCTCTTTAAACCCCTGCATTCATCTGAACAGCCATTGGCTGCCCATGACGCTGATGTTCCCTCTCTCTCGTGTAGAGCTTGGACGTTCTTCATCAATCAGTCTCTAAACTTGTGGATGTCGTTGGAGAGGCGATAGAAGGGGTAGGAGGCTTCATTGGCGTGGGGACAGTTGTAGGTGCACTTGCAGGACTCGAGCATCATGATGTTCTTGTTGAAGGTCTCGCCGTCCTCGCAGCGGAACTTGACGCGGATGGTTCTGGTGTCGTGAGGGCTGCAACAGCGCCCGTCCACGCAGGCGCCACAGTACTTGGGCCTGTACTTCTTCAGGCTGGGGCAGCCAGCATAGGTGAACTTAACTGGCTGACTGGACTTCTTGGTTCTGCTGCACTTCTTTCCTTTCTGCAGAAGAATAAACAGGAAAATAGGGATTAGTTTTGCACTCTGACTCAGCGCTCATATATTTTCAGCATCATCGTGTCTCCGCCTGACTGAGACCTACCTTCAGACTGGAGTAAGGTGACTGGGTGCATGGCCGCACTTCACAGATTCTTGTCTCTTTTACCAACTTGCACTCGCTGTTGTTGTTGGTGACTCTGGTGGAGAGGCCAGTTCCACAGCTCTTGGAGCACTGGGACCAGGGTGTGGTTTGGATGATGCACTTCTGGCTGTCAAACATATGAACTTCTGGCTGTGGTCTGAATGCTGCAACGAAGAGAAATCAAACATTAGCAACTTGGTAACATAAATATATCATGTAAATTCAAGAATCTATATGTGTCCAAGAATAATAATAAGTTCCAGAATAAAAGACTGCTTCTTACCAGGCAGAGACTTGAGTCCTCCCTTCACAATTGCAATGAGCTCATTCCTGTTGGTGAGGTCTCTTTCCAATTCATCAGTCATAAGGTCTTTTCCAAAGATCTTCTCCAGGATGTCGGTCTCCTTGCCATCATCACACACCCACTCCTCACAGCACTTGCCTGCCACCTTGACCAGTCTGGGGTTGGCACAGCCCAGGTTGGGCAAGGAGAGCTCCTGCGGGCACAGCGGGACACATCCCACTGCCCCATCGATGCATGTGCACTGGTGTTTACAGTTGGGCTGGAAGCTTTCTCCGTTCTGGTAGATCCTGCTGTTGTACTCGCAGGGTCTGCCCTCTAACTTGGCTGCAGCGGGAGAAAAAACAGGAGGAAAGGAATGTTATTCTTCCGTGCCTTGCTCAAAGATGTCTGCTGAAGACATCACACTGCTGCCAGATAAGGATCAGTTAAACTGTGAAATTCTTCAGACTGCCTGAGGAGCCTCTTTCCCTCCACAGAGGCCTGTCTGTGCTTTGAGCTTTCTACTATGGTTGCTTCTAGCTACATTCCACAGAGCTGAAATCACACGGATTCCCATACTCCTGAATGAAGCCCTCTTATTAAAGCCTAAATTAGAAGCAGTATGGGCTTCGTACGTACCTCGGCAGATGCCACGAGTAGTAGCAGCAGCGAGGCTGGCCCCAAAGTTACACTCCAGCCCTTTGGTGTGGTCACAAGGCTCGGTCAGGCTGCAGTCCTCATTCAGCTGCCTGGCGCAAACTTTGCAGCAGCCGCAACCGTCCAGCACGAGGCTCACACCGGGTGCACACTTGGGCATCTCCGGCAGACACTCACACGCGGAGGGGCAGGAGGAGGAGGAGGAGAGGACCTGTACAGCCATCAACAAAAGCCGCTGTTAAATGCTGGAACCTCTGATGTCTTCAGAAAACGTCTCAACAATCACGATCACAGAAAGATTGACTCAGATATCATTCCAGAAATACAGAAAGAAACTTACCAGGCTGAGGCTTCCGAGGAAGGATAAGACAACAGTGAGCGTCAGCATGGTGGGTTATATTCTAGTGCGCGCTGAAGCAGAATCCTGATCCCAGGTGTGAGAAAAGTAAAAGCAGTCTGTCTTCCGTGGAGTCCTTACACCGCAGGTATTCCCCCACTAAGTCGTCTCAGTCTCTCGACTTGTTTTCTGGTAGTCTCGGGCGTTGGAGGCTCCTTTGGAGTGGATGAAGCTCTGGGTAAAGCCGTTGCAGTCTGCTGAGGTCCGGCCACCTCCGGGTATTTATACCGTAGTGGGAAACTGACGTCGTTTCTGGGCTGCCTGCTGAACTGTTCCTAAACTATGCCAGGAATGTTTCTCGGCGCATTTTCCATCCAAGACCTAAGCTCCACCCTGTCTAAACCTTTCCTTTTTTCATGCGCAAATGGATTTTTCCCCCCTGGATCCCATCTGAACACACTTTTCCGTCTCACATTTTCCCCTTCGTGTTTATCCCTCCTTTCATTTTCTTCCTCTGCTTGCTTCTCACATCTGTCAACTCGGGTTCACTGTCCCTTTTCTGTGGAAGGAGTAGAGTTTAGGGCTGTTCTCTTCTCACTTTGCCCACATTTTACTGAGATTATTAACGTTTTTGTTTGGGTGTATCACTTTGAAATGACTTAAAATGTGAAAACGCGCCGTGGAGCGTTTAGGAGTTCTTCTAAACTCATGTCGGTCTCAGTTACGCATTGTCTGATTCCTTCTGCAACATGTTGCCGTGGCCACGTTTAGAACAGCTGTAGTCTTGGTTTTTCTCTGTGAATCTCAGAAGGTGTGGGCAGGAATACTTGTATCAGCGGCTATTTCTGGCTCCCCGGTGCCTTTATTCAGAGAAGCTAAGCGTTTCCAGATGCGCGCCACAGCGCAGACGTAACAATATCGCCATATTTGGTATGGCAGTAGCCTACATTATTAACATATTTCCCTTCCTTTGGTCAGCACACCACAAAGCATTCCTGATAGCATAAAGGCTTGTTAAATATGTTCTTCATGCAGGGACATTTCTTTGCATTTATTCCTCGAGGCAATTTGACTTTTCATGCAATCTGTCCATCACGCTTCGGGGAGAATCGTGGGTTCTGTGATCCCGTTTTTCATGATATGTTGTGGTGTGAGGGAGAAAAATGCTTGGTCTGTGTCTATTTTTACATCTGGGGTTTCCATAAGTCCCCCTCCACCGAAGTTTTCAAATGATTCCAGTTGAAAACACGCACCTGAAGGAAACGAAATGCGTAAAGACGCAAAACATAAATCGTCATTGTTGTCACGAACGACTGGCAGACACCAAAAAGGACGTTTTGCACGAGGGTGTTCATGTGTGGACATTTCACTTCTTCGTCGCCCCTGTAGGCTCGTGTAGACCTCACAAAGCGCGCGCACGGTGAGAGCCAGCAGCGGCTGAAGAGCCTCTCCGGTGAGTTGGGACGTCTCTTGTTGTGCATGGTGTTTTACCAGCTGTAGTCGAGTTGTCTTTGGTTACTCGTGAGCTTCAGCTGGAAAACCCCGAGTCATCACTGTACTCGAGCTGTGTGAAGCTGATTTTAGTGTCTTGGTTTCACGGATGGACAAGTTGAAACTGAACTCTGAGGCTGTTTTTTTTTACTAACCTATGTGAGGTGTAGGTTTCTCACTCAGACTCTGTTCTTATGTTATGTGGTCGTATTTTCACACTTCCATTACAGGACACTAGGTGGTGATGTGAAAGGAACAAGTGTTTTACTTTAACACTGACCAACATCCAAACATCAAGACATCAGTCACTTCACCCTCAAAGATGATGCGTCATGTTCACACGATCACTTTGTTCACCCATGAAGCCTGTTGCTTGTGTCTGAATGTGAGTGGTGTGTGTTTGCTTTTTTGGACAGGGGGTGTGTCTGGGTGAGCACATGGGCTCTCTTGTGCGTGTATCCCAGCTGTGTTATGTAGATTGCTGTTGTAAATCTTGAATGTAGAATTTCACTTACCCACCGCAGTGATAATAAGAAATGTTACACTCAGGGGAACGGTTGTAAATATATTCTAATCTTCTGAATGGAGCTGAGCAAAGTGAAAATATATCTGCACAATGGCACAGTCAGTCAGCCAGTCTTTGGCCTGTAGGCCAAAATATCTTTGCATTGCATTGGGCGTGTCTGTGTGTGTGTGTGCATCTGCCTTTGCCTCATGACCGGTAGGAAACAGTGTTGTACGTCAATTCAGAATAGCAGTGGTCCTCAGTCCATAATTACCCATTGAGCTCAGGAAACATGTCAAAACCTGGATGTGCGTCTCTGTGTTGTGATCCTTTGGCCTAATACTTTCCACTAAGGCCAGCGGAGAGCCACCATCACACACACAAAGGGTACACATGCATTCTTGCCCCACAGACATGCGGACGGGTCTCATCGTGAAGCCTGTAGCTGGGACGTTTGAGCACTCACACTCATGACGCGCCGTTTGAAGGAGTGTGTGCTGTGTTGTGGCTCCGTGTGATGGAAACGTATTGTCACATCCCACCAGCAGCCCTCAGAAGCAGTTCTCAGGAAGTCTGTGTCCCCATTTATGTCTAAGTGACAGATGGAACAGAGCAGGCCAGGCCAGCGTGTTTAAACAACAGATTCCATTGTAGTATATCCAAGATGAATGTCATTACTGCTATGAAGCAGCACTTCCTGTCTCTGGCAGCTCGTGGAGCAACAGGATGTCTGCTGAGCTGCGGCTCGTTTTAATGTGAACGTACACAGAGATGAGATCCTATGGACATATCGATGTGGAACGCCAGTGGAGAGAACTCTGTAGAACAAATATGCACCTGTTTTTGGCTTTGTCTTCGTTATCCTGACTTGATTAGAAATGAAACCCCATGACAGACGAGGTTATTGGGGGTTTACACTGGACATAAGTCCACAGTCTACAATACAGGCATATAATGCATCTTCAATCGCCATAGTAACAGTTCAAGACATTTCTGACATATTTTCACTGTAGGCCTACAAAGGTGCTAATGGTGCCACAAACTGTGTGGTCCAAAATGTATGAGGTGCTGCTCACACCTGCTAAAAGATCAAATATCTGTCAGGTGTCGCGGCAAAAACTAGAAACTGTAAAGAGACTAGCTGCGGCTCGGTGTAGTCCAGATGCCGTTGACCAGCACGTTGTCCATTATAAAGTTACATTTTTCCAATATGATGCTGGAGCTGGGTGCGTTTCATCTCCCAGCTCCAGCATCATATTGTTTTTGATTTAGTTTATAGAGACCTCTAAGGTCAGTGAGATATGAAAAGACCAAAACCAATTATGTCTCGAATCATCGAGTGTATATTTCCTCGCCGGTGTGTGGGTGAGTATCAGCTCTATTTTTGTCAAATCTTTTCTCCATTTGTTCCTATTGACAACAGAAACATGGATTAGAGCATGTTTCAGGTCGTTTTAGACAGTGGTACATGATGATAAAGGTCACTGCAGCTTTTCCATCTTCTCTGTTTGCTTAATCTTATCTTTACTGCAAAGAATGCTACATCGGAGCCAATTCTCGCTGCTACCAAAAATGCCACAACACAGTAAATGTACATGTTTAGGATGTGACCTCCTCTCATTGCATTCCTTTATTTGTGGTGCTGCTCACGGAGGATGAATTTGACTGACGCCCATTAAATTCAGCCTGCCCGGTGCACCTGTGTAATCACGCATGTCTGTGTCGCTTTAGCCGTCTAGGATCTCATCACGAGTCCAATCATGCTAGACAAATAAAGAGGTACTGCTTCAGGTGCCGCAGCTGGAGGATCGTCTCTACTTTCGCAAAAATCTTTTTACAGCTGTATCATGTAGCAGGCAGGTGTGAAGGATTTCCTTCATCTGCTCTGAATTCCTCTGCACAGAGAGAAAGGAGAGGGTCTTTTCTTGGGCCATGTCCATCTGTAATGATAATGAGGAGGAGGTGGGGAAAAAAAGGAGTCGTGTGGGTGGGGGCAGGTGTTAGTGTTGGGAGGAGGAAGAGGAGGAGGGCGGCGGTGGAGGATGGTGAGCCTGGCTGGAGTGGAAAAAGGAATGCGGGGCTCCTGGAATGTTTAGAGCAGTCGCGGATAATTGAGTGGATCTGGAAGGAGAAAAAACAAACTGAGGTCCCACAGTGGAAGAATGTGTTTCTGGGACGTCTGTAGAAACATTCCATCCATTCAGACAGCTTCACTGAGCCCAGAACCTTCCTTAGATGGCACCACAGGGAATATTACACACACACACACACCGCTCCTTCACCCATACACACGTTTGCACTGCTGCTCCTTTCTCCATCTAGTCGCCTTACACCCCAAACGCTGCAGGTCAAGAAGAGACCTTCCTTCATACTGTATTCTTTGCCATGGAGTTTGTGCTCATACCTCAGCGTGAAGCAGTTGCGTCTTGATTTCTCTGTGTCGAGCAGTGTGTCCATTTAGTCCTGTACTGTCTTTGTACTTTTTCTTTTTGCTTTACATGCAGATTGATTTATGTCATCTGACTGCAGGGTCTCTCCCTTATCACTCATGTAACGTGTGTGCACTGACATAGCAGATACTACAGCCAGACATTGTTCAGACGTTTTGTTTCATACCACTTTGTTGCTGTTGTCACGTTGCACTGCACATAACATGACAACAATAAAGGGCATTTTATATTTGCAAAACGTCATATTTCCCCAGCAGACGTGGCGTCTGTGTTTAAATACATATATGACTCATCCATGCACTTTACTATAGAACCTCACACCTTCGCTTGAAGAATTACATAACCCGCGCTTCAGCTGATCGCTGAGTGAAGTCATTGCTAATGAATTCCTATAAAGACCCCCATAAATAACTGGGAGTCATATGGATTAGTAAAGAGACGTTTAGGGCATGGCAGTGTTGGACTCGTGGGCTCGGATCGATGGACCGCAGGTCACTGAGCGTCGGTTCCACGTGATGGTCGCTGCGCGTCACCGAAAACGCTCTCGCTCGCCTGGAGACTGGAGCAGGGCTCACGCTGCATGTTGCACGCAACTCTAAATAAAAGAAGAGAATCCCAAACAAACTATAAGCGAGCCAGCAGCGGCGGCACTTTGCTCATTCATTCGCTGACTTGTCCGTGCGGTTGTTTGGAGCCTTTTCTTTGCAGATTGCAGCGTGTCAAGTAAAGGGAAAGCGAAACATGGCTGGTTTAATGGCAGGTTTTGGTCATTACACCCACGCCGTCGTCCGGGGAATCCCTGCGTCTCTGGCCAAAGAAGCGCTCCGGACCAGCCAGTCGGAGGTGGAGGTGGACCTGGCCAAGGCGCACAGGGAGCACGAGGCGTATGTCGAGGTCCTGAGGACCAGGCTCGGGCTGGAGGTGATCGAGCTCCCCGCGGACGAGACGCTGCCGGACTGCGTGTTCGTGGAGGACGCGGCGGTGGTGTGCGGTGACACGGCGCTCATCACCAGACCCGGGGCAGAGAGCAGGAGGAGAGAGGTAGGAAGTGCTCCACGGCACCATACAACACGCTGATGGGAGAAAAAAGTTGGATGTGCAAGTGGAGAAGAAGGCGTCCTCCCCTGCGCTCGCCTGTTGTACCCACTTGGCGTGCGATTATTGAGCTGCAGGGATGCAGGACTCTCCACTGAACACTTTTAAGGTGTCTCTATATGTGACAGCGTTTAAGAAGCAGCAGCAGCAGCCGCAGGGATTCACATCAAGAAAAACTGTGATTGTAAAATCACTCTTCAGTCACAATTAAGCCAATTGACGCTGGCGCCAGCTGTGTGATGCCAAATCAAATGTCTTGCAGAAAATGCTGGACACTTTAGTGTTTGCAGAAATTAACCCTGCACAGGGTGAAAAGCTCTGAAAGCTGTTCAAACACCAGCTGTGCCACACACCAGCCGGTACAAAGGAATATGGTGATTAGGCACCGGGCCACGCCCATTTCAGAGACAGACACATGCTTCATAGAAATATTTGTCCTGTATCATATATGTGCTTATTGAGGCAGTAGCTGAAGAGCACTAGTGCAGAGTTTGCGCGTGTTGTAATCTGTGTAACCAGTGTACTCTCCTGGCAGCCTGTTGGCTTCATTTTCTCCTATGTCTTTATATTCTACAAGTTGTCAATCACAGCATCCCCAGAGGTTTTCCTTTAGAGCTCACACAGTAAGTGACTGATTGGAATCACGACAATACTTAAGAAAGAGGGAAATATATGGAGAGAGCAGCTGAGAGGCTTTATGGCTCTGCTGAAATGAATGAATGAAGGCATTTATGAAAACAAAACTGTATGAATGCACTCGTTGCCTAGTGCCAGGAGCTGCAATGTAGGGTAGTTGTGTGTGTGTGTGTGTGTGTGTGTGTGTGTGTGTATTTGCCTGAATGACAATGAGGCAAACGGTAGGACGGCTTCTGTGAAAGCCCCTGTCATTTCACATCAGAGTCACTTTACTCTCTCAGCGGTGCTAATGGTCCCTGGCCTCCCTGGCAGCGTACGTATTGATTGGAAATCTCAGTGCTGCTACCTTCAGCCACCACATTTCATTTATGCAGAAAGTTGTGCAAGTTTCATTTGTATGCTCATATGCACACGCCATCAGCACTCAGCCAGGAGCCTTTCTCACATGTAAATTGTGAAATTGAGTATATTTCAAACGGGGACAGCACTTAGTTGTTTTCTTGCCCATGTTTTCCTCATGGGAGATATCAGCTGGAATGAATAAAAACTGTGGGGCACAGGTACATGAATAGCATGCTTGGAAAAACAGGACTAATCATGGCTGCTTTTTAATGCAGGTCACATTGGAAGCTTTTGTTCATAATGAGATCTAATGTTTAGTGAAAATAATATTTCATTATTGTTGTGTGAGTTCCAACGCTGTTGTTTGCTGGACACATGATGTTGAAGTTTTGCGGTGGATTGAGGGTGCGAGACAAGTAATCTTCTTAAACACCACGATCAACGTTTCTGGACTAATAACTAAGTAGAAATAGTATTTATTTCTTAAATGAATCCAGTTTCTATGCTATCATTTTATCACCTTTATTTTGAGATTAATGACCCGATATCCACGGTGAATGCTCACAACACACTGGTTGCAAAATGCGTCATAACCATTGAATATTATCATGAGATATGACTGTAGATGCTGGCATTGTCAGCCAGTCAAAGTACCGAATGGTCCTGGGTGTCAGATCTATTATTACATTTTTCTGTGCTGACTGTCTGAAAACATTTCTTTTCATCGTGCTCAGTGTTTACAACAACGGCCATGGTAACGGATAAGGTGCTGCAATCAGTATGTTGCGTGTCTTTGAACAGTCCCCCCCCCCCAGCCCCCGCTGTGAAACATGCAGCATTGTGTCATGTGGTAGAAATAATTACAATGCTTGTAAAATGCTAATGTCAGTGTAGGTTTAGGAATAGTGCCTTTACTTCCCGTGTGAGAGTGAAGTGTTGCAATGATTAGAGCTGCTGTTTGCCTTTTTGTCACCCCTCTTTAGAAGAAATCATTTTGCTGTTGGGCGTGGATGAGAACTGCAATTATCTAATCCATCACATCCTGTGGTTTAGATTTGTTTGGTTGGTTTCAGATTATGTTGGAAGGCTCTGACTGTACAGTGGCTACAGACTCTTTCACCTCACATGCTTGATTAAGTAGTGGATCAAATCATTATTTAAACGACTTTTGGAAGAGTATGGATTTAGATGACACCTAGAAAGCCCCTTGTTGGCAGCAGTTGCAGCTTTGAACCTTTTCAAACATGCATGTGCTGAAATGTTTCCCATTTACTTTGTTAGGCTACAACACAACTTTGCATTGGTGTGACAGTTTGGTCTAAGAATGAGTCAAGATGAATCAAACTTAATGGTTTGCACGGGTAAATAAACAAACTGTGTGATTGTAATTGCATGAGTCTGCTGTGTCCTGAAACGTTTAAAATGTACCGTTTTTATTTGCTGCTTTGCTGGCCCCGGTCTAATCTACATATTCTTAATAATGTGAGTTTGATTTGCTGCTGAAAAGTCCCAGCCAACGTGGATGAGGCAGGTTTCAGTGTGTTTGTGTTGCACTTAAACATCTCAGTAATGTGACCACAGTAAGTCAGTACCACAGCTGACTATCTAATCTGGGTTTTGTAAAGTAAAGCCGTAACTAGAGTTGTTTTATCATTAGCCAGGTTGGTTACTGGTGCTGCCTCTGAGACTTGGACTTTGTTCTGTCAGGAGAAAAGAAACATCTGAACTTATGCTCAGTCATTTTTTTATCAGATACAGTATCTCTTTGAAAGATGAGACCACCCTTTTCTGTTTGTATGCTCGATAGAGGTTAGTGTTCAAGACTATAAAACAGTAGGGATTGAAGTAACCTAATGTAGATTTCTTTTAATGTTGCAGGGATCACATCCTTTAGACTAAGGCTTAAAAGCCTAAATATTAGTGGGAGCGCTTGACTAAATGAACAACATTATTGTCTGCTGGAGACCAAAAAAGAGCAAAAAGCCCAAACTATTTATTTTAATATTACTTTTATATTAATCATTGGTCTGAGAAGCTGTTCGCCAGTTGGACGAAGAGTTGAATTTCCTTCTAGTTTTCATATCTGTCAATCTGCTGATTACTTTGTCAGTCGGTGACCTAACCATTAAGACACTCTACCATAATGACGGTGTCAGCCGGTTTCCAAACCGAGACAAAAGCATCTTTTCTCATGACCAGCAAGGCTGTTAAGAGCTGGAACGGTTTTCATGGCTTATCAGTGTCATCTTAAAGTTCTCCACAGCTGCAGTGATATCATGCACCTTCCAGACTTCTCTATCGGCAGAAATCATAATGTGTTGAGTGTTTCGCGTAGGTGTGTTCGCTCCCTGTGTCTGCAACACTCAATAGCTTGACTGACGGACTGGCCCATTTACAAGAGGGAGACCCACTGGGATCGTATCTGCATGTGCACTTCAGCTAACAACACATTGATGCAGAGCGGCAACCTTTCCCCACTGTCACCTCCACTGACTAACTAACCATTTTCTGTGGTTAAGATTGAATACAGCACACTGTTAAAATGAAACATTATAATTAAATTAAGCTGGTGCAGTGCAGGTCGCGTTTGTTGATTAATATATTGTCACATTTTGCAGACCTGTAGATATGCCGATGCAGGTTTTTAACTGTTGGAGCTTCTTGTGCCAATGAAAACCCACGTTTCTGCTCGCTTACATACTTCATTAATCATTCTCTGCGTCTGTAAATACGTGAGGGTAAAAGGGTGTTTCATATCTCAGATCGGGGAAGCTCAAAGTACAGACTGATTGCAGTTCAGCCTGAACTATTAGGACAGTTAGCGAAGTCAACCAAGGTAGCACACACAGAGACTCCTTTCCTATAGCTAACGTCTTTCTCAGATAAACCTTTTTTTGCAGCTTGTCAAATACATGACTGTCCCGAAGATTGATTTCTTATCAATTGAGGTTAAATAAATAATAAAGGTAAATGGAAAACATGACTCACTGAAAATCTGTGTCAACCCGCTCAGTTATGTTCACTCTAGCAAAACATATTTGGCTTCAGCAAAAACTCAACAGTTACAACGATATTTTTCCGGGAAGATTCAGTGATGTGTGATCATTCAGAAGACATCCAGTGGCATAAAATCTGAACTCAGAGCTGAGGTGCTGGGGTTTTATAGTGTGGCATGGCTCAGTACTTCTGCTAAGTTGTCAGTCAGGCATGTAATTGGTAATTAGATGTTTGGTGGATGGGAAGCTGGTGAAGAGTCATGTCTAAGTCCTTGTCCCTGTCAGGTTCCTTCCAGAGCAAAAGTGGGGGTTAGCTGTGACGACATTCTCTCCCTCCTAGGAACGCATAAATAACATAACGTCTCAGCCTAAAGACGAACGTTTACGTGGACGCTGAGTATAGTTGTGTCAGTATGTTTGTGCTAGGTCTAAGATTTCTTATTTCAGCATAGTACATGATAGAAGAGCCTCTTCAGTACGATCACCTTGATCACTTTTCCATTTGCAGTCACATTATTTAATTCAATCGTTACATCACAGTTAATGTAAACTTTATTTTAGCTATTACAAATTAAATGAACTTTGGGCATCTACAGCCGCAGAACTGTTTTCATCAAAAATGGACATGGACTGTGAACCTCTGGATTTTAGTAAACCTTTGCATACTTTAAACTGTCTCCCTCTCGCTGCAGTGGGTTGTTCTTTTTATCTGCAGCTATTTCCTGAGCTTCAGGTGCTGGCAGTTTTCTGTCTTGCAGAGAAGTCGGACCTAATTGCCTAAAAAAATCCCTTCATGTCCCCCTTCACTTCTCACCTTGCTGACACTGTTTTTACTGAAGCAAAAAGACCTCGGCTTCAGAAAGAGGGAACGTGGTGGTGAGGACTGAATGAGGTGTGCTCTTTCTGAAAACATTTGTGTTTCAGTCCTACGTGAGCTGATTATGTGTTGTACTAATGACTTAAGGGTTACAGTGTAAAGAGTCAAGCGTGCTGGGCCTTCAATAAAAAGGAGGGTCATTGAGTAGTACCAGATTCATACGTGCAACGTAAAAATACCTAGGTGTCAGCTTCAGCCAAGAGACAGGATGGAAAAATCTGCAGTCACAATATTTGGGTCATGTTTTTATAGACATAATATTTAGATTAAACCTAGCAGTTTATGTGTCCGTGCCGGCCCCTTTCCGGTCATGCCCCACGTAGCTGCCCCCAAACCTACAGCGAACAGCACAGAAAACCTAGTTTTGACTAGCTGGCCTGCAGATGCAGATCCTCCGCCATCCTGCCTCCTCTTCTAAGACTTCCCTAACGGAACCACTCTGGTTTCCTTCAGGGAGGCTTGACATCCGCGTGAGAAGGGTGGAGGAGGGTGAGACACCTGGAACCCGCCAGTAGTATGTGGGACAAGGTCAGCGTGCCTTCCTCAACTGTCCGTCACATTCCCACCACATCTAACCTGCCCTTCCCCTCACTGTTTGTCTGTCTGGCTCCACATCTGGCGTGATCATTCCATCCTGTCTCTCATTCATATTCTTGCAGAAAGTCATGCCAAGGCATAAGATCTTACTCAGATTAAGATAATTACATTTAACAAACACGAATCAGCTTCTCAACAATGTGGAAAGTCTGCCAGCGAAAAAGCAATAATCCGCCTTTGACTGAAGAATATAGGTTAATCTTCTTTCAAGGCATGAAAAAGTTATTAAATTTACAGTAATATGATAACGGTCATAGTCAATTATGGTGCTGTCGATGTGTCTTTTGTTGGCATGAAAATGTCCTCGCATTGAAAACACATTGAGATCCAGCAGCGTATGTTCCACTATAAATGTGAATTTGAGGTTTTTCCAGGCATCTTATCGCAGCCTCTCACACTCTGAGTAGGAATTCACCTGTGTTGTTGTTCACACCAATGTGAGATTAATAATTTCCAGAAGGATGAGCTCTTCACACAAGCTAAGCATTTCACAAAAGCAACATACAGTAGTGAGCCTTGAATGATAAAACTGTATATCGATTCCTTAGACTTTTGGTAATCCTGTTTATTGCATAGCTTTTTTTGGTGTAGGACATTGTGAGATCTGTCCTGGGACAGCAGAGAGAAACTCTGACACTTTTACAGTGTTACATGTTTATTAATGTGTGTTGACTGTCCATTACAGTCAAGTAAAAAGGGTTTGAAGTTAAAATTAGTATTTCTTTTTGGTTTGCCCCTTTTAAAAACTGTTTATATAGTTTGTGACCATTTGCTCACTTTTTTGCTACCAACCTACTTATTACTAAATGACTAAATGTCTTAACAAACTAATGCTCTCCAGGGACTGTACATCTAATTTTATTGATGATTTTAAAGCCTCTTTCCTTGTTTTTTGCAGCATCGTCTCAGGCTGCTGTGCGCTGGTCACGTGCCTCTCCTGTATTGTGTGTTATGTAAAGATAGGACTGTATGAATAGACCAGACAGCGGTCTGCCCACCCTGCTATTACTTTGGACCCTGCCCTCTTTTGGCCTTGGGTTCACCCACCACAACCCCTTTAACACAGTGTACAGTGTAGCAGTCTGCAGCACATCTGCGGGAGATTTGCGAACAGGAACTCCTCTCAGGCTTGCAGGATGACCGGGTCATGCTCAACCATTGCTGTGGGTGTGTGAATGTCTGGTTAGGTATGTGAGACTGAGCAGTGAAAGACACAGGAAGTAGGCCAGGCACAGTGGCGTTTGGGAGAATCAGAGAAGGCGTAAAAAGGCCCATTTCTGGTTTTTGTGGGATAAAGGAGTCTGATTATTCTTCCTCTTCTCCCTTCTGCCCAGTTTTTCTGTTGTGGTATTAGATTCATAAAAAGATAAGTTTAGTCTGAAAGGTTGTAAATGATAGTGAATCAACCCACAGCCCCACTCAGCTCTGCATTTGAAGATGGAATACAGAGTTGTTAGTTGATGTTGATGTGTTTATTTTGTTTAAACAGTACTGACAGATGCTGTTTGAAGGCGGCTTGTGCAACAGACCCCACACACACTGATAAGTCAGTGGATGCTGTGTTGCATGTTAGCTGTGGCCTTTTTTAACCAAACAAAAGGGTTTCCTGGTAATACCATGATTGCTTTTCCCACATTTAGCTGAATGCTGTAAACATAAGACATCAGTTAATCAAGGATGACGGAGATAAATCTTGGAAACGCTCAATCACGCTCCCTTCTCTCTCCCTTCTCTCTCTCTCTCTCACTCTCTCTCTCACACTTGGACTTCAACGTTATTGATTGTTGGAGATGTGCAGAGCCAGAAAGAATCTCCTACATGCTGCAGGACATAACCATTATTCTTTTATGTCAGGCCAGTCGGCGGTTATGGTTAAATGCCCAGTTTGCTCTGCTGCCACCGAATAACAACAGCATTATCACACTAACGGTAGTTATCAGCAATTTCATGTCAAGGCCTGCTGATTAGACTTGGCTGTCGCCTCCTCTTCTGAGAACACGGTGCACCTGCTGCGCTTGCTCTTCATTTAAAGTTCAGACCATTGCCTATGTACTCCTGTTATTTACAGCATGTGTCAGTACAGAACATTTTCACTGCTTCTGAAATGTTTGATTAAACTCGATCATATTCAAGGTTAACTAAATATTTTAATTATTACTGTTTACTTGAGTTTAACTCACTGGTTACAGCATTTTTAAATTGAAAATGACGCCTTGTGCTGTAAAGAATTGTCAGGGAAATACTTACTGATTGATTAGAACAAACTGAGTCTGTTTGCTTCATGCAGGTCCTGAGGTTCACGCCTTGCTGTTTAAAGAAGATGACTATTCCTACTAATGAACAGGTGTTTCTATTAAAATAGGCTGGATATGTAAGGGAAATGTTGAATATGAAAATGTTAAAAAGCGTTTTGCCTCCTTAGAGTGCGACTACGAGTATGAGCTTGTCAAAATCTTCTGCTTGTAATTATCACTCAGGAGGTTGGCGCGTGTTTTTCCCCTAGTTGGCACATTGAATCGACAGAACATCAAAGGAACCCACCATCAGACTACTTGCTTTAAAGTAATCCACTTTCCAATGAACTCATGCTAGCAGAAATAATCCAATTCTGCACACAATCAGGCAGTGAGTATGCAGACACGTAGTGGAGACAAAGCTCGGTGCAGTGTTGAAAGAACATGGCTGAAACTGTTTTGGTTTTGGCAGCAGGTTTTAGTGTGAAACAGGGCAGTGCTTCTGGCGACTCGGCACCTACATCCAGAGTGAAGTAAGCGATGACATGTTGAACTCGTGTCATGTGGGTTATCATGATGGTAAAAACAAGGGAGATGAGGCACAAAGAGTTTTCTAACCCTCCCTCAATTTCTCCAAGCACTACTGTACCTTTGTCAATTCCACTTGTTTCTGAGTGAACTGCCTTCCAGACACTGAGCAAATTATAAAGTCTTCGCATCACTTGGAGGAGTCGGGTTTTGCATTTACACGTCAAGATTACGCCAGTGTGAGCCAGACCCATGACGCACGGCGACACCTCTATGATGCCAACGCTCATTTTGGCACAGAGTGGGCTTCACACTGTTGATCTCATGTGTCGTTGCTCAGTCACATTCTGAGCGTCACTGTGGGCGTGTGTGTTTTACCCACCCAGGCAAAAACAGAACGCGGCGTTCACATCTGCTGGACATTCACACAGCCAATATTGTATCAAAATGATCTTTCTGACAGGAATATGAAGTGATTCGTCTCTGCAGCACGCTTTATATTTCATCCCTGTTGTCATAGCTCTGCAGTTGTGTTGTCTTCAAAATCCACATTTCCACAACAGCCCTGCTTTGCTGTTACTTGGTTCTTGCGATTTATAGATATTTAACCTGGAACTGAAGAGGAATGCACCTCCTTTTGTAATTGTTCACGTATTTGCTAATAGCAAACTGATGGATGCTTCGCGCAGCGCCTTATTTTTTTAACCTATCCATCACAGGCTTGAGCAAATATTCCTACCTCTGTATGAACCTTCTATGCTCTCTGTCTTATTGGACGGACCTTGTCATGAGGATTTTCGCTCCAGAAACGCCTCTGTGAATTAGCATTTTTCTTTGCTAACTCAGCCTGACTAATGGCATTTGCAGAGTCGCTTTTAATTATGCCAGAGTATGGGACAGTGAGGGAATCTCAGCGGTGAAACTACACATGCATTCTACTTTTTTTACCTTTGAGAACAGGACATTTCTATGCCAATAAAATTTTTGCATGATGCATTTCTTTTTTTCACTTATGCACACATTTCCCAAGACGTGTAAAAAGCTTCTGCACTTTCCCTTTAGTTCCTCCAGTGCTAAAAATAAAAGTATGTGCCTACCGCTCGTTGATCTGCAGGAATTCACCTTGCAAGTGCGTGCTGATCGTGTCTCCTTTCACACAAACATCACCGCGTGTGCGCTTAAGTCCACACTGATGAAGTTCTCAGACACAGGAGGTGAGACTCGGGTGTCTAGTGTCCACATGACGGGTAGTCAGGAGACAGTATGTGTCGACTGGGTGCCACAATGTTCTCAGAGTTTCATGAGCAGGCTGGAGGCCGTGGGGAGAGCGCTCGCATGTTGCATCTGTTTCACCTAAGTGTAATTCATAGGTACCTATGTGTGTACTGTTGGTGTGTGTCTCAGTTACCGCTGTCTTGTCTGCAGATGAGGTTCAGCCATGTGGTATTCAAACATGAGGGAGGTTTTGGCTTCATTGTTTACCCTATAAAGCACAAAATACAGCCTCAGCTCTGTCGTCTACATACCTGTAGGTATCCTACAGCAGTAACTTATAGCCCAGGGAAATAGTGACGATTTGTGGTGTTTTGTCTGCAGTGAATGCGTCTTTCAGTATCGCCATGACATTTGATAACATATTGTTTTTGTCTAATTGAAAAGCAAAGAGAAGTGCTCAGACTTGAAGAAGCCTTCTCAGCCAAAACAAGCAAATATCAGTCATCAAGATCATTGACTTATCTACAGCTTAATGACTGTTGTATTCAGCAGCTTGGGACATGTTCACAAACAGACTATTAGACGTTATCATGTAAAAATACAACTACAGAGGAAACATTCTCTGGGATTAACCTCTGTTAATATAAATACAGTTTTGTTCTGGGTTTTAAAGTAAAACAGTAAAAAAAAGGCGCACGTATTCATTTGTACTCTTGGCGTGCATGACGGTCAGAAAGTTTGTGTGTGCATGGAAGCTGAGACATCTGACGTGGCAGGACAGGTATCAAGGCTGGGCAGGGAGGTGTGCGTTGCCTCCTGTCTGCTTCCACTGTCACAGTGTGGTGTGATGTCCGCTCGCAGTCTGTTCTCACGGCCAAGATCATGCTGAAAATACAGAGTTCTCGTCCACCTCAGTCACGCACATAGGCACGCAGAGCCAGCAGAAATGTGTCAGTGTTTAAACAATTACTCAATCAGTCCACTGGTCCAACAGAAGTGACTCATTTAACACTCTGTGTACGCCAAATGTAAGTTGTACATTGTGGGTTTTGAGCTTTGGGTGAGATAAAAATAGACAGTCTCTTCAGTTTTAGTAGTCAACAGCTTTCATTCGTCTCATTAGATGTGCCAGGGCTTTTGTTGCTGCATGTTTTGGTAGGTTGGTTAAGGCTCAACAGAAATAAATGATATCATCCATTAGCCATATATTGGCTGTACCATCATTCAAAACAATATCTGAGTTGGCGTTCATTTCTATAAAAGTTCAGTTGAGTTTCTTTCAGGAAAACGGGCTGGGGGTGTCAGGACGGTGTAAAAAGTAGGGACGGCGAGGCTGAATGGGTTGAACACTTTTTTATTTTTTTAGAACACAAGCTTTTTTACACAGTAGTCACATTTGTGTCATTAGCCAGGACACTGGGCCGGCGTTGTCTCTGAATGTTCACCTCACATGTAGCTGTTGTTTCAGGGATTATTCATAAATCCCTGCAGATAGAAGAGAATACTGCGTGTGACGTAGCAGGTGGATGTATCTACAGTGTGTGTGTGTGTGTGTGTGTGTGTTTACTCGTGCATGTGTTGATGGGTGGGGGTATTCAAGTTCAGGGCCGTGAAAATTGTTATGTTCGGGCCACAGCATGACTGGTGTCGGTTACATAAGACCCCTTTCCATTGTGTAACTGTGTTTATTTAGTTTTCCTGCAAATAGTGGTAAAGAGGTGAATCTCGCACAGAGACTCGGGAGGATACACAGGCCTCAGAGGTGGAGCGGATGAAGTATTTTGTTGGCACAGCACTTGGAAAAAATACATCAAGTGTGTTGGGAAATGCTTTCGGGACTGTATGGGGAGATTTTTTTTCATTGATGCAGAGAGTACTATGCTAGTGCTTGAATGTTTATAATGTGGTTTCACTCTTCTGTGTGGAAAGAATGTCCTTCCTGTGTCATGCTACCGCTGGATGTCGCACCGTCGTTTGATCCTATATTAGTTTTGTGGGTATCTTTTGAAGCTGTTGTGTTTATACGGACTCCCACTGAAGCCTGTGAATGTCTGCAACTTCCCAGTGCTTAGATCATATGATGATGGACACTGCAGCTCACTAAAAATGGCAGGAGGCTCAGAGTTGGAGACTTTCATTGCAGCTGGCCTGCTCTTATTCAAAATATAAAATGCTGGTGCGTCTGTCGGTACAAAAAGAATCTTGAATCTGCAAATCCTCACCACTCCACCTTTCACAGGATGAGAAGGACTTAATCTGTTGGACATCAAATGCAATCGCTGCCACTGAGCATGTTTGGGCTCAGATTGCTTAGCAACAAAAGGTAGTTAGAAGAACTGAATCACTGCAGGATTCAGAAACATCCCTGAACTTTTTTTTCCCTAAATACATGCTTGTGGCCCACATCCACCCTTGGCAGCCCGGAGAGGTCGGTGTTTGATGCGAGGGGGAAATCAGCTCTGACAGAATGACAAGCTTCTCCGCTTCTTAGCGCTTACCATAAACTCATCTAATTGCTCTGGGGCTCCAAACCCACAATAAGAAGTCATCCGCTGGGGCCCCAAGCAGTGGGAGGCTCCAGCAGACTTCCGGAAAATTGGAAAGTTTAGAAAAGGCTGACACGTGTGTACATGCACAGTGAACTTGTAAGTTTTAAACTTTTCCTTATTGCAGCTACCGACACATACAGTCTAATTCTGCTTATGCCTCCCCCCAGCAAATGTTTGAACAAAACAAAAGGACGCGTGTCTTTCTTTCTCAGTGCATGTGTGTTTAGGTATGCATGCCATTGTATCTTTGTCATAAGTTTAGCTTAATAATATAAGCTCTGCATGGGGTAAATCGCACATTGCAAGTCTCACACTGGTTGGCCAGCTTCTCTGGAAACACTCTTGGCAGGTGATCACAGGTCAGGGGCTGCAGGGTCAGGAGGCAGACTGATGAACCGGAGTCCCGCTTGCCAGTGGGGAAGGTTTATGTCAGCTGGTTAGCAGACTGGATCGGCACATTAGCACTCCAGGAAGCCTGGAGTGGAGTTCACAGCTTTACAGGTCATGCAGTTATATCAACAACAGTAACTTGCAGGGACTGATTGTTCTCCATTTACAATGTCTGTCTTATATTTGTAGTGATTAGGAAATCTTGGAATCCACCTAAGGGTTATTTTCTGTGTCGATTTGAAATAATTGTGTAATTGTTGGGTCTATACAAAACCTGTTTCTGGTTATGTAAATCAGAGAAAAGCAACAGAAAAACCATCAATCATGGATCGATACTCTTGATGATTCATTAACTGGCAGTGAATAAGTTTATAAATCCAACTTGATAATCACTGTAGTATGTGGCTCATTTGGCCCAGTGACATACCAAATCATTTACAAAGACAAAGCACAACTACTGTGCTTGCATCAGATGTAGAGTCATATCACACTCAGTCACTGTCAGATTCCTTCCATGACTCAGGCGCATTTGTTAATGACTCCAAAGGTGGTGATGACTCAGACAGCCTAAAACAAAATAGGCTCTCAGAGGACTAAATTAGGCTTGTTGTGGTCGCCTCATCAGAGGGTTCCCAGATGTTCCCTCTGCAGAGACTCATTCAGGCTGAATGACAGCCAAGTGGCCCCCATAATGTTTTGGAGATAGCTCAGTGTTTTGCAGGTGCCAGGGTCATTAGAGGCAGAATTTGCCATCCTTGCCTGGGTCCTAATGGATCCCTTTTAGAACACACTGCTGTAAAGATGGAAGCACATGGGAGTCGTTGGGTCAGATAAATTACACTGTTGCCACTTTATGCTTATAGTTTGACTTGACAACTCCAGGATAATCTAAGTAATACGAGAGAGCTGCATTGCAATAATTACCCATTAGCTGAAATGTCAGACAGCGTTAAAGAGAGAGGCGCTCTCTGACTGATGGCATCTGTTACACTCAGTCCTGAGTGTGGAAGTTTAGTTCTGCTACAAAATCAATTTCTGTAAGATGGAACATTTTGAAATCTGCTCACAAACGCTTGTCTCAAACTATCCATCACATTGTTGAGGGAAGCGTGTCTCCAGGGAGAACAACATGTGATGGAGAGGAGCGTGCAGGTCATGTTTTAGGTCTTTTTTGCCAGGGATAATGTGGACTCACCGCACTAAGAGGTTCACTGAGCAGCAGCAAAAATAGAACAGTAACTCAATAGTGCAGGGCTAAATGTATTCTAACCCTCTGTATTCTGTAGCTGGGGACTCTGCTTTGCAGTCCAGTATCTACACAAATCATGAGAAGCTACGCTAAGTTCATGTTTACAGTCTGCGGGGCACAGTGGGAGAGTTGTGAAGCAAACGCGCTCTGTGGGTGACGAGGACAGGTGCATTCCAGTGTCCTGAGCACAACAGAAGTTAGTTATTGTAGTTGGGTCTGGTGACTTGGCTCTCAGTCTGTCACAGTCAGCAGTTGGAGCTGCAGCAGCAACTGTGACACACAGCTCATGGAGGCAATTAAGTTTTTTTCCAACCCGCTGCGTCGATTACTGCAGCTCGCATTAAAAAGACATGCTTCTTCTTAAAGCCACAACTCTCTCAATTCTAAAACAACCAAAGCCTCCTAATTGTTTAACTTTGGCACAAAAACTTGATGCATTTTCATCCAAATAGAAGTCAGACTAGTAATAATAATGGGTTTGACATAATAATTTTGACATAATCTCAGTGCTTTCATGAACACGGTTCTTCCTAGAACGCACTACTACTCTCGTTTCACTGTTCCTATACACATACAGCTTTGTTCCTGTGTTGAACATGCAGACGAATCATCAGAAATTCTGAGCGGTGGGTGGGGCCGACCTTTATTTGGTCTGAGGGGACTCTCACAGTTCAGACTACACACACATAATCCTGATATAAGCAGTGTGGAAGGAAGCATTGAGACGCCGCCAAGCTTGAGTTCATGATTCCTCTTCTTTGTGAGTGTTGGACCTCGAATCGAACCCTCCACCCCACACAAACACTCGCAGACAGACTAGGAAGTCAGCAAATAAATACACAAATGCATCCCCAGTCAGACAGATACATACACAATCGGATAAGAAAAGAAACTGAAAAACAGAATATCCCGTCAGAAGTGTTCGTATTCACAGCAGAACATACAGACACACGCGGGTCAGTGTGTCCCAGCATAACTCAGCATCTTTTTCCTGTTGGCTGAGAGCCCCACTGGCTTCCCAGTCAAAACAGTCGCTGCAGTTCCTGCCCATCGTGTTATTGATTAACTTTTCTAACCAGGAGTGTCAGGTCAGCTGCTGCTGCTGCTGCTGCTGCTGCTGCTTTGTGCATGTGTGCACGTTTTACATAGCACGTGCACTATACAGCTGAAAGGAAATGGATCTCATAATATGCGGAATAACAGCAGACACATTGTACAATCCAATGCACACAGAGTTCTTAGGGGGAGAAGTGATGAAGAATATATGCTATCAGAAGAAAACGGGTAAAAACAAACACGTGTGTCGAGGCTTGAGCTCATAAACAAATACGCTTGCACTTGCCTGGAGACAGCAATGGGGCTCGTTGTTTTAAACGTGTGTGTTCCCCCCAACGCAGCTCCAAGGCTGTCACAGCATGGTTACAAGCCTTACTGTGACTTTGCGTCATCATTCTTTATTCGCTTTTCGCTTTTGCTTTGAGGAGCGTGAAGAGTAAAACGCTGATGCTTAACTGTAAAGCTCTGGTGTCACTAAAGGCATTGCTCTCATGAATACCAAAGAGAGAGCGAGCTTGTTCTGACATTTTCTGTAATTGAGGTTGTAGCACTCAGAGATTGTAAACGATCCTCTTATTTACTCTGATCTTAATAGATGTGGATCTCGTGACTGCTGAGAATTAAAGGGAGCTATATGAAAGAGATGTATGTGCTCTTATTGCAGCAGTTTTTCTTCTATTCATCTGATCTTAACTAAATGATAAACATGGGCGCATCAGTGTGGCAGCACCTGTATGTTGTTAGTAAGAACATGTGGTCTGTGTATATACTGTCTATCAGAAGGGTCTCCGGTGCCTAAAGGGGTTATCTAAGATGTGAAATAAGAGCCGCCTCTACATCACCTTTGACACGCGCGCTCGTTTTCTCTCGCTCGTACACTCACTTTAACATGCCAGCACATTCTTTTGGGACGCTGTCATCCACTTAAAATAGCTCTTCGCCTGGTAAAGAAGTCGTATTCCCCAAGCCATAAGGTAACATCAGTCTTTTCACTCTGACCACTGCAATGACCCCAACCGCCCACGTCGTCTTGACCCCCTCTGTGTCTCCCCCTCGCGCTCACTCCCTGCCTCCACTCACACCACGTTCCCCTGGCATAGTGTCTGCGAGGAAGATGACATCAGCCCCTTCCTGCGTGGAGAGGCAAGCCAAATATCCACATCCTCATGTAGTCTGCTTCTTCTGCTGCCCACACATGATAAGCAGTCTGAGCTGAAGCAGACGGACCGCGGATGACCAGAGACAGTAAAATGTAATGAAGAAAACTTTGCTCGTATATTTCAAACAAATATTTGTGGTGACTTGATATCATAACCAGAACAAAACCAAATTAATATCTGAGCATAAAACTAGTAAAACATGTATATTATGAATGTATATGAAACTTATGAATGTGAAGCTGCATTTTCTTTCTTTTTCTTTTGTGCATACTGAAATCCATCACAGGTGACAGGTTTTCTCAGCTTACTTTCATTTCAGAGTGGTTCAGAGCATCTCGATTGTTTAGTCTGTCTGCTCATCTTACCTGCTTGTTTCCTGGCCCTCTGATGTTCCTCAATCTCATCTATAATACAGCAGCCAGAACTATGAAGATAAGGCTCGGGTTCCCTTTGAAAGTCTACAAAGCAGTGACAAATAAGTTTGAATAGTAATAATGCAATAAGAACAACAGCATAAAAAGACCACCTGAAGCTAGCCAAATGTGGAGGGCTGCTCTCTATTAGACATAAACACAGCCCCTCAGACACATGGACATATACAGGGCTGTATATAGGTGTTTGAGCCTAAACTGCCTGATCAGACACTAAGGGAGGTGGAAATGAAAACTAATCAGACAGAGTGAGCAGTCAGAAAGCTCTCACTATCACTGTCGCCGCTCTCTCCCCTTCTGTTTCTCTTTGCCTCTTTTTCTCCCCCTCTGGCACTAACACAGCCTCAATCACAGCACCTGCTTTCCCTATCATCTCTTTGTAGCCATCCCTCTCAGTACAGAATGAGTGCTGTGCTGTTCTACGGCCCTCTGACTTCAAACATGAGCTACTTCAGGAATGATAATGACAGAAACATGCATGGAAAAATAGAATTTCCCTCCAAAAATACACTCTGCTCTTTGTTTTGCTCTGTCCAATTTTTGTGTGAGTAATTGGCATGAGCCTGCTCTCGGTGCAGTGTGATTGATGGTTGTTCTCCTCTACCTGTTTACCAGGGTTGTATGTGATTGGCTAAGGATGAGGCGGTAATAAAAAAGAATGGCTGGGAAAAAAAAAACAGGGATTGTTGTATCCTAAGAAGCACACCTGTCCAACGCCAGACCTGAGGAGTTAAACACACACACACACACACACACACAGGCAGCATGTGAGACATTCCCACTGTGCTCTATTTCACATTCCAGTCCTCTGACAGCATGTCTGCTCTTATATGATTAAATTCAAGGTTTACAAAAAATGAGTGACACCTTCAATTCGAAGACTTGTTTGTTTTTTGTGGTACGTGTCGTCCAGTTGGAGCAAAAAAAATGATTTGTTTTAGATCTGACATTTTGGGGCTTTGTACCAGATGATGCTCATAAAAATCATTTGCACACTAAAGGTGCAGCAATCATAAACCAAAATGTATTTTAATAATTAAAATTTATTTCACCAAAACTATCTGCAAACGTTTGATACAAAGAGTCTTTCTGTGCTTATTAGCATGTCGTCTGTTTCTTTCTGTGTTGACCTTTTTAGAATTGAGTTTAGTTCAATATTATCACATCTTAGTTCCCCGGGAAGGTTCAGCAACACTCAGTAGAGTCTTTATTGTTTGTCACATGTGTAGGTACACAGTGTACAACATGCAGTGAACAGTGGGCAGCCACAGGGGAGCGAGCGCTGAGGAGGACACACCTGGTATGGGGGATGGGCTAGGATTCGATCCTGTCACTTTCTGCATCCCAATCTGATGAGTCTGATGCTTCTCCCATAGAGGAACCAGGGCGAGGTTAAGTGTAATTTTAGGCCACTGCTTGACCTTCACCTTGTTTTTTCCATAGGAATTCAGCAGAGCACTGGAACAAAGGGTACAAGTTGTTGTCTTCTGGTAGCAGCCTGCAAAGTTTTACATCTATGGTTAACATGTTGATCTGACCATGTAGGTTCAAAAAGAATGCTCCGGCCTCATCAGCCAAGGATATCATTCTCTTTGCCATTATGTTCCTTGGAAAATAGTTCCTGTGCTTCAGCTTCCGAAGTAGCTTCCTGCATGGACGGCAACCATGAATTCCACTTCTTTGCAGGATGCGTCAGAGGTTTCCACAGCTTTCGTCAGCTGTGAGGCACTTGGTTTGTGATTCTTCTGTACTTTTTCTAAACAATAACCAATCATCACAGCGACGTTAGTAGCAGAAATCTACCATTCCGTTTCTACCTTTATCATCTTCTTTTGGTTTATTAAATAAACTAATCATCAGGAAATACATCATATCCCTAGACATCCCCAGTTTACTTTACTTTGCTTGGCAGACGCTTTTATCCAAAGCAAGCAAAGCAAGCAGCAATATAGGTAATATACAGTAATATAATACATGTAATATCAAATACCACAAGGCACAAATCATTAAGATAAGAATTAAATATACACTAATAATAACAGCAATAAACAAGACAAGCCAGCATAATTAAATAAAACACATTTCTAAATACTTATGGTACATCATTATGTGTGACTGAACCTGTTTTCAGCAGCCTGTCAACACGTTGGCCACACAAGACATAAACCTGCAAACACATGGCAAGTCATGCGTGTGGGTCACACCGATGTCCTTGTCATGGCGGCATGACATCAAAGTCTCCTTAGAAATATCACAGAGGTCTTGGCCATCACCTGCTCCGCAGTAGTCGGCATGACTAGAAGACACATAAATTGACCATGTAAGGCTTCGGTCTCTGGATGCATCGTGACTCAGTGGCATGCACATGGCCTCACCAAACGGACTCATGGAAAAAGAATGGCTAGAAAATACACCTGTTCCTTTCTGAATCATTCAGCTCTGTGGTTTCTAATTTTTTTTGGCTTGTGACAAAGCCGTCAAAGACGATGTCTCCGTATCACCTGTTGCACAGTTGGTCATAGCATCAGATGTTAGTAGATAGTTACTCTGAAAACCTTTTAGCAGACCGGAAAAACACATAGATGCAGGAAATAAAACCAAAGGTTGCTTTCACCTCCTATTAATCTTATTGCAAGGTTAAAAAAAACAGCAAAAGCAGCATTTGCTTGCTTGTTTTTGTTAACGGTAATATTAAATTAGTGTGTGTGCGTGTGTATAAATCTAATATAGCTTTTGTAGGCCACAGTGATAGATATTAAGCACATCCGTTCAGACTAATTGGTGATAATTCAAGCTGGGAGAATGAACCTTGACTTCAGAAGAAGAGTGAACTGGCCATTTATGGAGCTCAGCACATTCAGAGAAGCGTCAGCAGAGGAAGAGGACAGAATGACTTCTTCATCAGCTATTTTATGATGGATGCTATGTACTAAAACAAAACATTAGGAATTTGAAATATGTGTGTTTTTTTCCAACTGAGTGGTCACTCACGTCATCTGCTGTACTTTTCTAAGGAAATGTTTTGTCCTTTCACTTTATTAAAGTTGCTATGTCATGGAGATGGAATGACATCAGTGAAACCGCACGCTCTTCCACCTCAATTGTGATTCTCATTCAAGGACAATGACTAATGGAACACAATAATCTAAGCGCCTTGACTTGATTGTTCTGAGACAGAGTGGCATTTTGCATGCACCCATTTCCATTGTTGTCTTATTCTTTTTGTTTATTTCCTGCTGCTTTTAGGAGGAATTGACTTTTGTTAAAGGAACTACGACCTCAAGCCAGAGCGTTTACAATGAAACGATTTGGAGTCGAGCCAAATGTTTTATGTAAGAAGGAAGCCAACTTTCTCGTCATTCTTCCCATAGTTTGTCAGAGGAATCCACATTTTCCTTCGGCTAACACGCAGTTCATCTCTCCCTCCATCTGCGTAATCCTCTAAGATTGGGCCCATGACATCATCGCGTGATAACAACACGAGAGCCTTTGGCTTTTTGGTGGAAAACTCTTAAAAAGACTGTGCCAGAAATCAAGAAGAAAGTTTGAGGGATTTGGAAAGGTTTTGCAATGATGTACGAACAGATTGTTTCTGCCTGACTATTTTCCTTCATGGTGCGTGAGAACATTTGATTCTGATTTTCAATCCTTATAGCAAAAAGATCATGGTCACGCTAAACCCATTAATTCAGAGCAGAAATTCATAGTGCAGCGCCGAGAACACCCACATTCATCACAAAATGGTCAATTGTAAAACTAAAATTTTTTGAAAGCCATTGCCCAGCTTACATCATGTGATTTGGTTTCACTTTTTCATTTTGTGATCTACTGTGTTATGTAACCCAAAAGTCGATATCTTTGACCAGTCCAGTGAGGGGGTAGGGGTGTTTTGGAGATGCTGTTAGAATACGTGGAATAGCAGAGTTGTGATTAGTTACAGAAATAAGCTATGGTCCAAATTCATTGAGCAGGCCCTCATTTATCTATAAGTCTTTACTGAGCAGGGAGCTTAAATGGGAATAAATGATACACTGCAGCATGATAGCTCAGTGGGTGGAGCAGTCGTCTTCCAACCTAAGGGTCAGCGATTCGATTGTCTGTCTCCACAAAAGCTACATGTCGCGCTGTCCTTGAACAAGACAGTGAACGGATGTACCTAAATCTGATTTCTCTGCCGTTAGGATGGATTTTTTTATTTTATAGGTTATACGTTCACAAAATGGAGTACAGACAAAGGCCTACTATCTATCACTGTATCACAAGTAGCGCAGACACAGGTCTAGCAACTGTCCAAACAACAATTTCCCCAAGGGGATCAATAAAGTATTCATTATTACTATATTTGTTATTATTAGTGCAAACATATGTGCAAGAATGTAATGATTGTGAAGCGCAGGAACATAGACCTAATTTGCTATATACACACACACACACACACACACACACTCGCGCACACACACACACACACACACACACAGAGGAACGGGTGCCCATCACGTGTGCTCATACTAGCAGCAGGTGTAGCTTGCATGTCCTTGAACTATCTGCTGTGGCCAGTGCAAATTTTTGCGTCAGCTGTTGCTCGGCTTCCTGCTGCACCCGTCCTCCTCACTCCAGTCATTTCAGATGAATGAATGAGGATATCTTTGTCTCATGGTGTCACTGGTGTGACAGCACACAAAGTGTGTTAAGTGTTTAACACCATGAATGGAGATGCTTTGGTTCAATGACTAAATGCTGTGAGCAGGGGACTAAACATAGCTGGGACCCTAAATGACTAACACTCAAAAAGGTATTTATCATCAACTACAGCCCTGAACTTTGACTCTTAGGTGAGGTATTAGTCTTAACACGGGGATGAAGTCAGCGCACTAATATGTTTGCATCAGCAGCTGTTGATTACATTAATTTACATGTGCATGCTTGTCTGATTGTATGAATTCATTAAAATGTCATCATGTGCCGACTATGAACCTTGTGACTTGGCCCCTGTAATTGCGGAGTCAAACAAATTTGCTTCTCATTTGTGGCTGTAAAATAGGACGCGACACACTCGCTCCTAGTTGCAAGGGAATATTTTGACCCGGAAGATGACAAGGTTCCTCATTGTTCATCTGGATTAAACGGAGGGAATGGGGCGAGGAATGTTTCCCTACGTTCTTGTTGTGACAGCAGTTGATAGGAGACTTTGTTGCTGTAGTCAATGTAAAGACAGTTTGATCTCCTGCAGGTGACATTCCCAACTTTAACCACATTATTGTCTGTCCCCTGATTCCTTCGGGTCCTCCATGCCAGGCAGACGTTCGTCGGACTGCTTTGCCTCTACATGTTCGCATGGGTAGCTTGCAGATGTGTCGTGTTTATTAAAAGGTCTAGCTGAATTAATCAGTATCTAGACATGTTTCAGACATGCAGCTGTGTCTGGAATCTGGGGAGTAGATGAAGTTTTTTTTAGTTATTATGATCATATATATTATTACTGTGAGCAGTATTTAAACCCACATTTGTAATCAATGCCAAACTTGAGGTTTGGCTGTTAATCAGTAGAGCCTAAAAATCCACCTTAAAACGACCAAACAGTCGGTAGATAATAACGATCCAAGAGCTAGAGTTCTCGCGATGTCTCGTATGCACCGGCAGCAGTGCAGCGGTGCAGCAGCACATATTAGCTTTATTGGTGCGGGATCTGGAAGAGCTGTAGAGGAAGGGAGGCTTTGGACCAGAGGCTTCTAGAATTCCAACAATGTTCCAGTTCAGACCTACCACCGGGGTGCTTTCTGTGTTGGTGGGCGTACGTGTGTTTCTGTGTATGTGTGTGTGTGTGTGTGTGTGTGTGTGTGTGTTGCTGGCGTGGACTGGTGGAATGGAACTGTGTTAGATCAAGTGGTAACCGTGGAATTTTTTCCTCATCTGCTTCAAGCTTTCCTAAACCACAGCTGATTCACCATCTCTAGATGATAACAACGACTCACCAGCTGCGTGAAATACTCCCCCAAATCTTCACCTATATTGTCCAGCAAATCTCCGCACAGATACGCACGTATACAGATACACGCACACCCTAAGGCCTAAAGTCTGAATCCCCTTAGAAGGTAATATCGCAGGTCAGGTTAGAGTGAATCTGTTTTGCAGCATCCCCGGCAAACTTTGGTATTTGTGGCTGGGAAAAACATCAAGTATGCAGAAAGGACATCCTTCAGTATTTATTTTTTCTGCTCCCCTGTATGCATCCTGTGGTTCTGACTGACTGCTTATATATATTTTTTTTTCTATTTTGCTAAATGATTCAGCAGAGACTGACAAAATGAATGTTTTCAGAGCCTGGTTATGAGTATAAACAGCTTTCCCTTTTTTTGTGCCCTGACGTGATGATCATTCCAAATTTGTGGTTTGTCTGTGCTGCACGTTTGAGCCAATGTGACATCTCATGTGTAGCTGTGCCATTTTTCTAACATTTACCAGATTCGGTATTTATTTATTATTTATTAACTTTATGTATTTTTAGAAATTTGTTTCCCACCTCAAGCAAATGTGTACGTGTGTGCGGATAAGTGTGAGAGCATACCTGAGCTCCCAGCTATGTAGTTAATCTTGTCCACCTATGTTCATTCAAAAAAGCCTGCGGCTATCCCACAATGCCCCCTTCTCCTCTTTTTTATCATCAGCTAGTAATTATGTGCTCCAATGAGAGGCATGCCACTTTCTCACACACACTCGTACACAGCGACACACATTCAGCTTGATTAGCAAAGCTAATGGATCGCCTTGCTCTGTATTCCAATAACATTCCATAAAGCAGAGAGCCATATAATTACTTTCTACTGTCTGAATTCTAACAGGCATTATCACAAAATGCTACCACCTCCTCCTCTTCTTTATTCTCCTCCACCTTGTCTTCCTCCGCCCGCACCTCCTCCCCTAACCATGCTCCTTCATCTCCTAAAATGTTCTAAGACAAACCTGCATAATGTGCTCTCCATCTTGATGATGATGCGTTGAGCTATTTAAATATAATTATAATATCATTTACCAGTCTTGGTACTGGTCATGTTTAACTTGATAATAATTTTTGAAATTTTAATATAAAGATATTAAACAAAACATTTCTTGCTCACTAAGGAAATTAATCCAAAATAAGAATATCTAATTCCTCAACGTTGTCTGCTTGGCAGTGGTGCAGAAAGTCAGCAGTAACAAATTGTTGTGCAGTAGCTTGGGGCTTAAGAAGATATTAGGAGGCTTTTTATATTATTCTGCTGCCAGGTGAGGAAGAAATGGATGAGGACATATGTGGAAGGAGACAGTGATAGCTGCATGGCAGCAGTAGAAATTCCTTCACCTACTGGAAGGCATGGTGCACACTGGACAGGTCACCAGTCTATCACAGGTCCGACACACACACACTCGCACCTTAAAGTCAGCAGTTACATAAAGAATAACGATAGGAGTAAAGTGCAGTACATGTAAACATCTGTCTAAAAAATGTCAATCTTGAACCACATGCTTACGTTTACATCTGGCAGTTGCACCTGCTGATTTCTCTGGACATGGAAGCAAAAATATGCTCACATAGGAAAAGCATGTTGTTGTGGAGCCAGAGTCAAGTTTGCACATAGTCATGCATTCTTAGTTAGCTTAACGTTTCATGTTGAAGCAAAGGCTCAGCCGGAGGCTATTTTCCTACCAGCTTCACTCACCCAATGAGGTCACATCAGCCAGAATCTCAAAAATGTGAAGAATGGCGAGGTCTAAGAGCTCCTGAACAGTGCTATATGTTATCAGATGCAAGGGGGCTGATTGAGAGTGGGGAGGTGGAAATGCGATCCACTTCTATAACGATGAAATGAAGGAGGGGGGAGCGAGGGACGGACAGACGTGCTTCTTTACTCTTCTCCAAGCTGCTATTCACCTATAGCAGATGCCAGGAGCTCATGTCTGCACTGATTCTTTGACATTGTTGTTTTAAAACTGTGGAGGAACTAAGAACATTACATGATCAAGGCCTGGCACTCACAAATTGTCAAACATAGATTAAGACATAGATTGTAGATTATTAATTTATTTAACCCATAATTCAGTTGTTGACCATCTTAGAGTACAAAGTACAACAACTAATACTAATTTTATTATTATTATTATTATTATAAAGTTAACTAAAGTTAATTGTATGTTTTTTAAGGAGGATGAAGTCATTTATTGTAACCACCGTTGTAACCTGAGCATTTGATTAAATTTACTAATCAGTTTCCAGCCCCAGCATCCTTGTTTTCCTGTGTCGAAACAGTTAACAGTATTGTTTGTACATCAGGTTATTTTCAAAATTAATTTATTTTCTTTCTTGGCCTAAGAAATATTTAAAAGTTGGGAAAATTGCACAGTCCAGCATTAAGCATGTCGTAATTGCTTCTCTGGTTGACCAACCAGAGAAGCAAAAGTCCAAAACCCAAACATAATTAATTTGCTCTAAAAGCTCAATAAATCGGAAATAACAAAAAAGGTGCATTAGTTGCGTAAACTATATGTTAATGATGAATCAACAAGTGTAGGAGATTATGAAAATGATTATTTTATCCCCAAAGCAAATACATCCATCCCTAAACCTGGCAAGTGAGGCTTCACATTCCAGAAGAAACACTCAATAGAAGGATTATTATCAAAGTCATCTTTTTTTCAGATTATTTAAGTCTAGACTCCCAGTTTGTAACACTGAAATATGAGTCTAAGGAATGTCTGCATTTCCAAAATAAAAAGCGCAATCCAGCAGAACTTCACATCAGTAAAACGTAGCAGGTTCGTACTTAATCCTCAATCCCGGATGAATGAGGCTTTTCATTGTGTTTGTTACTTTTGAAAAATCACCAGACTTGGGGGTTTATTATCTGCTGCAGAAACCTGCTATCCAGACGAGCAGACTGGGTGTTGTATGTTGTTTTTTCTGTCGGGCTCAGTGGGCGATGCCTTCTATTACCTGAAGTATGCCGTTCCTATGACAGCGCGTCTCGTTTCACCTCGGCAGTGGTGATGTAGTTGCGCAGGGGTTTTTGAGATCTGTGAGCTTGTGAGTCCAGGCCTCAGCAGTGCGAGGTAAGGGAGGGATGGATGCGGCTGTAGACACACACATGGATTACATGTGGAGCTTCAACGACACAGCTGGACAGGCCTGACCTCTGGCAGCACGTTAACACTGTCAGAAGCAGGCTGTGAGGGTCTGAGTTGAGAATAGTCCCTCTAGCTGACAGCGGTGGCCAAGTAGGTGAATCAGCTAAGTGCGCTATCAGTGCATTGATATGTGCTCGAAATTTTCTGCAGAAGACAATTATTTATCAGCTTAGTCCTGCTCAAACAGCGGTTGCTTCCACGATGACTCCATAAGTAACTTTAAATGAGCTGGACCAACGGAGACTGACAGGACTACACAGCTGTTCTATGGAAGCTTCTCAACTGACCACCTGCTCTAACAAACCTGTTTGTTGTGCACAACCTCAACTATAGTGAAGTCATGGCTTAAATTATGAGGGATTTACATGAGCTCTCCTGAAAGAGATGTTTAGGTAGACGTCTAAAAGTGGTGATGATTTACTAAACGATAACGAGGAATTGTCTGATAACTGTTATCCTGTACCAAAATGAACATCACTGACACCAACACTGTACGTTAATGACTCGGAGTAAAGCTACCAAAGTGCTGTGTCCTAATGACGTATGAAAATAAATATGTATTATTTGTATGAGCCCGGGTCTCTGCAGTATCTCAGTGTAAGGACACTTCATTAGGAATCATTAGGTGCATAACTTTTAAATCAGTGACACTGAACTTCCATTGTTCTCTGGATTGTCCCACTATCAGAGGAGGGAGGTGTGCCAAGTACTGTAGCTAAAATACGAATGGGTCCTTCTAGGGTTTAGCCTGAGACATCTACATGCAAACACCGAAGCTCATCTGCACATCATCGTGCAAAATTAGCTACCTCCCTGCTAAATCCCTGCAGTGTGGTTAATTGTAGACTATGTGGTTGTCTTCTCTTATACTAAAATGCAGGTCTCTGGATCCAGCACTGCTGGTTAACATTAGCACCTGACCTCTTGTTTCATGTTGAAAGGAGGAAAAAACCTTTCTGGGAAAGCCCTTCATTAACATTTATGGGAAACCTTTTGGCATTTTATTTTTTTCTCTTTTAAGATTAAAGCACACTCCTTTTCCTCCTTTTCCATACCAGCCTCTCCCATACACCTAACTTCAAATGGCTGTTTTGGGAAATCCTTCTTACCGAGCAGTTACTCTGTTCTTCGCCTGGCAAACAGTGGTTTTTCCCCTTTGGGAACACGTCCACTGCATTCTTTGGAAAGCATGGGTGTAACTGTGTGGTATGATGTGTTCTTTCTGCAGATTTCACTGTTTCCAGGCTCTTTTTTGTATCCAGGACGGAGCAAAGGGAACAACCACTGGAACACCTCAACAATGAAAAGAACACAGATTTGAATTGACAACAGATTTTTCTTTTACACTAGACTGTATGAAAGACTTCAAAATACGGTCAAATACTCTCGTTCTAGAAACTAACAAACAAATTCTGGTTTGCTTGATTACAGATGTTCAAAAAGCCAATAGCTTGAACAGGATGTGGCCTGGTAGCTCAGTGGGTTAAGCGTAAGGATGTAAAAAGTATCCAAGTGTTTGACAGGAAGAATTTCTGAGTGAACAGCTCTTGTCAAACTCCTCATATCAAGTGAACTCCCCTGTCCTCCTCCTTAACTCTGAGCGTTTACTGACCTCTAAGAGAGGACTTCCTCCCTCTGATTAAGCCAGCGCCATACACTACAAGGACTCCCTGCGTAGGAGGGAAGAGAGAGAGACGGGGAAGCCTTCAGCAAGAGCTTCATCTAAACATGACTCACCCAAACTCTCCGCCTTTTTTCTCTTTTCTCGAGCTTTCTGCTCTGTCCCCTGCACCACACTCAGAGTACCAATAACATCTTTCTCCTCCCATGGAAAAGGCTATGGGAGGTCATTTCCGGGCCACATGAATTCATGTTCATGTGTTTGGTTGGACATTCCGTTCTGTGGCACACTCTGGGCCTCACAAATGTGAAAACAACTTAAATATGTGAGAGCTCAGGGTATTTTTACTTTGGCTTTACAGGGGCCTCAACCCGTGGAACTAAAATAAATACAGTGGGGATTCCTAGTCAAATCATCTCAATTGAATCATCTTTGGTACACGTGAGCTGGGTGCCAAGTTTTGATTCTGTAAGTATAATAAGCCCTGGTTAACCACTGCACTCAGAACGCCTGACAGGTTATGACTCCCAGTGACGGCTGTCTGGCTTTCCACTTTCCATTCAACTTTTAGTTCCTTTCGTCAGTTCTCGACCATATGTACTTCCACAAAACCCCCCGAACAGAAGCACATAACCGCCGGATTATCCTGTTTCCAAATGTCAATGTGTGGATCGTTGTTCACACACAGACTTTACAGGAACACAGTATGTGATGGACACATGCTCATCTTGAACTCGCTGGACTGTCAGCCCAGGTAGGCCGCAGGCCGATGGCTAGCAGGGATTCTTTTCCAGGTTTCCCTCAGGGAACCATGTGAAAGGTGATTTTTCACTGATTTGGCCTAGGTGGCGTTTTTATTGCTTTGTATAGTAACATCATGTATATGCCCGAGAGGTAATCTCAGTAAATCAGAGAACAGCTAGAGTACACACAGTACTTTTGTTAGATTTGCAGTATTTTAGTTTTTCCCATTGATGTCATGCAGCACGAGAAATCTTGGTTGTAAAAGTAGTTTATTGCCATTGCTTGTCAGTGGTATAGAGCAGACCAACCTGGTAGACATGCAAGCGGTTTGTCTTGTGTGCAACAACCATTGCAGACATTTAACCAACCTGCACGGTCAAATAATGTATCTAACAAGCAGCTACTTTGTACTGTACCACTTTGTATTTAACGTGTATAAATCTCAGGTTGTGCAGTTGTGTGTGTGTGTGTGATCAGATTTTATCAGGTCAGTGTAGCCAGACATAGGGGAACTATAGTTCTCCAGTGTTTCCTCTACCATTATACAAGGGGGGCGTCCCCTACCCCCATCCCCACCCCCTCCTAGACAAGTTAATTTTATTTTATTAGATTTTCTCTATAGCTCAAGATCACATTAGAAGTTATTTCAGGTTCCCTTTAGAACCGGTCTGTATGTTGTTCTTTTATGAAACTAACTAAACAGCCTCATGTTATTTTGTCTTATTGATATTACGGCTATATCTGTTTCTCTGTGAGCAAACAGAGACAGTTCTGTGTGCTTTTCTCCACTGTGATGTGAAAGAGTTATCGCCAGTTATCACAAATGTGTACAACATGGCCAGGCGGGTTTTTTTCCTATAGTAAATTAATTTATCCTCTAAAACTATGTTATGTCTTTACTTGGGTTATGTTTGTGTAATATTGAAATAATTAAAATTTGATAATCTTAATCTTTTTTGTGTGATCAATATGCAGAAAAGGGAAACATCACTTTACACTTTTCTGTTTTTGCCAAACCACCCCACACCCCTCTGTGTTTGCACCCTGAAGGCTCACATCCACTTAACCAGCAGCCGTAAGTCGACTACTTTCCAGCAATTTGAGTGTGAGATCTCAGTGTGAGATAAGCAGCAGACAGACAGGAGCAGGCACTTTATTTACTCTGGGACAGACTTTGAACTTGTCAAACACTCTAATATTTCTCTTTATTGATGCTGTGCTTAGCTTTGCTTGGGTGACTTTCTATGTGAGCGTATGTGTGTCCAACAAGGTGTTAACAGTGTTAACAAGATGTTACTTCACTCACCACTTCAGACGGTACGAGAATGTTCTTATGAATGTCCTGCTTATTGGTCAGGAACAAAGAAAGGAGAGATAATTTCATGATGCAGGTTAACCTGTGTCGTTTGTGCGTGCCCCTGGTGATTGTCTATTATGTATGCATCATTTGCAGAGTTATCTGAACACATGTAGCCACTGCACCTCCTCACAACTCCACGTATGCCAGCAAATGCAGTTTGCCTTGGGTGTAGAAATAAAATTATTCAATATTCAATTTAATATAATTTTGGTCTTGTTTATGAAAACCACGTCTTGTTGGGGTTCTTGTTTGCAGTTGTTTTGGTCTGCAGCCAAGTTCACACTAGATAAAACAAACCGCAATAAAAGTGAAAACAAACTTAAGTTTTATTAAAAATGGTAAAAGCCTGTAGATGGGAAACGAGCCTTTTTCAGCGGACACACATCTTAAGTTGTTATCATTTCTAAGAACGTCTATAGTTACAATACTTTGGTGGTTAACAGACATAAGGATGTGTAAAAGTTGAGGCTTTTAATCACATTTTTTGTATTGTTTTGTATATGTCTGGGTTCAACCTTTTTTACAGTAATGAGACCCTACTCTTACTGTTGTATAATGGGTCTACAGTATGGCTCGAGTTCCGACCTGTAAGCTTCATACTGGTGTGCAGTTTTGGTTTTCTTTTTCAATTTGGTTTTCTGTCTAAACATAATAGAAGGACTAGCGAAGGACAAAAACAGGTACCATGAAGAACTTAGTCTTTAATTAAACTACCAGAAACCAATTATTCATACTTACTTACGGGCAGTCTCATGAATTTCTCAGCTCTCTGAAATGCAGTTATCTCTCATGCTTTTATTAGGCCGAAGACACAAGAAGAGAATAATGCCCTGCAGTTTCACGTTGGTCCTCTCTCCTATTAAACAATTTGTGTTATCATGGTCTCACCATTCATATAGCTAAATGTGTCCAAACAGGACTCTAGTATGGCATTTTTCTCCTTGTAGCCCTGATACCCTGGGAGCCCCAAGTGAAAGCGATCTGAGAGCGCAGCGGGTTTGGCTGAAACAGCTCTTCGACCGAGGCTGACTGCCAGATCCTTGTGGGCAATGTGGCGCAAGGGTCTCCAAATCTGCTACTGTTAACTGTGCACGCCTTCACTTTGACCTACTTCTCAACATTTATGTAATCCTAAAGCTGATGGTGGGATGGCAATAAAGAGGGGATGTCATGGTTTGGGTAACCACAGGTATGTTCCAACATACACCAAGGATTTGTTTTGATAACGCTCGGACAGGCCACAGAGAGTTTGTTTTCTCTTGGCTGCTCCTAAATGAGTTGTTGTCTTTTTATACTTTGCTTAACAGGCTGTGACAGTGGAAACCCTTGCAGTCAGTTGCCCTTAGGAATCTGCCATTTGACCACCATGACAGCATCAGACTGGCCCCATTTTTTCCATGCATGCACACACCTCAGACTTTTGTGTTATTTGTTACTGTTCTGTAAGAGAGACTAGGGGAAAAATCATTAAGTGCTGTCCACTGGGAGAGCTTCACGCTTGCAGATTCGTATTTACTCTGCTTGCATCCTCTGCCGTACGCGTTGAGTGTGAATGCATGCGTCTGTTTTGTGTATGCAGTGGAGTTTAGGAGCCATATGAATGTAACATAAGGCCTTTTCTGCCATTCTAGCTGCCGTTTAGTTAAACCTTCTGGCACTCTTTCTAAAGGAGCAATCAGTGAAAGCACGGCTAACTTGCTCTTCTCATTTTGCTGCTCCATCTATGACGTCAGAGACTTTATACCCGATAGGCTAAGATAGCCTTATCCACCTAGTTGCATAGTTAATGAGGTCTTTGCATTTCTTTTAAATTCCACTTGCCCTCAAATGCAGTCATTATTCTCTTTCAGTACTCTACTGGCCTTTGAACTCAAAAACTGCATTAGGCCTCTATCTGTTACCGTCATCATTTGTGTACTGGATGTCCCGCTTCAGCTCCAGCTATGACGTGCAAAACTCCCCATTCAGATTGACCAGATGTCAATACAAGCTCAAAGCTGCTCTGCTAAATGTTGGTATATCAACACTGCATCCAGTTGATGTGTGAAGTAGTCGATTATAGTGACAGGAGTAACAAATTGTTACCTGACAAGTGTCAAGTGTTTTTGGTTTTGCAAACTGCAACTGTAATAGTTCACTTTTTGTGTCAGTCCAGCGTCCAGTAAGCCTGTTTGCAGTGAAAATAATCTCATATGTTAGTTGCACATTAGCAACAAAGGTCACTAAGGAGGTGAGTTTAGGCACTAAGGACTGGGGGTGTATTAGTGGAGAGGTTTGTAAAGCCCAGTGAGAAAAGGCTTGCATTCGACTCCCATGAATTAAAATGACAATTTCATAAATGAAATGTGACCTCATCGCACATTGTACGTGCATTTGTAAGGTGGGCAAAATAGCTAATGCTTATCCTGCTAGATGTGAAAATAGTTTATAACATGATGCTATGTCAAGTTAGAGTTTTTATTCACCAACAAAATGACAAAGTACTACTGATAACTGCCGTTTAAAGAGGTTACCCCACCCTGGGGGAATGCTGTACCCCCATTATGTTGGAGCGTGGGACTCTGTTGCCTGGTGAGGGAAGGCTAGGATGACCTTCAGGAATGCTATTGTTGTGTACTCTGTTCCCTTTCCAAATGCACCATGCTCTATCAGACTAACGGTCCTTTTTTAGCAGAATGCGATATCCACGGGTACAGGGCGAGAGAAGAGAGAAGGGATCCATAAAAAGGCTCAAATAAAAGGCTATTCTCTCTGCTCCGTCTCCCCTGTCCTGTGCTGGAACGGTAGGAATGTGGCAGGCAGACCGACTGGCCCTCAGAGCCCTCAGCCCCCTCAGCCCCTAATGAATTTTAAAAGACCTTTTTCATTCAAAGCAGGGTGCTGGCTAACAGCATGTCGCCTGGCCAAGCACTCATGGGAAAAGGAGGAGAGAAGAGAGAGGAGAGCAGGAGGGTTTGGAGGGAGAAGAGAAGGAGGTGCTGGCAAAGTGAGTTGGCACCCAGGCAGGGTGGGGTATTGGATGTCCCTCACAATGAGAGATAATAGGGCACTCTGTATGGAAAGCCAGTGTAGGAGCATTCCTGACCTTGCCACAATATCTGAAAAAGAATAGAGTGAATGTGTAAAACAAAGAAAGAAAGTCCTGAAAGAAGGCTGCATAGATGTGAAAGTAGTGTCATTCGTCTCACCTAAATTTCAGCATGAAAGCGAATACACAGATTTCTGCAAATGTGTGACTGTTCCTGGATGTGAACAATAACTGGAAGCGGTGCCAAGTGATGGGGTTACTTTCCTCTGAATGCAGAGTAAACCGCATTTGGAAAGTGCTAAAAGTAAAGCTAAATTCTCTCTAATTAGCAGTGCGTCTGTTGGGAGCTATTGAAGATTGACTGAAGTGGTTTGCTCATTGTTTTAATACTATCTAATCTCTCAGACATAGCCTATAGCAAAACTCAGGCCTATTTCCATGCATTCATTTGTGACAATTACGTTTAGAGATTGCTTTTTTGTGGAGGTTTACACTCTATTTCACTGATGGTGAATGCCATGACTGTATGGCACAGATGGCAAACAGGAAAAGTTAGGTTTGGTTACTGTTTGATGTAGTATTATACTATGCAGATGTGCCATCTAAGTAAATTTCATATATTGATTGATTCTAGGACTTCTGCTTGAGCTAGCTGAGAATTGTTTAGAGCAGATAACTGTGCAACTATTAAAATCAAACACAAGGTTAAATATTCAGTTTCATTGACATATGTGCGACTCTTTTGACCAAATTTTATTTGTCATACTAATTAGGTCACTCAAACACATGAGCTGCAGTTTTTGCATCCCCATGGAAAGACAGCTGAATTGATGCATTGTACCACACATAAATGTCAGACAGAGCAGATACCACGCTGTCTATGGATATGGCCCATTACATTTCAAATGGTGCGGGCGCACTAAACACACACTTTGGGTCAGTTTAGCAGTAGTGATGTTAGAGGAAATGCCAGAGAGCTGAGGTAAAGATCTGCCTCGTGCACTCTGGCAGATTCCTAGGCAGACGACAACTGTGAAAGAGGAGGCCCCAGACGGTTTCAGTGTGCAACAGATGAGTTAAAAACATAAAAAGGAATCACTGGTAATGACAACATAGTGTTAAACACAGGGTAACTGGTACAGTGGCAACATCCACTCTGAACACTTGGATAGAATGGGCTCTCAACCTCTGGGTATAACAGACGCAGCTCTTCAGCTTTGTTGTGCAGATCTGGCGTCTGATGGGCACCGGCATCCACACAAGAATTTTATGAAAACATGTCTGAATGACTGAAGTGTTTTCAGATGTTATGAATCAGCGCTGGCACCAGAATAACGTTGTCGGGACCAGCTAAGACACCTTAGAAATGACACGTCAGTCCAACATAATGCATAACATCAAAAGCAGTTCTCATCAACCATCTGGATTGATTTCTTCCTCAAGAAACGAGTGAACCTGTTATTTGTTGCCCAACATTTCTACAAACCAAGCTGCCTCAGTGATGCATTTGCTTTGCATGACCATAAATTAGAGAGATTAACTGCTACCTATCCTTAATATGCTGCACACAGTTACTGTTAGAAACCACCAATGACTTTGTGAACCCAGTTGCTTGGAAGTAAAATGCCTTGAGTGAGTAAAATGCCTTCAGTGAGGATGAAGCATGGAGGAGGGAGTTTCAGTTGATTTGATTTAATCTTACTTATGTGAGGTGAATAAACTGAACTTGTGATCCACTATTTGAAAAGGCAAGTAACAGGCATGCAAGTAAAAAGCTGTAAGAATGAATAAATACATGTTTTTACAACTGTGTGCAAAATATTGTGCGTACTTAGGTGTAATAAATAAAGATTTGTGCATGTGTTCGTATGCAGGCATCTGTGCCTTATCTGGGAAGTGCATGGCAGTCCACCTAGGTGACCTCATGGTTCAGCTTTCCACAAATGAGGAGAGGCATTGTGTGTGCCAAAAGGAACAGTGAGGCAGGCTGAGGTCATAGTAAGATAGGGATGGTGGAAACACTGATGGTCTCGCTAACATGACTGGCCTTGGAAACAGTTCCCGCAGGAACCCCAAAAACGGCACATTAAAATCACACGGGGAGGTCAGACAGGAGAGCAGTCCCGCCAGACACAGGCTCTTCGCTCAGGTTTCAGGTTCCACAGAGGACATGGTGGAACGGTGATTTCCTGTCCTTGTCTATACAGTGAATGTGTTTCACCATATATACTAATACCATCTTTTTACTTTGTTCCTGTAAATACACAGGTCAGAAAGAGCTGGTTTTAGGTTTGTTTTGGTTTGTCAGTCTTATGAACGTTTTAACACATTTACTCCAAAATTACGTAACTTTGCGGCTCATTTAAATGACAACCTGCTGGAGAGAGGTTTCCTTTCATTGCTCTTAATCGTAAGAACTCGGGTACTTCAAACTTTCCTAGATCCAGTGAAAGTCCTCGAATTGATTCTCATGACTTTGTTTGCAGACATCTGATTAGAACAGGATCACACAAAATCTCCTGAGTATTGTCAACACTGATGATTGAAGCGTACTTCCAGATTTAGCCATTTGTTCAACATCAGCAAATGTTCTAACAGGATTTCTGTTTGTGTTTTTTTTACAGACGGAGGAAATGAAGGGAGCCTTGAAAGATCTGAATCTGAACATTGTGGAAATGAATGACGAGAACGCCACACTGGATGGAGGAGATGTGCTTTTTACAGGTAGCTTACATTGGACCTTCAACCACTAAACTGGTTACCTAGCCAGTAACTTTTACATGGTCGTGCACATCACGAAGCAGCCTGACTCCGACTTGCTTCAGCTTGTGGTCTGATTTCATGCTTTTAGTTAAATTTCCAGTGTACTGATGGTGACTGACTGGTGACGTAGAAGTATTTGCTTCAGCTTGTAAAACGAAAAGTCCTCCTAAGCAACTAAACAAACATTGTCAGTGTTTATAACCTTAGTAACTTAAATGTTCAAAGGTCAAGAATAAGATGTTTTGCATTTTAGATTTGTGTCTATGGTCATGGGTACAGCAGAAATAAGCCAAAGTATCTTCTACTTTATAGGACTCCATAAAAACACATTTGTCGTTGGTGTATTTCTGATTTCTGAATCCAGACTCCTGATTGTACGTTATTGTGTGAGACATCATACACATAAAGTTACAGTAAAGGCTGAAGGAGAAATTTAAATTAAATTAGAAGATGTCATCATAAACAGGAGACATTGCCGAGCAGAGAGATAGCAGACTGATAGCTGGAGTCTCTGCAGTCTTTGTCTAGAGGCAGTTTACTAAGCAAGCAGACGGTTGCGTGTCTGAATGTACGTGTCTGTATTTTGGGATCCTCCACACAAACATTCTTCTGTGCAACCTCAACGACCCGGCGCCTCAGTGCAGTATGCAGAAATTCCCCCGAAAGTAGTCTGTTGTAAAAACATTGTGCACCATAGTCCTGGTCAAATCAGATCAGTGGGATGCCAACATTTCACCAAGTGGCTTTGAGCACTCTGTCACCAGGTAATAACACCGATTAAAGCTGACAATCAGGAACATGGTGGTCTTTGTAAGATTTTCTGTACATTCTGTTACTGGGTCAGTGCTTTTCACACTGTGCAGACCACTAGAAAAAAACCCATAGTACACCTAATTGGGTTTGTAGACTCTGTCCCTATGCTCTCGTTCCTTCCAGCTGAAATGGGTTTCACATGGCAGAGCTAGAAACATTTCCTGTTGGCAGGGCCCTGGCTGACGGCTCATTTTTTAAAGGCTCAGCAGCTACATTAGGAGCCCATCCCTGAGCTCAGTGTGCTGCGGCATCCTTGCCAGCCATTCAGGAGCCTGTTTGTGCCTTGCCATACTGACCACAGGCCTTTCTCACAGGTATGCAGAAAGTACTGCAGCAGCTGCAGTGTTCAGCCACAGGCTCGCTGTATTGTTGGCATTAAAGGTTTTTAGACCCTGTAGAGTTACAGCGAAATGTATGGTGACATATCCGCACTTATACAACTCGCTGGCCTGTGATTTCTTTTCTCCAGGTCGAGAGTTTTTCGTGGGCCTTTCCAAACGGACCAATCAGAAGGGAGCAGAGATCCTGGCAGATGCCTTTAAGGTGTGTTGAAATGGTGTAGTGATAATAGCTCACTGTTCCCAGCCCATTACATAACTTAATCACAGGTTTAGGTCTTTTTGAACAACATAAGTAATAAATACAGCCTCCTCACGTTAACATTTTGTAATTAATATTCATTTAGCCCTGTTTTGGTTTACACTATATCCCGGGGGAAATGTTTGGTCCTCTCGCTGTTGAATGCTCCTTTTCAGCATTTGTTTTTAATTTAATGTAAATTTTCAAATCTTTGTTCTTAAAGAACCCAGCTGCCAGTTGCAGCACAAAAACAGTGCTAATGAAAATAAACCAATATTGTAAAGCTATTTAAAACCAAAGCATTTAAATAAGAAGTGCTATAAAGCTCTGTAACACTGAGACGACCCATGAGTGGAGTTATAACTCTCTACGGGTTCATCACTATTTTGCAGATTCTTCCCATTAAAAATATGGATTAGAACAATTTTAAGTATAAATACTAAAGTGTCAAAGATTAAAGAAAGAAACAACATTCACAAAATTCAATCAGGTCATTTCAGTATAAAAGTAACTTCTCCTTTTTGCCAACTTTGTTTTAAATACGGAAAATGTAGAAATTTATTCATCAGGTATGTAACAACATTAATGGAGATTTTCACAAAACATTTTTTCTATTTTTGACTATTTCCTTCTTTAGTCTTCAAATGGTCCCTCATCAAAAGCCTGCAGGCGTCACACAAAGGAGAGAATAAGATAAATATGTTATGACTCAGAAGGGCTTTAGGCTGGGAAGATAACCACATCATCGCTACATTCATCTTGATTTTTTTCATCCTGTTCAACCTCCCTCTCTAATTCCATTTCTCTCTCTCTCCCTCCATCCCCTCAGTTGTCTCCAATAAAGCTGTCCCCCCCATCCATCCACTTCCGCTTCCATTTCTTCCTTCCCTGTATCATATTCCCTTTGCTCTGCTGACTGCAGGTGTCTGATTTTCAGTCCATTTCCAGGCTTTGCTGTGTTGTGGACCATATACAGAACATATGAATTACTGCTATATTAATATTTAAACTTATTAACATTCTGGTGACTTTGTGTAGAGGCATACTAACAAAGTATTGTTTGTAGGCTAACTATTACTGCGTGTATACAAAAGCTGCGTCTCTATATTTTATCGAACAGTAGAAATTGTGTCAGGTTGTAGAAGTTCTGCGATAAAAACCCAATAAGATAAACAAAAAACACATACAACATTAAGAAACTATCAGTGTATACTGGTTATTTAGCACCACTGAGTGCTGTACTGTAAAAAGTCCCAGTGGCAGTTAGCCAGTCCTTAGTGTCTGGGTTCAGGCCTCAGCCTGCTTGGAGGCATTTTTAATCAGCTATTGATGCAAAGCTCTGTCACCTCTGTACAGAGTGATTAGCTTTTTCCCCATCCATCCACATCTGCCTCAGCCTCAGTGCCATCAAGCTGTTGATAATACTGATTAAAGAGGGGATTTGGGAGAAGACACACCTCATGAATTATTTTCAATAATATATTCTTTCTGTGATATAATTATTTGTTAATTAAAGCAGCCAGTCCACTGCCGTGTGGGCAAATTGATGACGAGAAGGACTCACGAGGACATGGATTGATTACTATTGCAAGGAGGTCAGGAGGTCAGGCACCCCCAGGCATAGGGTCTCATATGTAGTGACACAAAATGACCATAAGAGTGCAAAAATATGACCAGACAGAGAAGAATTAGATCCAACATGTGTACAAAGAGAGACTTTTTCAGTCAATCTGTCTTATATCAGGAGGGCGTTTACCTGCTCAGAGACAGATTTTGTCATAATCCTAAAATAAAGTAAGTTAATATGTGAAAGACGATGTAAATACATAAATGTTTGAAAAGACAAAAAACACTGTAAATAGTGTAATAATATGCAGCTATAACAAATGCACAGGTCTCTCTAAATAACGTTTACAAAACTCTCCAGTGCCCAACTATTTAAAATAAAAGAGTTATCAAAACATGAAAGTATATAATTGTGCTCCACCTTTAGAGATTGGCATCTTCATTAGGTTCAAATGGCCTTACTGTAGACGAATATCCCAAACATCACAGAAACAGCAGATTTGCTTCAGGGAGGATTAGACATGCTGCCCATGAGCAAGGTCCGAGTGTAGGTCACAAACGCAGACGGATGCCATCCGTCTTGTTTACTGTTGTTTTACACTGCAGACTTATGTGTATTGTTTTTGGATTTGCCCTGAGAGACTTTGACAAAGTTGGTCGTCTGAGTTGAGTCAGTCTGAGGTTCAGAGTCAGGTCATGATGTGAACAGTTCAACACATTACCGTAACCTGAATGGCCTGATTGTAGTGGTTCCATCTTCCCATCTGTGTCTGATTAGCATCCCTCATTACGGAGCGCTCTGTGTTTTCTGTTATCTTTGATAAGATGGGACTTAATGATGCGTCTCTGGCAAACGACAGAAGGAAAAATCACTTAAGCGTCCATTATTGTTTTTTTCCGTTGGTTTTTCTTGTTTCTCCTCCTATCACTGTTTTTTTTTCCTTTCATTATCAAATTAGGGATCATTCTGTTGCCATATTTGTTTAGCATTCAGCAACTGTGTACAGATGTTGACGCCCTCTTCAAAGCCATCGGTGCTGTTGATGGAACAAGTCTGCTCAAGAAGTGACAGAGGTTATACACGACTTTGCTGTTATAACCAAGAGGTGTTAACTCTTAATATGTACAAACAAGACAATTAACATTGACAATGACCTCATTGGAGAATCTAACTTACTTTACCTTTGTGATATTTAATCCTTTCAGGGTCAATGTGGCACTATATCAGCATGTTAGTACAGATAAAAGGGACTCTCCCTAAGGATTATTATGATAGGGACAAAAGCATGACTCTCATTTTTAATTTTACACCGCGACTAAACTTCCTTTTCATATCTGTGCGATGAAGAAAGTTCAGATTACATAATCCCTATTTGTCCTGGTGTATCTTTTAAACAAATGCCAAGGAATGAGTTCAGGAAAATATTAAATGGGGGTAATTTAAGTTTTTTGTTGGATGACCTGCCAAGTGCTATTCTGATATTGAGTGAAAATAACAATTTCAGTGAATCGTAGCACTTTAATAGAGCTAATGATGCAGTACAAATATTGAGTTGAAAAGTGTTAACATACTGGAATGGAAAAAAGTTCACAATAGCGGGTAATGATGGAAAACATTCAAAGTACTTCATAGGGTTTCATGAAGTTACGAGCTATAAAACTCTATTCAAAACACGGTGTGTGATTATACAAACACGCAGATGTCAGTTTGATACGTTATTTATATGGTTAAATAAATGTAATCACATAGATTCAGGAAGGGAAGGCATGAAAAGTAAACCTAAACTTATTATAATTGAAATTACATTTCAGTATCACGTCAAGGTTTATAAATCTCTATCGGACGCAACTATGACTTTTGTTATTCCCCAAAGATGGTGGTGCTGGTGTCACTTACGTTTGGTGTCTTTGGTGCCATTTTTACTTCTCTTTGGCGTTGTTTTGCATTTGTGCGTGGTCATCTTGCGTCTTTTAAGAGTTCTGTAACTTTCAATGAATAGAAATTATTCATAGAGAGGCTGTGGCTGGAACTCCCTGACTTGCTGGGCCTGAGTCCAAAAGGCTAGTTTAGTAATCCATCCATGGTCATGAAGACATATTTAAGATCTGAAACCCAAATATTATTATTTTAAAGCTGCCGGACTCCCATCCACCCAACATTTGTTTGAGGTATTATGCTAGATTGATCATTGTTTTCTAATACTTCTAATGCAGATGTGTAGTAAACAACATCTTGCTGCCAGAGAAAGCCTTTTCAATCAGACTCGTACAAGTTGCTCTGTAATCTTCCCAGGAGCCCTCATCTCAATGACATCATGTCCCTGACACTCCTGCTGTTAACACCCTTGAGCTGCCTAATACTTATTTAAAAGGCCTCTTGAAACTCTTCTTAATGACACTGCTCAAACCACTTTAGTGCTCTGTATTTATTTTTTATGAAAAAAGTAGATCTATAAAAAATTGTACACACTGACAGGTTAGTTTCATTAAGTCATCTGTAACTGGAAAAAGAGACTTGTTGTAGCATCAGTTACTGTCCAAGAAGAAGAAGGGTCATTTTCATTGCTTACACATTAGGGTATACTGTGTATTGTTTTTCACATTTAGTGAAGAACTACTTTCATAAAATTAGTGTGAGACAGCAATATGTCCTCAGTAGAAGAATCTCTTAACTCATGACACCATAAATCTGAAGCGTCCTCCCTCACTGCTCAACAGTTTGGCTCTATAGAGAAGAGCTGTTAATTAAAATGTTTTTTATTACCCTGGCTTGCCAGGTTTTTATATTTACTGTTTGCTTCACTTAATTGGATTGTGTTTTTTGCAGGATTATGCTGTGTCAACTGTGCCTGTACTGGAAGGGCTGCACCTGAAGAGCTTCTGCAGCATGGGGGGACCAGGCCTTATTGTCATCGGCTCCAGTGAACCAGCTCAGAAAGCCCTTAAAGTATGGCGCTTGTCTGTGTGTGTGTGTGTGTGTGTGTGTTTGTATGTATAGTAGAAACATCTTCCCAGTGCTGCGATGTCCACAGCTGTAGTCATGGAAACCCCTGAATCAGTTCGGTGGCTTTGTTTTTATACCTATGACGCACGTTGATGCAGCAGATTCAGTTTTTTTTTCTTTGGTTGACTCTTGGCTTAGTCCTGTTGGTATGAGTCTTTTTTTCTCTTGTTCTGCAAAGTATTCGGCAAGAATAACACTACAAGACGGGACATCACACGTGTTGATTCAGAACAGACTCCATTACGTGCAGCTTGATGGCTGCTTCCCACTACAGCCACACTGAAACCACCTGTCACCTTAATCCTTTCTCATTAATTTATATTCTCAACTAACCTGTGGGGATTGCCCCTGGCGCTCACAAAGCAGCTTCAATTACAAAGGCATTGTCATCCCATTAAACAGCTTGAACTCATTACCGCATAAAAGGCTTCTGAATTGATTGAGGTTCATCGCAACATTGGGGACCCAGGGGATGTTGAAGGACATGACGAAGAGACGGTTCCTGCCCTGACAGAGACGGGTTGTCATTTTCACAGGAAGATTAATAACGCTCAGACCATCCCTGTAGTGAAATTACTCTTACCATCCCCAAACATCATTACGTAAGCCTGTACGTGTTTTTTTTTTTTTTACCGCACACATGGCTGAAATACAGTGAAATATGTAATGTTGTATTTACACAGCACAAACAAACAGGCAGGACATCTAATTACAAAAGTATGGAGACTCACGGCCTTCACAGATCCTTGCTGGCAGAGCTGTTCTCATGCCTCCTAGTGTGATATCGCCCCCTACTGGCCGTGGTATAAATAGGGTTACTTTAAGTTAGGTAAAACTTTATCTCAGGGGCAATTAAAACTAGACTATCAGACCGTCTGTCCTAATGAGACAGAGTACTTGAGAGAAGCACAAGGTCAGATTTGCTGGCTTGTAAACACGTTTGCTTTGCATTGTGTATTCAAGAATTTATGCATGAGCATGCCCCAATTAATTCTGCATTCCAGCATCAGCTCATTAAGATTCCTGTGTGTTTGATCGCTCCAGTAATTAACTACTGGAGTGAGGAGTGGCTGTTAGTGAGACTTTATAATGACAGACTGCTCTCTTTCTAATTACGGCTTACGTAATCCTCTCTTGCACCAATTAGCTCCTGTTTTAAAGGACTTTTATCAGTCCTGTAATTAGGTAATGTTCTCTTTGTGGGGGAGGGAGATCTTATGATGCTGGCTTGATGATTTCAGAGAGCTTGTTTTGGATGTGAATGCACCTCTTATGGCAAAGGGACTCTTGGGTGACACTTAGTACAAATGAAAGTTGGAGCCCAGCTCCATTTGTCTTTAGGGAGATGCATTATACTGCTGTAGAACATACTGACGCGAGAGATACCAGGACTTATTAGATTACTGCATGAAAAAGTGTAGAAGTCAGTGGTACAGTGATGGAAGGCTTCTTGTTTTTACCCTGAAAACTCACTCAGTTATTTATTTAACACAACGCGTGCATGCATTGGCCAGATGCAGTCTCCTGTCCATGTTTAGTTATCCCAAACACGAGAATACACGTCGACCGGATGGATTTCGTCATCCATCTGCCGCTGTTGCTGCCAAGCTTCACTCATGAAGTCATCGTCCTGAAATATCACCTCTGCAGCACCCACTCCCCGTCCTCTCACACACTGCTCTCTGCTTGGCTCCTTAGCTCACCAGCCCTGTTTGATTCACAAGATCATTACACTCCACCAGTCAGGGTCTGATCGTCATCTCAAGGATGTTTTACACACTTGAGCTTTGTAGATAATGAGGTAACAAACTGTGTGTATGTCATAACTATGATTTGTGCTTGATGACCAAACCCTAGTGTTCATGTACAGTCCTTGAGAGTTTCAGCTGACACCATATTTCATTTTGCAGATGTATCTCTGATTATTCTTCCTCACATGGTAACCAACAATATAACTGCAGGGTGCCACATCCACTACATACTAATTATATACACGTTGTACTTCATGCCAGAATGTTTTAGTTTAACTTCACAAATGGAAAAAGAAAGCCGTTTTCCCCCAAACATTTCCCAAAGAGTGCCTGAATCACTTTCTCTACTAGCCACATTGTATTTTAGGCTTTTACTGCTAACATCCACATGCTAATTTTTTTATAATACCAGTGTAAGAACATCGAGCAGCCCTTTGTGTTCAGCATAATGTGGCTAATGTGGATGTCATTAGTTCTGAAGTGGGAAGCAGCCATGAAGCTGTAAGAGGAGTGAGTCTGCTTTTGAATGAACACACGCGAAATCCTGCGTCGTAGAGTGACTCTGTAGCTGCTGTCGTGTTTTGGACATTTAAACATGCTTTAACTTTCCCTCTTGGTATTGATTGTTGGGTGTAGATTGATTGACTTTGATTGCTTTTCTTTTCCATTTAAAATCTAACACATGTGCAAAAAGGGGAAGAGTCCAGGTTCTTTCTGAAGCCACTGTATAGTTTCTGGTTGTAGGCTTGCTAAAGTAATAATTAAAGTTTCTGAGAAGGTATCTGAATTATTTTCTTTTCTCATTCCTTTTCAACATTAACAGTCTGTATCCTCTGTATCCTATATCCTCCCCCTACCTTCCTTCCTCAACTTCATCCTTCATCAGATACCTTGAGGCGCAGCAATAAACATTCTGCAGCAATAATTTTTCCGATTGAATTGTGTGTCGAGGAACTATAACAAACGTTTATCATACATCAACAGGAAGCAATTTCAGTCTCATTTCCACTCTGGATGTAGGAGCAGCCTCGAGAAGGATTTGTCTTGTGCATGCTGCTGCTGTTCATCAGTAAAAAGACGTATTGTAAAAACTTTTAAAGGCTTCCTAAAAAGGATTACAGCTACAAGCATTTTACAAATTCATACCAGGGTCCAACGTCCAGATTATGTTGATGAGTGCAGTGGACGATATAGGGCCAGTAAATTGTCAGTGTTTTTGTTGACTGGTCATTGCCCAGGGGGGATTTTATTACCTTCCAGTAAATATTTAGGTTTAGCAGCTCTGACTGAGCACATTCTGCTTCCCCCTTACCACTCAGTGTATTAACTGGATGTCAGCCACTGTCCAGAAGTAAGTTGCTGCTAAATTGTTGTAGCTTTTCACTTGTCTGAGAGCAGAAACTTTTATTCTATATTAAACACACAAAAGAAGAACTAAAGAAGTCACCCAATGGACAGAGTTAACACTGTTTCATGAGTCAGGTGAATTTTCTGAGGAGTTAATTGCATTTCATGGATCAGAACCTTACACAAAGAAATCTTGCTGTAGGACATTTACCTTACACCCAGAATAGTTTCCCTTTCTGTTTTTAGTGGGAAAATGAGATGTTTTAGAGACGAAGTGAAGCAGGAAGCGCTGTGATCTTTGGTTCGAGTCAAAGTTTATTCTCCTCTCTACCTCTCTTAATCCCTCTGTGTGTGAGAGACAGTGTTGGCCGTCACGCACATGGACAGTGTTTTCATTTAGGGCCGCTGCAATCACGTAACACACCCACAAGTGACCTGGGAATGTGTCTGGTCTGGTCTACACGCACACGCAGCCCTACACACACTGGCAGCCCTCCACACTTGTCAGCTCTCATGACGTTACTTTGATTGATTTCTGCTTTGTCAGTCATTTGCAGTGCCTGTTATTTACCACACATAAATCAAAAATTAGTTATGGATATTACATTGCACTGCACTGCCCAGAGATCACGCTTCAATTTAGTCCTATGAGTCTTTACCCTGGCTTTTCTATTTAATGATGGGATTTACTGCTCATACTAACCACACAATTGTTCTCTTATTTATTAGTACCAGTACTTTTCTTGCTGCCAGAAACCTAAAATGTGTCACTTCTTGTGTGTCAAATAGTCCTAACGGAGTACTTAGGACAGCGCGTATGGTATTCTGTTTGATAAGTCGATAATAACTTTATTTGATAAGCTACGTGGACTGTGAGGGTATAATCCATGCAGTCTAATGCAAAGCAATAGATATATGCACGTAACTCACACAGGAAAAGACATTTCCCGTTTCGGTAGACGCCCGTTGTTCCCTATTGCGGCAGACCTAGTCACTGGGGAGCGAAATGAAAACATTTTCATCCACAAAGGCCATTGTGCTTACGAAACACCTCCCACATTTGTATATGTGTGTCATCACATTTGCTCACAGCCACTCCTCCGTGGCCTTCACGTACGTCAGGCAGACGTCAGACCTTTTGGTTGCAGCGTGATGCTATGGCGTGCCTGATCTCACAACACAACTGAATCTTTGCTCCGAACTTAAAATTTCAATTGATTGCTTATAACCGTCTCTCTCTCGCCACGGTTAAAGATTGAAGATGTGGACAGGAGCAACAGAAAATGACCTCTCAAAATACCTTTTCTGAATGTTGTTGCTTAGGTTTTTTTTTTTTGCACTCATTTTCCAGCTCCCCTCCCTTTCTTGTCTCGGAGGTATCCGTTCACAGATGTTCTGCTCATAAACATTAACAGGCACCTGTCTCTCTTCTGGTCATAACATCCTCACCCCCTGATTTCCACTTGGCAACACGGACTACTTGTCAGCCTCCCTCCACCAACCACCCTTCGCACCTTCGCCTCTTTCAGATTACATAAATAACATGACATCTGCTGAGAAAGAATGTCTGTCTGCTCCTGTGTTCTCCATTAAGCCCCCCTCCAGGCCCTCAGAGCGGTTTGGCCAGCAGAAAGATGCGGTGCTGCTTCTGGTATTGTGGTCTTGCTTCTGACTCAGAGTGTCTGAATAACTGTTTTCTGTCTGTCTGCCTCTCTGAAAAACTCTGTGAACTCCCAAAGCCTGTTTATCTAAATGTCATTTTCTTGTCACTTATCTGTCTGTACAGATCATGCAGCAAATGAGTGATCATCGTTACGACAAACTGACTGTGCCTGATGACCTTGCTGCCAACTGCATCTACATGAACCTGCCCAATAAGGGACATGTACTGCTGCACAGCACGGCAGAGGAGTTTCCAGAGAGTGCCAAAGTAATGTTCAGCTCACATGCACACACTGTCATACATTAAATGTCAGGACAGCCTGGCTGGTTTAGTGGCTTAGATTTAAGAGCACGGCCCTTTGTTGGTTTTTTGCCTCTCCAGATCTCTGTGGGAAACCCTTCTGAAGCTACACGGTTGTTTTACGCAGACCGCTGCAGGTTAACCACAGCCAGGGTTGTTTTTCGGCAAAGGGACCTGCACTTACATGTGACTGCAGAGTAGGAACCAGAGATGTAGGAAAAAACTATTTGTTGCTTTTTTTTCTTCTGCACAGACCATAGGTGACTCATCTGAATAGATCATAAAAATAGTTCTGAGTTGAGATGTTAACAATACAATGGCTCAAATGTGTAGTTTTATGCGGGTGGGAAACCCATTGAGAGTTATTCCTCTATTCTGCAGTACTACTATGTACAGTACCTGCTTAAGACCAAACTCCAAATACTGTTGGTAACTATCGCTGGTGAACACAGTGGTGGGTTTATCAAGATATTTCTCTCAAAAGTTGTTGGTGACCAGCCCAGAGCTAAAGGGACTGTGAATATTGGACCTAAATGTCTCAGATAAACACTATAAAAGCTCCAAAAAAACGCTGGTGTATGGCGTATAAATAAGCCACTACATTCACTATTTCGTAAGCCTTAGAAAGTGAATAATATGCATTTGTAGTGAGTGATTACAGCTGGTTGTGCTTATTAAAACTACTGATTTACCGTTTCTGAGGGACTTAGTGGTCTAAATACTGCAACTTGGCAAAATGGCAAAACTGTAACTTAGAAAAACACGCTTCTCTGACTGACAGCGAGGATAAAGTTAAAATACCTTCGCTGCTAGTTCGAAAAATCTCTTTCAGTACTTGAGATTTGCTGGTTGGCCCTATTTCCTAAAATAAATCTGCAAGGATCAAACTAATTTCAGGGAAATGTTAAAGAGATGTCCTGGCTGCGCTCTATATAGAATGTCAATAACGCAGCTAAACTGTTTTCACAGTACATACTTACTGCAGGAATATAAAAAACAACCATAGCCTTTCTTAAACTTTTTTGACGTCCAGTGCCCTACTGTGTGGTATCATCTACTAGGTGTTGACATGTAGGTATGCATAGTATTTTCTACAGTAAAGTGACTTGAATGACATCACTTGTGCCGCTGAGGTTTGGAAAAGCACAGCAGCAGTCGTGTTATTTTGATGCCCGGGGGTCATTTCACCTCACAACAAGTCAAAGCATTCTCACAGGCTCGAGCCCAGAACCCTGCAATCTGGAGAGACAGTGCTCCGGCCACAAAATGTACTCTGTGGTTAAAACCCCAACCTCCGCCAGCTATTTTTAGAAAGAAGAATTCACTAAATTATGCGTCTTTGGACTAAGCTTGTTTTTTCCAGGAAGATTAACTGAGGGAATTTATCTGAAGTGTAATAAAATCTATTTGTGTATCGCATGCTTCTTACTTTGGTAGCAACTTTTAACAGACCAGTTGGAGCAATGCGTAAGAAATGTATTTTCCTCTGCAATCCAGTTTCCTTCATAATTCTCAGGCCCACCAGAAATGATCCTGCAACCTAGTTCTAGGGTTAAACCAGTCTTTGTAGCTTAAAGACGGTTGGTGGGTATTTGTTAGGACAAGACATAACACAAGCAGTAAAATAGTGCAGATAGCTTTATCGTGTTGACTGTGATGCCTTTTAGTACAGTAGATGTACATGTCTCCCAGGGGAACATGTAGTCTGTTTCTCCTGTGGGATGTAGAGATGTCTCAGCTGCACAATCACAAAGACAATCTGCAGGACTTCTGCTGATGCCTAACTCTAAATATTGTCCATCCTAATCTCTGGTCTATTTATAGGGTGCTTGTATAGTTACATAAGAGTTTCATGTTGACAAACGCGGGGGGTAATGAGAGCGGGTTGGAGGAGTCGAAGTGAATGATGTCAAGGATCTTTAATGGTTTGCGGTGGCAAGATCTCTAGAGGTTTTAGGTTGGATATGAAGAAAATGAACAGAAAAAGCCTGTAATGTGTTGAACCGTGCCTCTACCCTCAAATCAACATAACATAAAGTGCTTTGGTGGAGAAGACTTTTCAGTTTTTTAAAAGAGAGAGAGACTTTAGTGGTGAAAATGCTACAAGCGGCAGGAGGTTTGCTGCCAAAGTATAACCTCCTCTGCGTAAGTGGTTGCCATGTTACTTTACACTTTGCAGACACATTAATTGTGCCCCTAGCCCAGAATACATTCGGGAATCATCATGAAGCTATAATTTAGTCTGACCTAAATGTCTTCCAAACAGGCTAAAGCATTGTCACTGTGAGCATATTAGTCACAACAGTGAATAAAAATGGAAATATGAGAATAGCATTAACACATGCATTTGTTTTCAGTATGAGGGTGATGAAAAAACTGGGGTTAGAAGGGACATGGTCGTAGCATCTGGATCACCAGAGGCTTTGTCAGTCAGATTGCTTCACGAGATAAGAATTTGTTTAGTCGTTTCCCCTGGCTGTGCTGCAAGGCCTCGCTCAGTATTACAGCAGGACTGAATCGAGCGTTTAAAGGAGAAAAAAATCCTGGTTTGGAAGTTGTGTAGGAAAACACTAGTTTTCTTTTGGAACGTGTCCACAGGGTGACACACTATTTTACGAGGGTCTTTTTAAGAATGCGGTAATAGTTCTCTTTCCCATCTTTTTTTATATATTTTACCAGCGGGAAACCTTGGTGAATATTTGTTCTCCAACTTCACATTTTGTGAACAGTGCAAGTTGACGAGTGAACTAATTTAAAAGATGAATAAATTTCAGCTCAACTAATGCAAGTTGTTAAGCTTGTGTTACTTCTGGCTGGTCAATACCTGTAACACTGGCTCATTGATCTGGTACCCAAGGAAAGGATCAGGATGCTGAACAGGAACTGTTGCCATGACAATTTCTATTTTGTATTCAATGACTCCTGTAATGTACAGAGACACTACTAAATAAGCTGTAGCACTACAACATGTTCTTCAAACATACTGATGACTATAGTGATTATATCCTGAAATTAAAAAAACATGTGCAGTGGATATTGTTTTGTTTCCAATGACTGCCCTGTCTGTGTGTCCCGCAGGTGTTCGAGAAGCTGAAGGACCACATGCTGATTCCTGTTTCCAACAAGGAAAAGGTCAAAGTGGATGGAGCCCTCACATGCTGCTCTGTACTCATCAACAAGAAGGCCAACATCTGAGTGCACTCGCCAGGGAGTTTTCTCTGTGCATGGTAACCAAGCTGAGCCTGTACTGTGTCTGATCACCAAGGATCCTGAGGTTTAACAAAGTATCTTGGTACTTAGAGGAGGGATAGGCAGGTTTGTTATTGCTGTGGTATAAAGATAAAAAGATTGACATAAAACACAATCTATGTACCTTAGAATTAGTCTAAAATTTGTCTTATTTTGTTCTCTATTTTGATCAATTCAAACATTTGCAACAAAAAAAAAACAATCAGGTTTGATATTGGGTCATAAATTACCCCACACTAAGCCATGTTTTTGACAGTATTTGTCCTTTGCAACTAGTCTACACACTGTGAGAATGTTAATGGTAATGATACTTAATTACCAGTTTATCTAAGGAGGAAATAAAAACACAACGAACGTCCACCTATCCACAAAGCCCCCGCTGCGTGTGTGTAGTAGCAGTCCCTGCTCTATTTTTTGTGTTACAACAATCCCTGAAAAGAACCACACGTAACGGAGCCCTGGACCAACTAAAGCAGATGAATCTGTTTTGATAAATACTTCTGTTACCACTGAAAAGTACAATCTTACAAACAGATTTATAGCTTGTGTAACAAAAGTCTACAATGATAAATATACACCGCGTTTATCTTCACCATTGAATTGTGATTTAATTTAGTGTTTTTGGTCATATAGGACTCGGTGTGTAATTATGTTTTCAAGAACTATATTTTGAAGCAGTTATGGAGAATACAAATTCCACTGCTGCTGTTCTATGAAAAGCTCGCTTTTGTTTCAGTTTTTATGTTGAATTACTGCCGTTTCTTTACAGCTGGTCAGCTGCAGAGTCAATTCAGCACCTGTGCCTAATTTCAAATCTACTAAAACCCACTGTGTTTCACCGTAACACGAACAGCCAGTTTTCTGACTCATCAGGTGCTTTGCTTATGAAAGTACAGTTCTTGGAAATATATAAACGAGCTTTTGCTATGGCCACAGTGTGCTTCTTTGTGATGTGTTATGATTGATAATGAACATACTGCCACTTTGACCTGAGGTGCTCTTACTTTTCATGACTACTGCTTACTAATCATTGCCATCGATCGTAGCGTACCAGAAACACCTTTAGATTCTTAATAATGCTGAAGTAGCTAACCGTAGCCTGTTAATTAATTCTACAAGAGCCAGTTGTGGTTCATTAGTTGCAGAAGTCCCACCTGGTTAGCGCTGGTTCAGATCGACGCGGGGATGTAAACGAGGTTTGATCACTTTAATATGAAACCTACCTGTCACAACACCTCTGCTTCTTATGTCTACCATTGCTGTGATTCTGGAGGAACTGTAGTTTTCACACACCACTGGTTCTCTTTATGTTGTTGATTACACTGGTTCTTTTACTGTACTGATGTCTGTTCCACTAACTGTAATAGCACCAAATGTGACTGCGTAGTCAGCATGCAGAACAAAACTAACTGCCTCTGTTTGGTGTGTTTCCATGTGTTCACAAGGTGGCTGCCAGCAGGAGCCTAGAGGGACAGTGATGAGCTCTGTTTTTAGTGGCCTTATTTCTGTTGTTGCTAAAATTCATGTGCGAGCCCTGTAGATATGACATCACACATGTAAGCATCTATTCTATACATACTTTATGTGCTGTCCATCGCCCATCAGAAGCCATGCAGTTTCTCAACGTGATTCTAAGTGAAAGTTGAGGAAATTACATCAGGAGGTGATTCAAGCTCCCTCTGTAGACGTTTGCGTATAAGCAAACGGGCAGTGATGGAACATGGAAAGAATTCCTGTTGGGAGGAGAGGCTTGTACGCCAGTAAACACTGACTACATTTTCTCTTTTTCTTGACTCTCTCGCTCTCAACAATTGTTTTCTCCCACCGTCAGCTCTTGCCTCATAGTCGACTCCTGGCTAATTTATGGCTGTGATATCATACAGTCTGCCAAACACTGTAGATGTCATGGCCTGCCATTAAATTGTGACACTAGCAGTATATTTTATAGAAGGCGGCTGGCTGAAGAAAGGGTGATAGCATAGTTGCAGAGCATCCAGCTCAGATTCTCACACAGTTTAGTCGAGAAGGCACAGCCCGACGGGACCAGTCATACACTGTTTGATTTGTACTAAGTCAGCCACAGGGTGTAACGAGTCATTTTGTCTAAAATTGCCATCGACTCCTGAAGCGTTCACAATCACCCTTTGGTTGGTTGTACAGCTCTGAGACTCCCTAACCTTTAACTGGAATCAGAATGGTACTGAAGCATTTAACACATTTCAAATCTTGGAGAGCTGTGTGAGTAACTACTTCTGAAAAGTGTGCCGACTTCGTGGAGTACTCTTATTTATCCTACTGCTCATTCCAGTAGTCACTACGTTGTCATTGCCAATGTTTGAACTCAGGTCTCTTGTTGTGATTAATAATTATGAGTCATCTTATATTGAGCCTTTCATCTACTTTGTGTAATAAATTAACATCTAGCATTCAGCAGTGGAGTACTTTGTTCTTTTAAATGCAGCTAAAATTAGTCCCAGGTGCAGATGTTGACTTATCAGCGGCTCCTGATGAAATATTCAAGTTGTGATACTCAATTACAAGTGTGGTGGAAGGGTTCATCAGCTCTGTAAATTATAAATGGCAACTTGGGCTCAAAGTGAAACATTCTATCATCTTCACAGAGAAAAGTGATCTGCCTGTTCGATGCTGTCACCTAGTGGCACCAACAAGGTAAAACCTTAAATTAAAGCTTGTACTCGGTCACAAAGAGCCGTTGTAATACTACTATAGCATGGTTTGATACGCCAGGAAAGATCAAATGGTTGAATTCACAGAAAGTGAATGGGAGTAATGTTTTTATGTCTCTTTCAAAAAATTACAAACAAGTTATATTGTAATATACATAATAAACAAAGACTGTTTAATCAATTATTCGATAGAAAACAAAGGAATGATAAAAGTGAGGAAATCAGTTTTAAAGTTCCACAACAGTCACACACGATATAAATGAGAAGCAAACACCACCAGTTATTTTTCAGTAATAATAAAACGTAAAAATGAACTGACATACAATCTTAGGGGAAGTTGCATTCAAATGTTAGATAAGAAGGTACAATCACACCACGAGCTAACAGAACGCTTCTTGCAGGTTGCAAAATGTGATGTGTATCATGCTGGCTTTTTTTGTTGAAGCTTACAGTTTAAAAAAAAAAGCAGCCATCTGTATCTTTGTCACTCAGCAAACACTGAATCACACTTTAGCCTAACCACACATAACCCTACACATTTATCTGAACATCTGCATTGTTACAAGAGAAACAAAAGGAAAAACAGGTGGAGGGCACTTACCCCGCCCTGATCAGGCCTGAGAGCCTATTTTCAAACACACTGACACCCGTGTGGGTACCTGAGCTCCACAGAAAGCCTTAATGCTTATTCTAGATGTGTCTGGGACAGTTTGACGTAATGCTGTTGATCTCTCGTTTTATACGAAAAAGAGATACTCTGCAACGTAAAAGCAGCGAGCACAACACTTATTGAAAACAGTTCAAGAAGGCTGGTTTTGGTACAGAACAGGATTTGCACCAGCTAATCGATAACTGTGGATTACCGTTCTCTTGATAACCCAACCACTTTCTACTATCAGAGCTACTTGCTATGTAGCTACATAGTTTTTATTAGTACCAGTACTTTCACTACACTAGACATTTAGCTACAGGGGACATTAGCATAGAGGTTGCCAGGTCCCCTTTGAGCAGAGACCTTGCAGTAAGACCTGTCAGCAGTCTCAGCTAGAGGCAGGTAGGACTGGTTCAGATAATCGGTGCATAAGCAAGGTGCAACACAGACTGAGCTGTCAATGCAGGAACAGCTGCATGTTTGGAGGAGCTCATCTCCCATCGCTGGCTCTCCTTTCTCTCCCACCTGCTCATACACATACTTGTTGCCTTTTGGGCAAATAATGGTACTATCTTTGCTAAGAGTCACATAATCTGGAAAGATTTCAGTCCCTGGTCTCTCGTCTAACGTTTCACTGCTGGAGAAGCTTCCTTCTGGTGTCAGGAGACGGCTGGATTCCTGTGATGGCTTCTCCAACGCTGAAACCTTGTCTTCAGACATTATCTCAACCACAGATGAAGTGGTTTCTTCACAGCACTGCTTGACAGTGACTGACAGATCCTGAAGTGTGAGGAGAATGTAGAACTGTTAAACAAAAATGGGTGCAAGCAAGAATCTAGAAACTATATGTGTCCTTTAAAATTCATATCTATGTCTACATTAAATCTATAGGGCTAAAATCTAATGTGTAACATAACGGTGCATCATTCATGATCAGAGTTATATCATTTACCCATTTCTGCTTGTCGATATCTGTTAAAAAGCCTTGCAGAACTTTGTCGAGGTTGGGCACTGGTGGCCAAAAATATAGCTTGAGCTTACTATAACAATACAAATGAAAACAAAGTTAAACAATTTGAGTAAGAAATAAAGTTTTTGGGAAGATGAATCAGATTTAAATGTGCATTAGCTGGTAAAGGTCCTACCTGAGGTACATGGAAAACAGAGAGATGAGGATAACAGTAGTTGTCAACACCAAGAGAGGAATACACAGAATGAGCAACATGCCTGAAAAAGGTATTTATACGACGTAAGGCTCAAATACATACATGTAATCATTTTTGAGGTAAATAAACTACAAATATGCATTTGGTACACTTCTCCACCCCAATGGACCTTTGTCACTCCCAAAGCTTACCTGTACCAGGTGGCGTGTCGCCGGTGAGCAAATCTGACCAATCACTCCAGTAGCCTGAGTAAACTGACCCCGTAGGTTTAGCTCTGAGCCTTATGCTGTACTGGGAACCTGAAGCAACCTCTAGACATGTTCTATTTGCTGGACCCTCTACGAATACTTTCTAGGGACAGAAAGGTAGGTTTAATACTGTCATATTAAAAGGCAATCTTAGTTAACTTCTCTAGTCATTATTTGTGTATGCTAATATTAAAAAACATACATTTATCACTGTTTATCTACCAGCAGGACTATAACTTTGAATATTTCCATTGTATATTTAATAACCATGTACTTTGGCGCCATCTTGTGAACGACTATTGGTAAGAACATCTTACCATCCACGCTTCACCTTTTTTGCTCTTGTAGCCAACTTCATACTGCAGATGAGCAAACACAGACGGAAGGGGAGCTTCCCATTGCAAACACAGTTTGTCTTTTTCCATTTCACCTCTCAGATTACTTGGTGGAGATGTTTTGACTAAAAGCAAGCAGCACAATTTGTTATTCATGTCATTCTTTTTTTTTTAGAGCAGAGAGCATAGCTTCAGAGATCTCCTAAATTCCAAACTTGCCTTATTAGCCCATAGTTATAGATAAAAACTACTTAGCTAAACATCAAAAATATGCTATGAGAATGACTCCTGAATCACTAAAAAGGTCTGTTAAATATTAATATCACTTTCATTATAAACCAGATCTATATTTCCTCTGCTGAATACTTTATCCAGTCTCTTCCTTGTTAAGAAAATCACTCACTGCTGTTGTTAAGAGAGAACTTTTGAGTGTAGAAGCTTCTGCCGAGTAGAGCTGGGCGTCCACTGAGCTTAACCAGGACTTCTTTGGACTTGTCTCCAAGGAAATGACACAGGCCATTTTCAGCCCAACATTCAACCCATTTCGTCCAGTTTGTGGTGTCGCTGCAGGCGTTAGGTGAATTTAGAAACACGCTCTCTGATAATCAGTCATTCAGTCAATGAAGGAATGCAGTGCTTATTAAATGCTACCTGAGACACGTCTTGTAGAAAAGTTTGTAGCCCTTTTCTTCACCATATTGGCTCCCATTCCACTGACAGGTGATGTTTTGCAGATCAGAGGTGAAGCAGATTAGTGAAACATCCTCTGCGGAGACACAAATTGCATGACTGCATAAACAATGTTCTAAAGAAAGTTTTTAGTCACTACTCATCAGCTCTCTCTTGTAAACCCACTTGAACTTTGAGGAACCATGCCTTGCACAGGTTGTGTCCAGCTGCTCCAGTGTCCTGATTGTGGATCTCCCATGTCACATTTGATAGACATCTGGACTTCAACCACCTCCCCTGGTACCAGTGAGTTTAAAATGTTGCCTTGAACCTGGAAAATAGCAAACGTTTATGATGATTGAATAATCAAAGAACCAATATCACAATGTTGATGTACAGGGTTTCTGAAAATTTCAACAGGTCAAATGTAAGTTTTTTTTAAACTTTTTTTAGACCAGCACCACCACATTTTTCTACACTCAGTTCTACAATGACAAAGTAATAACAGAATTTTAGAAATGGAAAGAAGCATGTGTACCTTTGTTGTCCTTGCCACATGTCCCTTGGTGGAGTATCGAATCCTATGCCCTAAATCTATGCAGTATTTTGTGTCTTCATCTTTTTTTTGCCACAAAACCAGCAACTGTCCTGCTTGATCATTGTGATGTAAAGACACATTGAACGGAGGATCCAAGAGAACTGGAGACAAAACAACGAGGATAAAATAGGATTAAATTACATTTCAAAACTTATTTTAGGCAACGGGCGAGAAGGCACTTAGATAACTTGATACATGACCTTACTGACAGATGAGCCACATATTGGAAGTCTCCTACTCTGGATCCACTTAAAGATACCTAGAGTCAATTATCCCTGCTTGCTGCATTGGTGGCTTTCTGTTTAACCCAAGTGCTTTATTTGTAGCTCCTACCTTGGCCTGTTTTGTGTCATTTGCCTTTACTGCAATGCCCCCCAAAAAGAAAATGCCCCCTCCTTTCCATCAGCTTAGTTAAATAACAGAGGTAGATTTAGATTTTTCAGATGTTTAAACAAATTAAACAATTTAGTTTCTTCTATTATTGAAAAAGTAAATATTGTAACAAGTTATGTCTTACTGTTGTCCTCCACATTGACAGTCCGATTGTAAAGGCTGATGTTACTGTTGCGCTCCACAACTTTAAGGGACATTTCAACATATAAAAAAACATCTTCGTCAGGAAACGAGCAGATTTGGAGGAATGTTCCCTCTTCTGTTCTCTGAACAGACATGGCACACCTTTCCTCTGTGGGTGAGCTTAAAAACCACAAATGACAAACATAACAGATGCTGTAGAATAATTAATCAATAAATAAATATCAATACATTTGGGTAACAGAGTGCACTTTAAAGTTTACAAAAACTAACAAGATTTAAGAAAAGACTGATTCTAAATGATGGTCATGCAGTGACATTACAGCACAGTGCGTGGTCCTCTTCATTTTTATGCATTTCGTTACCGTGGCCAACGTTTTTGAGCTCTCTCTTCTTACACACATATGCACTTGGGAGTTTCACAGCACTTTCAGTCCTAATTGGATCCAGTTGTTGCATGACTATTGTACTAACACTAAGTCAAACTCTGAGTATAATCTGCCATTCTCAAGGCATCACTAGACTAATGAGTTTCTAAGAAAACCCGTTTTATTTGGCTAATTTAGACTGAAAATGATTCAACCTCCAATACAAACTAAAATAATTTACTGGATATACCTTATTTGTGAATTAACACCTAGGAGGGCATAAATAATTTCTCACACATGCTTTTCTGCAAATAGTTGCAGTTGTTAAAGTAATCTCTAAAGTTTTAGACTGATGATTAAATTCTTGCAAATAATGAGGAATATTCATATCTGTAATATTTTATCGTGTAATGCTGCAGGGGGAAGGGAATGGAGGAATTGCATATTTAGCACTTTTGTCTTGTCTTGCTCTGTGGTACTTCTGTGCACAATGGTTCACAGCATAAACTTTAGTCAATGATTTTGTCAACTGTTCTCACACTACATTAATCAAACATTGTCTCATTTACACTGTCTAAACCTAAGAAAAAAAATCTTCTTCTGATAATGTTTGAGATTTTAATATGTTGACAACTGCCAAATTGTATCATGTCAAATTGTCAACAGCGTTATCCAGCAGACCTAGTTATCCATTTCCTGTATGAAGAAAAGGGCATGGAGCCAGTGAGCACATGATTCTTAAACTACCCATTTATGGAAATGAACAGAAAAGTATAAAGGTATCAAACATTTGGTGCTGAGATTTCACTGTAAACAAAGTAAAATATATTTGTGTAAAACATACCTCGACCTGTAGAGCAGATCATAGGTCCTGTTCTCTGCAGTCACAAAAAAGCAGGTGAAGTCCTCTTGTGTGCGAGTGAAACATTTAGGATCTTGCTCGTCCGTTATTTGCAAAGCGTCTGGTCCATAAATGACAAGCATAATATATGAGACAAGCACCCATGTTGATGGAACATCTGATTGTTCAGATCAGCTGAGTCATATTCTTGGAATGTCTTGGGAGCATTACGCTGCAACTCTGCTGGGATCTGATCTGGGCTCTGACTGGACCACTCCAACAGGTTGGAAGTCTGCTCATTCAAACACGCTCCTCGTTGTGCGGCTTAAGGACCTGTCTGAGTGGCTGTCAGAAAGCGGAGGGCAAACCTGTATAATGATGCTCTAAATCTGTTCTAAACAGTGTACAGGTGCTAGCTACAGCTATCAGAAGCACTTCCTGATGCCAAAGAAACCCTAAACCAGTTTGAATCCAAGGGTTCACTTTCTTGAGTGTTATCAATGACGATGACGATTATCAATGAAATGATATCAGTATTAATACCAATACAAATGACCACACTTGTGACTGCTACTACACATTATGACAAATTAATATAAAATCAGGTCATCCTAAATGGTTGACATACTTTTTCTGGACATACTAGGAGTGTCTCCTAGTAAGCTTTTTATGTTCTGGTAAACTGTTAATATATAAATATAAATATAGGAATTAGGGGCTTTAAAAACACAAAGAAATCTTTTACTTAATACATTATTTATTCACATGCTAATGGTGTGACACTATGACAGGGGTAATGCTATGTCTTTTCTTTGTTCTAGCCACAGAAGTTTGTACCAGCTGCAGAAGAAATAGAGCTTATCGTCATATAGCATTTAACATCGTGACTTAACTGATTCAGTGTTGCATAGATACATGGACAAACAGATAACACACCTGTGGTTGCTATGGTTTAAGCACATCATTTTATCTTGCTTTCAACATCTTGTTCTCACAAGACTAAGAAAATAAAGTAATATAATTATGATATATAAATGAGAAAATGCAACAGTTAGCTGGAACTAAATTTAAATTGAACTGACTTGAAAAACTGTATATAACAAGCAAAAAGCCCTACCTTCTCCTACAAAGTGATTGACAGTTCCATCCTTGCAAAGTATCCCAGGCACAAAGCCCACTTGTATCCACAAGCTAAAAAGTAGTACCACCCACCTGCAGTACCCATTCATTGTAGGTTAAGGTATTGCGTACTGTATTCTAAACTACCATGGCACTTTAACACTGCACATGTCTGTGTGTTGTCTACGTAGTTTTGAGTTTCTTGGTGGGCAGGTTTGAGCAGTACTGAGGGGTTAACCCAGTGTGACGATTGTTTCTTGAGCAGGAAATATGCTTTGTGTAGAGTGGAAGTAAAAGCTAAAAAGGGCAGTTTAGGTGGAGTGGGGTGTCGACAGAAATGATACATTTCTATGTTTTGGTAACAAAAGCTGGTCCATAAGCATATTCTATTATACGTCTGGATGTGCTCTTCCATTTTACACTTCTTCAAGAAAAAATTCTTTTAAAATTAGTTTAAAATTATAACTTTTTAAATCAAAGGTACATGAGAGAGACTAAAAAGATTGTATGAACTTGCTGTGGACTAGATGAAGAACAAAAATAGTGATGATCTAGAGTGCTTTATCTTTGCTCTCCTCTGTTTTCATGTGTATGAGACTTCAGTGCCTTTCAAATGAAGACCATTTCAGACTACTAATGCCACCTGAGGAGACTGAAAAGTGCACTTGCCCAAACAACCTCCACTGATTATCTCGGCTGATTTACCACATCCTGACCTACTGCACATCATGCCAATTCAATTCAGTAAATTTATATTGTGCAGAATAAAACACATAATCATCTCAGGAGAGAAGAGAGAAACTCACCAATCCTTCTTAAGAAAACTCTATTTGACAGTAGAGACAAAAAACTGCTTTGATTGAAAACGATCTAGATCTAAACGATCTAGCAGAACCGAGTTTATGATGAGAGGCCATCTGCCTTGATCTGTTCGGATAAATTGACTTTGTAGAAAGAAAGGGGGGGCAATCACCAACAAGCCGCAGACAACATGGTCAGGGAAAATTCCAGCAGCTTCCTGGTGCAACCAGCCAGTAGGACCTGGGCCACAAAGTCTGCACGATGAAGAACCAGAAGGACAGGCACAGGCAGCCTGTATGCTCATGTGCTTGGGAGAGAAAGGGTTAGATGTAGTGATTTTCAAAATAAATACCATTATCTCTTCATTAGGACTATGAACTGCAATTAAATACTTTTATTTCAGTTTCAGTTTTATTAATTAATTGAGACTGAAACCAACCAACCCACCAATGACAAATATCTGACACCAGAAATAGGGCCCTTAGGATTTTTTACATTAGCAAATGTTGAAGTGGTATTACAGATAAGTGGGACTTTTTTTGCCAAAACACGTTTGATCTAATAGAAAGTCCTCAGTCTCTCACTTCCGTAATTTTTATTGCTGTATTACAGATTGCTCCACTTAACTAAATGCAAATATGTGGACTACTGTGCAATTACATTTATTTTGGCCACTAAAAAGCCGCGGTCCAGGAAGTGAAGAGGAGATGTTGAATTGGAAGCTGTGTTTAGCAAGAGATAATTTGCCACATAGATAAGTGCAGTTTTAGTGGAATGAAAACCCTTGAAAGCAGACTGTAATGGTCTAATATGATTGCTGTTAGATGAGTTGAAGCTGTTTACAACACTCTGTAGAGACCATTGGGAAAGTAGCTCACTTGGTAAAGTATAGGCTACAAACCCCAGGGTGAGCTGTCCATTTTCAAGTCCTTCCCAGTGTACATGTTGAGGTGTCCTTGGACAAGACACAGATACCCCACCAACAATAAGAGCAGTAGTTAGAACAGATATCTACGAATCCCAGGGTCAGTGGTTAGCTTCAAAGCTAGTTTTGTCTGTTACTTGTTGTTGTAAATTTCTCTCTGTTGTTTTCTTTCCACACACCTTAGCTGGCAGATGCCGCCCACCGTGAGCCAGGTTCTGCTAGCATTCAGCATGTTGGGTCCCAAGACTGGCCAAAGATCTTTATACAGTGTTGCTGGTTTTGAAGTCATTATCAGCTTAGATAGTGATTTGAATGAATTGGCATCAAGTAACTACTAACCAACTAAACCTACAATGCCCTCATCTCACAGCAGCAATGACTTTATAAATGTCTTTACAAATAAAGTTATAACTATAAGAGAAAAGAATTGACCAGTCCCTTTCTGCAACTGTCATGGACAGACACACTTGTCCAACAGCAGTAGAATTGTATATAAGACCTCAGTCGTACGTACAGAACTAATTTCAGTAATTAACTCATCTAAATCGTCTATGTGTCTCTTAGACCCCATCCCTACTAGACTGCTCAAGGATGTTTTAACTTTGATCAGCACAACATTTTATTACACAGACTGGAAGATGTCATTGGGATTAAAGGAACAGCACTAAGCTGGTTTAACTCTTATTTATCAGATAGATCCCAGTTTGTTGATGTTAATGATGAATCTTCCATGCACATGCAGGTTAAATATGGAGTTCCACAGGGTTCTGTGCTTGGATCTATTCTATTCTCATTATACATGACTCCTTTAGGCAACATTATAAGGAAACACTCAGTTAATTTTCATTGTTATGCAGATGATACACAATTATATTTATCAATGAAACCAATCATTTAGGGAAACTTCACACTTGTTCGAAAGACAAAAAGGCCTGGATGTTCTGTAATTTTCTACTCCCTAACTCAGACAAAACTAAGGTTATGATATTTGGACCCAAAAATCTTAGAGACAAGGTATCTGGTCAGATTACTACACTAAATGATTTTACACTAGCCTCAATTACTACTGTGAGGAATCTTGGAGTAATCTTTGATCAAGATAGATACTTCCTACATAAAAGAAATCTCCAGAACTGCCTTCTTCCACCGCATCCTGTCTCAGAGTGATGCTGAGAAACTAGTCCATGCTTTTGTAACTTCTAGACTGGACTACTGTAATTCATTA
>JAUMTR010000019.1:17327091-17346386 GCA_032270685.1 Microctenopoma stevenorrisi | reverse complement strand
AATGTAGAATGGGAGGCAGAGCCTTCAGCTATCAAGCTCCTCTCCTGTGGAACCAGCTCCCAGTTAAAGTTCGGGAGTCAGACACCCTCGCTAGCTTTAAGATTAGACTTAAAACTTTACTTTTTGATAAGGCTTATAGTTAGAGGTGGATCAGGTGACTGAACTATTTCTTAGTTATGCTGCTATAGTAAACCTATCTGCCTGACACTCTGAGCTCCTCTCCTCCTTTTCTATCTCTCTCCCTCTCTCTTACCATGACATCATTACATGTTGTTAACATTGTGTCTTCTCTCTCCCCTGGTTGTGCTCTCTCTCTCTCTCAGGTATACTCGACCCTGTGCTTTGTCTGCTGTTCCTTGTTGTTGTTATGATCTATGTTACCTGCTGTTCTTTTCTTTCTCCTCTGTCCACTAACCCCACCCGGTCAAGGCAGATGGCCGCCCACCCTGAGCCTGGTTCTGCTGAAGGTTTCTTCCTCTTAAAGGGAGTTTTTCTGGTGGCTGTAAATTACCCTGTATGACAAAAGCAAACAAGAGATATGCAGGAATAACACATCATATTAGAAATAATGCATGATTATTTTTGGGCTTGATGCGCCTGAACTGATTTTTATACTGGGGACAACTTTTACCAAGTTACCTAGACTGCCAGGTGACAGTTTTTTCCAATGTCACAAGAACGTACAAAGCAGCGGACAATTTTTATTGCCCATCATCAGAGCAGTGTAAAAATTACATCTACAACTTTCCTTAATATGTGCCCATATTAACAAAGAAAATATTAAACCAAACAATTTCAAAAAACAAATGCGTCTGGTATAGAGATCTAGCAAACATAATAAGGTCATAATAATGCCAGGACACAGTAGAATGCGCAGTCTGTAAAATTTCGCTCCGATACACATTTCAATAATACATTTGAGGTTGAAAGTTGATGATTGATGACTGAAATAAATTTTGATATTTTCTCAAATACCTTCCCACAAATGACAAAGGGCGGAACAAAGTGCTTGGGTCAAATGGTCCCAAAGCACGGCTGTAGAACATTTAAATCATCAGCTTCCAGGAGAGATAAAAGTGTATCCTTTATTTGTTCCTTCATTATACATTTCTGTTGTTGTATAAGCAGTCTGTGAGGAAGTCTTCAGGAAGCTAGTCCACTGAGACCATTTTCGACAGACGGGGACTCCTGAGCCTGCGGTTGTTTTGTGTAGGAAATCCAGTGACAGATCAGTTCATTGCAGCAGGGGAGTGTAGTGTTCCCCAACACTCCAAGCACACTTTGGGCCCCAGTAGCCTGGCCTGTGGTTTCCCACCATGCTTATTATTAAGTAGGCCAGGAACAACAGCAAGAACGCTAAACAAAACAAAACCCAACAACACAATAATCCTGTCACACAAACAGCTGTTTAAACTGGAACCCTCTGCTTATGCAAATGAAACAATTTGTGGTGATGAATCCAGTCATCACACAAAAGCTTTATTCGGGGCACCAATTAGTGAGAACACACTGTACAATGTTATACATTGGATATATTGCTATACATTGTGTTAGGTTGCATAGGTTGCACTATAGTCTAATGGTGGTAGCTGGTCTACAGGCTGTGCATCTGCGACTCTTACACGCAATACTTGCATTGATATCACTGACTACATGCGCATAGGAGGCTTTGATAGACCTAAATGTTACATACATACAGTGGTAGTTACATTCACATGGCAGTGATAAGCAAATAGTAAAAGACACAGATGGCACAAATGAGGATGGTCGTAAGTGCTACATTTAAACTGTGAATGTCTTTTGTCCCTCAGCAGTCCGAGAACTTGAATGTTAATGAGCCACACTGTGCCTTTTAATTTTATTAAAAGATTTCCTTATGAACAGAAATAAAGTCTGGCCTTAACACCCCACAGACCCTGTGGTGTTTCAGCATGTCTCATAGCTCATTTGCCACTTCCCCTGAACACTTAGAAAAAAGAAAAGCCAGCACTGTAACTTATGTAACAACAAGAGCTACAATGTTGTGTCTTTTTTCTGGGACTATCAATCTTATCTCTCCATCCAAGGCCCAGCAATACTCAAAACCCTCCTAACACCTCTGATACCTCCACACAGTGTCCTTTCACAGTCCTCCATCTATAGCTGGGTGGTTTTGACAGGGTGCCGGGTCCTCCTGTCTCGATGTTGAGCAGCAGGGAGGTGGCAGTAACGTGGTGACCGTCCTCTGGATTTCCTCTTGGAGCTACGTGGCATGCCAGGGTCTGGGGGCGCTGGTAGTCAGGCCTCCTCAGCTGTGGCATCTATCCCAGCGTAGGTGAAGTTCTCAAACAGAGCCATGTTCACATAAGCCTAGAAGACCGACCAAAGCGTGTGAGTTACCTTCCAAAAAGGTAGTTGCAACTTTGTATCAGGAATATTTTAAATCTAAAATTTTTTAAAGGAAATGCGTTCTCTATTTGTCGAAATATTCATTTGCAACCAAAGTGGTAGACTTGAAACTAACATGGCCTCACATACTGTAGTTATGTTAATAGCATGCCTAAAAAAGAAAGCTATAGCCCATGTTGCTTGTCTGTATCTGATAACGGAGTAAACATCTATAATAATCTGGAATCACTATGGTTGGTATTAATGTCCTATTTGGTGACAAAGGGACATTTAGAGCTCTGCGAGCTCATGTCACTGCAACTCAAGCACAAGATAATTTTATAACTATCATTATTATTTACGACATTATTAGGATGGTTTTATTTATCCAGCAGTAAAACGAACACAATAGTTAATAGTGACAAATGACAACTAGTGAGAAATATATAAATAACCAAATGTATTCATTTCATTTAAAGAGAGTGTAAATATTTATTTAATTATTTCATGGTCTGTGTTGCTGCACGCCATGAATGTATCTGTCAACTTTCCCATCAAAGTCAGTCTAACACTGTTTTCTATTCAGACATTGGTCTGGTCTGATGGAGTTTTCCAAAAATGGTGGTTTCCCTCCTGGAGGATCTGAATTTGCTGTGGGTTGGTGAGAGGCTTTCTAGATGTGGTGTTACGTCAGGAGCCAGACTAACTCTATTGGAACCAATAAACACGACAAAGCGTCATAAAACTACACACTGCACATGCACTCAATGGGTGTTGCAGCTAATTCACTTTGCTAGCTTCCTGCGTAGCAGATATCCTGAATCAGCGACTCCTTATTTAATATCAAGTTTAGATTCTCTCACCAACTCATCCTCTGTTAGGAGAAACACCACGTTTGTAAAAATCCCTTCAGACCAGAGCCAATCTTCTGACTAGAAAACAGTGTAAGACCCGCCCACAGAAGATGAAATAAATTCATGATAGGCAGCAACACAGATCACCAAAAATTATATAGTAAAATAGAAATTACTTTTTTAAAATGAATATTTAAATGCTTCTTATTTTTAATGTGTTGTGTTGCTTACCACGCTCCACAGTTCTGTCAAACAACTTCACGGAATTACAAATGTTGCCTGATTATCACCTCAGAGGCACAAGCTGGAGTTACAGATCCGTAACAATGTCACCTCTGGCTGTTTATGCATTATGCATTAAACTATTTAATTTGGCAATTTTTTGTGTACATGTGCAAAATACATTCTCTCAGCTTGAAATTTGTACTAGTGCCATTCAGCTTCACTCCCTGTTCCTGCCAACATGGCGGAATAAACAGAAGTAGTAACGTCACGTCCGATGCTCTGTTCTTCTCTTCCTGCCTACATGGTGTGAATGCAGCATTACCTTCCTGGCCTCCTGCATCCTGTTGAGCTGAACAGAGATTTGGGAGAAGGGGGGTCTCTCATAGGGTCGATCCCTCCAGCATTGCTTCATCAACTCATAGCTAGACAGAGATAAAAACATACATGGATGAATATGGTATGAATATACAAAGAGAACAGGCTAAAACTTTAAGGTGAAATAACCCCTTTATCATCTTAAATAATAACAAATAAATTGTAATTGAATTTTACTCATATTTGTTTGCCATTTTGTGGTACAGTTTTGTAGCTGCTAACAAACAGAATATCCCCACAAATTATCTATTTTCAAATCTGATCAAATCAATTTTTATTTCTATAGCTATTTCCAAATGAACAATTTACCATACACACACACACACACACTCCCAACTGTGAAATGCACAATACATACACCTCGTCATCACAGTTTTTCGGTTTCTCCATTCTGTATCCTTGTGGCAGTTTTTCGTACAGCTCAGCACATGTCATCCCACAGTATGGTGTGCCACCTGACATACACATAAACAAACAGAGAGAGAGAAAGAGTTTGTTATTCTGGGTCAAATAATGCTAAATATAATTACTATCATATGAGAAATACACACGAACAAGTAGATCATACAAATCATTCTCACTGATCTTTACAGAACGTATTCAACTTACCCAAGCTTACAATTTCCCACAGGAGAACACCAAAAGACCACCTTGGAGGGAGGATATAAACATGAGACAGAAATATTGCTAAACTAGGGAACAGGAAAGTATCAGAGTATCATAATTCAGAAAATTAGAGTTAAAAAAAAGTAGGTTAGCTCATCAGCTAATCTACAAAGAGGGAATGATCAAATATATAGAAAATATTTATCCTTAATTCAGTCTTTTTGCATGTTGAGGTTTTGTGCCGCATAGGGAAAACCTACCAAATTTTAAATAAAATGTACATAATGTAATAAATACCAATGTGTTTACAACTCTCCCTGGGCCCACAGGCTCCAGCTCACACGAATACTTCAATAATCTTCTGTTTTAATGGTGAATTCTTATCATCAAAACAGAGACCGATGATGAACCACAGAATGTCTCAACAACACTAAACAATCTTTTTCTGCAATCTGATTACTGACTGAATTTAACAGAAATACCACCAGTTGTACATGTCACAACTCTGTGTGGTAGATGATATGAGCAGACAACTGCTGTTTTTGCTGTTGGCCCGTCCCTTTGTCACTGTTTATCAGCTCTCATCTGCACACTACGCATTTCACTGACTCACATCTGGGTCTCTATTTTTCTTAGGCTGTTGTTTTCACTTGTGTTTACAACTCTCTTTCTCTCTCTCTCTTTCTGGCTGTATAGGCACCCTTCACACTTCTTCCGTTAGCTGTCATGGGCTCTTGTAGCTTGTTCTCCACTGTATATAAATAGGATACAGTTGACAAACCAACGTCTCAGTTTGACTGCTAAGTTGTACCCATAGCTTCCTGGTTGTGCTTATCAGTTACACAGCACACTATTATCACTCTTCCACGGACAGAGGGATGATTTGTTGTTTTCTGTGGCAGCGCACTTTGTGTTGAACGTCATCTCAACGACATGAGATGGTAAAGTGTTGAAACTTTTTAATAGGCTTCCTTGAAAACTAAACACGTTTTAAATGAGAAAGAAGAATCATTCAATCTCTGATTGAACTGATTATGCCACTATCATCTACCCAACTCATTAACCACATTTCTAAGGTTTCTTTTATGATTGTAGCCTGCCAGCTGCCAGCACGCTAATACTTTTCTCAGAAATATTTTTGCATGCTGGTACGGCTGTTTTACGTACAGCAGCTACAGACACGGTTTGAGCAGAGATACGTTTATTGGAATCCGTCCTCTGTACACCACCACACTTTGAAATGAAACATGAATTCAAGTTAAAGGGTAATTCTCTTCAACCCCTTGCATTAAACTTGAAAGTCTTGACTTCACTCACAAAATTATTGTGGGAATGAATCTAGGTATAGAGGATTTATCTAATTTCCAAAAAATGTCATTTCAATACTTCATGCTCCACATTTCGCATGTGTTCTTTGACAAATATTAGGAACTCAGTTTGAAAACCACCACATGCTGCAATGAGTGCAATAGGGAAATGTTATTTGAATAATTGACACTGTAACTCACACATCACTCTTGGTGGTATACACACTGTAGTTAAGGGACTCAATGGCCATCCAGCGCACAGGCAGCCTCCCCTAAAAAAAACAAAACAACAGATAGATGTCAAACCTTCCACCTTATGAATGATGATGCACAAATGTTTGTCTGAGTTTAAACGTGAATATTGAAAAGTAATACTTAAAAAGATGAATGCATTTAAAAATATAGGGAAAATCGTGGTAGTGAGATGTACTGCAGTACACTGCTGTGGGAGCATTTCACTTTATGCTCAGGTTTATTGGACTTAGAAACCTGCCCTCAACAGATGATCTGACTTGATCAGTTGCTGTCTGGGCTGTATTGTGCAACAAAACAAATCTAGTCAAAAATCTTAGGCAGTTGCTGCATGAGTTCTCTTTGCAATCAATTAATCTTTTGTTAAATCCCAGGTGTAAAATATGTGCATTAGAGCAACTAATCCATAACTAACTGATAACAGCTGATATCAACAGCATTAATCTTATACAGCAGCAGAAATACACAAAACAGACAAACCTCAGACACTTGGCCCCCTCTTCTGGCCACAAACAGAACAACATCAGAATTTTCTAAATGAATCGCTTTGACTCACCATTGTCTTTTTAACGTAAACTTCCTCACCACGGGATAGACCAAAATCTGCTATCTTTGCCACAAGGTTGTCCCCTACAAGAACATTCCTGGCTGCCAAGTCCCTGTGAATGAACTAATGCCAAACAAAAGAAGAGGATGAAGAAAATGATTGATGAGTATGTAAGCAGTCTTTCATAGAATCGGAGAAAATGTTTGGTTTCATTGCAAACATATCTCTAACACTGTATTCTAGCAAATGATAATGTAAAATCTACTGAATATTTTCACTTTTAGGCAATCAATATCCTGGCTAACAACTCACACACAAAGCCTCCTACCTGTTTGTCACTGAGGTAATGCATCCCAGTTGCCACATCCACAGCAAACTGTAGAAGCTGCTGAGAGGTGAGGGTAGAGGCAGTGCCATGCTCTTTTGCAAAAGCAGGGTCAGTCTCTAACACTCGACTTTTCCTCAGGAAGTCAAGAAGGTTTCCATAGGGAGCGAATTCAATGGCTATATATAGGTAACCTGGAGAAGAGGGAGGAACAGGTTCAGGAGATTCACATATCTTTTGTGTCCTCAACATTGAGTCTTTGTGGACATTCACAAACAGTTTTCACACTTTTTTGCCTTGTGATATACCGAAATCTATCATGGCCTCAAAGCCATTAAAAAGGACATGGCTCCCACATTTTATGTTCCACCTGTACAAGCTGTTAGCACTTGAATCAGACTATTTGCACTGAGAAACTGTGACTGTGGCCTTGGCTAGCCTGCCTGCATTAGTGCGGGAAAAGACCCAGCTACAGCCGGTGAGGGGCCCGGCCTTTGGCAGTCCTGTCTCAACACAAACAGAGGTAGACCAGTCTTTTCATGAAACCCTTGCAGAGATCAACCAGATGGCTAAGGCTTTGTAATAGATGACAGCTTCCAGCCAAAGCCAGAGTTCCTATGGGTTTGTGCTTGTTGGAAGGTTTCCATGTTGATTTCAGCACAGGCAGGGTGAGTGCCAACAAAATTAGTTATTACTATACGTGGACTACAGGGCAATGGACACTCCGGTCAAGAACTGAGCTACAAGAGGTTGTAAAAACGAGGACGTGCTCGTGTCTCCTGCTGCTCCATTTTAAATGACACCTAATTTTTTCACACTGTTGTCGTAAGAGTGTTCAAAAGGCAACCCACACCATGCAGTTGCTTTTATAAATTGTATACAAAACACAAACCAGGTAATTCTATAGGAGAAAGTGAGAGAAAACTTAACATTTCATGGTAACAACCGGGGCCAAGAAAATCTTATGCAAACACATAAATACGTGCCACAGCAGATTGGCCGTGAGGCACATGGACAAGTCAAACAAATGTGATTATTATTTAGATTGGACCCATTCTGGTGATTTCCAGGTGCAGATAAAGATGATCAGAATAAATGTAAGTATTTTTTTATATTCCAAGTAAGAATTTAACCTGTTTATTATGGGGTGTAGTTATCACAATAGACATTAGTTTGGCCTGCTGAGTTAGTACCCACAAAACACTGACTACTCTTTACATATATACAGTAATTTACAGTACAATAAATATTTCTCTTTACATTTTAATTCTATTGAAACTACTACTAAAATCTGCTAGTGTCCTTAATTTGAACAATATTTAACAATACCCACAAAATGAAAACACATCAATAACTAAGAAAGCCACCAGGTGTCAGTCACTCACCTCTGTTCTCACATGCTCCTATTAGGTTGATGATGTTGGGATGCTGGCCTAGTTTACACAGCACCTCCAGCTCCCCTGCAAAGTCTCGATGGTCATTCTCTGAGGCAAACTCTGCAGGAGGATCGGCACATGCAGCATTGTTAAGGAAAGTGCAAGCAAAGCTGTTCCGCAAGGATCTTTGAAATTAAATTTCCACAGAAAAGGCTCTGTACAGGGATTACACTGTGTTTGTTCTGTGTCTGTGTGTCAGTGTGTTTTTGAGTGCTTCCATGTGAGTTCTTGCATAAGTGTGTCAGGATTGCAGGAACTAACCTTTCAGCATCTTGATGGCTGCACTCATTTTGTTGCCATCCTTCTTGATCATGGCTTTGATTACCTAGTTTTGAAATAGTTGTTGTTAGCTTAAGTGTTTAACTTTGTGAACCATGAATAGAAACCAAAGAAGAAACAGCTCAAACACCTGGCCAAAGTTGCCCTCTCCAATGACATCTTCAAACTTTATATCTTCCCACTCCAGGATTGGGTAGGTGAGGGGCTCAGGGGTGGGCTTGGGCCTTCTTGTAAGGGTCAGAGTTCCTGAGTTAAACTGCAGAATAGTCTCTTCACCCTGTGGATATTGAAACATAGTTCAAATATAGTCCCAGTGCTGTCAAAACTTCAGATAAAAAAACCCCATCAACAAACAGGCAACACTGATGTGTGCTCACCGATCCAGACTGGTAGGTGAATGTGCGCCTGCGATTGAGCAATGTCTTGCGGATGAAGAAAAGGGCCAGCAGTGCCAGCAGGATAGTTACACAGGTGACAGTCACGGAGCCTACCACTGCCACCAGCAGCTGGTAACTGTCCCCAGCAGGCTTTGCAGCCACACCCTGGGTGGTCGGGGTAAAATCCCGAGTTCCTTTTTTCAGGAGAGGGGAAGAGACGGAAAGGGAGGACGGGATCCAGAATGGAGAGACAAACCAAGTAGGGAGATTAAGCTGAGGAGATATATAGGCTGTTTGATGTGAATGTATTACTATCTTGAGCAAATCCGTGTCCCCGTGTGGGTGGTCGTGTTAAATGCCACCTGGGAAAAGCCTACTTTTGGCATCAGTTACAGTAGTGCAGAGATTTTCCACTGAGAGCTGAAGGATGACTTTACATTAAAGAACCACAAAAAGGTTTTAATTTATGTCATGAACTGCACTATTTAATCATTCTTTTTGAAATGATTACCCATTCTAGTGCTGTACTGCTGCAGGCTCAGAACAGTTCTTCTTAAACATATGTGGTGTCGTCAAAATCTCCCTTGTCCCCATTTTCACTGTCGTAGTGACGCTGGAGAAAGGTGAGTGTGCAGACAATAAACGCCTACTCACCATCTGCTTGTGTCTTTGCCTGAACGAATTTGCTCCACTCTCCTGGCACTTTGGAGAAAGCCCTCACTCTGAACTGGTACTTTGTGCTGCCGTTGAGTGCCGTCACATCTTTGGTGGTCTTGTTCCCATCATCTGTGTCCACCCAAGGGTGAGGGCTCCCTGGTTCAACTGTCCGGTACTCTATGATGTATTTAATGATACCTCCATTGGGATCCTCAGGAGGCTGCCATTTTACCTGGATGGCTGATACAGACAGGGGCGTGGCCTGGACATTGCGTGGAGATGACGGGCCTGAGACAAAGATGCATTTTATTGCTAGGCTTTCATTCTGTAACACTACACTGTATTCCCCCCCCAAAAAAAGCTCTTGAATGAGATTTGGGATGGCTGCTCTGTGAAACCATTAGTTGACCAGGGTTTAAAAGCATGAGTTATCATTCCGTCTTCCTGACTATCATCTGCTAAAGTTTGCCTCTATTTGTACAAAGTCTGTGGGCAGAGAGAGAGTCACTAAACAGCAGCTACGTCTAAGGAGAAAAATCTCTCTAAAAATATATTGCAACACATTGCAATAGACCTCATGTCAAACCACAGTAAATGCATTATAAAGAAAATCTTCTCCAAAGATTTTCAGTTCATTTCAGACCGTCAGCAGAACTTTTAGTTACCCTGGCTGCTGATGCGGAAGTGGTAGGGTCTGGAGGGGGGTCCCTGGCTGCCACAGTTGACGAGCTGCACCACTACGCTGTAGTCTTGCTGGTACTCCAGGTGGAGAAAATCGGCAGAAAACACTTCGAGCGTGGTGGTTTTTTCCAGCAGTTTCTCATTTTTGGGTGGCGGCCCAAAGAGCTGCACCACAAAGCCAGTGGCTGTGTCAGCATTTATGCCATTGTTGCCAGGCAGGCGCCAGCGTACAGTGGCATTGCGGCCTTCTGTGGAGCTGGTGTCAATCTCAGGCTGTATTGTGGGCTCTGCAGTGACAGAGAACGCAGGGTCATCTTAATGCGAATGTCCTAAGGGTCTTTTGCCTTTTGCTTTCAGCACCTTACATGGGATAAAATGACTAAATATGAGATAGATCCTTAGAGAAAATACACTGATACACTGCGCTGATGGACAGTTTTTTTTGCGTAAACTTGCTTTAGTCCTCAAGGAGCAAAGACATGACTGCAACAGCCGCGGTCTGATTACAGCCACTGACATCTTCCATTTCATGCCCTCCTCTCTTTCCCCACACTTACACAATTACAAATAGTTAGTGCTTGTGCAAGAGACCAATGTTTCCAAATTAAATTGTTCCATGTTATGCATGGACCCAACAAATTGAACTCATATAAAGCTTTGCACTATTTCACTGCAAATCAATCCTTCTCGCACTCACACACATATGTTCTTTCCCTCTGCACCACCAGTTATTGTGGAAAATAATCCACCTCTGGTGTTTGAATATGATTTCAAACATGACCCTTTAGTCTTATTTTCCGGACATTTCTGTTGCTTTTCCAGGCAGGATAGAGGCAAAAGTTCGGACACAACTAGAAATGATCTTTTTGAAAGAAACTTAACACTATAAATGACTATTTTAATTTATTTAAGGGATACTTACATAAATGTTTAGAGGCCTATGATCACTAAATATTATTGTTGTATTCCAACTGCTCACTGTCTTTACTAATGTAAAGTTTATTCATTTAAAGGATAACTGATCATTTGAAAACCCTACAATGACGGTCACAAGTGTGAAGACATGTATCTTTTCATGAAATATGTGGTAATTCCTATTTGGGTCCAGACCTTTCATTGGTAGTATATACAGTGTATATGTATTTTCTAAATACGATGTGCGTTCCCTTTGAACTGGACAGATCCGTTATCTATGGATCTTACCGGGACAATCAGTCTCCATGATAGTCTCCGGCCCTGGGTTCCCCTCTCCTCCTTCCCCTGGACGGCTCAACTGGACACGGACATGGTAGCGTGTTGAAGGCTTCAGGTTCATCAGTATAATTGGCTCTCTATCACCAACTGAAAGAAATAGACCGTTGGATAAGTTTGATCACAGATTCCAAAAGTAAAGTTCAGATACAGAATATACACACAACATATAAAATGATGCTTAATCTGAGATGCCCTTTTTCTTCATACATGCCTTTTGAAGGGAGCAAAATTTATTTATTTGTTTCTGCTTTTGTCTCTGCTATCTCTGTCATCCTACCTATAATGGATGACCAGGCGTTGTCACTCTCTACAGGCTTGTAGAGGAGCCTGGTGGAAATGATGGGGCCATCCCCTCTGTAAGAATCTGTTGGCATCACCAAGAGCTGCTTACTTCTCTTTTCCAGCAATTTGGGAGGGGTAGAGGGCACGGGGGGTTCTGTGTAGACACAGAAAATGATTTCATTCAAATTTCCGATCTTTGTTGCAGCAATATGCGTTTGCAGATATTTTACTCCACCTTTCACTGTGAGGTTGAACTTGCGTGAGTCCTGCCCTCCATTGGTGGACACCCTGCACTCCCACAGCCCTCCTTGTTTAGCGGTCAGACGAGGAATCTCAAACACGGCTGTGCTCTTATTTGAGTCCATGGTGGTACGAGAGGCCTGAGACAAAAAAAAAAACGATAGTAAAGCGATGCATGGACTCACATTTAAATTTCCTGTGGCTATTTTTGCTGCAGCTCGAGTGTCCTCGCTATGAAAAATTTGTTTGTTCTTATTGGAAATGCTGGCAGAAAAAGGATAATGCATAACTGAACATGTCATCAATAGGCAACGCGCAGTGACTGCTGTACTGTAGATGGATATAGGCTTATCTCGTCAGGCCATTGTGTTGTTGACTTCCTCAGCCTGGTAATGACCAGCTCAGACTTAAAGGCACAGCACTTTCTACTATTCACAAAGGTTGACGAGCTGTTTTCTTTATTTTATTTTAAATTATATTTTCTTGCAGGATGATTAAGCTAAGTTGATAAACCCAACTGATAAAAAACGGGTACCATGTAAAGTTTGGTAACTAACATGAATGTAGATTTACAATAATCTGGGGAGATACGTAGATAGTACAACAGTTTTTTGATCAAAGGTTGCATATACCGTGACATTTTCTCCATAACTTTGGTTTATCTGGGAGTGTATTTTTGAACTTTGCATAGAGCAAGGCTCACTGTTCAACCTGCTTACAGTCTTTATTCAAAGCTAAGATAATCACCTCCTGGCTCCAGCTTCAAAGTTAACACACAGACAGAACAGACAAGATTCATGTCTAACTCTTGGCAAGAAGGTAAAATGGTATGTATGCACTGAACTGCATTTTAGCTGTGTGAGCTTATATTTTCTCTCTGCCTGACAGGCTTGACTCCAGCCTATTTATTTTGTTCAGGCCTACCGTAAGTTACGCTCTACTCTTAAATATCTGTACTGATCTTTCTACCTTGACCACAGTGTTGTCCAGCTTTCGCAGCTCAATGCTGTTGTGGCTCGGAGGAGGATTGCCTGTGGCTGAACAACGGATCTCGGGGCTGGAGTGAAGATTGCACTCTATATTAGTCTTCAAGTCCAAAATCTGCGGGGCCTGGTCTGAGAGATGCACAGAGAACAGAGAAGACAGGTTGCACAATGACAGAGCAAAATGATGTGGCAATAAAAAGAAATGATGATAGAGGGGAGACATCACTGGGTGGAAACGATCAGGTTTCACTGGGAGATACCGTGCTGAAGCCAGCTTATTGGTTTAATAAAACCTACAGTCTACAAACATGTTTTTAGGTTTTACAACGTCACACTTCACAGAGCTACAGTAAACGATGAAACTGAGAAAGCGAAGGATTAATATGACGATGCCCACCAGACTTCTCACAGTTCTGTCCTCTCCATCCTGTGGGACAGTGGCATCCACTGAAACGATTGCAAATGCCTCCATTCTGGCATTTGCAGCTCAACCTGCAGTCTGGTCCATAGCTGTCATCATGACAAGCTGAAAATATAAAAAAGAAAGTAATACTGTGCTTTAAAGCGTATGTATTAGTTACCAATATGTTCACTACGTTAAAAGCATCTCCTAGTCAGCGTCTGCCAAGTAAAGTACAGTGATAAAGTAAAGTAAAGCACACAGGGACAAACTGAAATGATGTAGTGCTTACGCTTCTCGCAGCTTTTCCCAAACCAGCCGCTGGCACAGGAGCAGCCGTAAGGGTCCGGTAGACAGAAGCGTCGGCCCCTGCAGCTCAGTTCAGAGCTACAAGCCTTCTGGCAGTTTCTCCCAAACATTCCTTCTCTGCAGGCTGCAAGTGAATTAAGAGAGACAACTTCACAAGTGCTTCTTTAAATTAGTTAAGTTCTGCCTATGCAATGTGTGGCAGTAAAGCATCTGTATCTAAATGACAATGATTTTGTTTTTTTACACAGAGTGGGCAGAAGTAGAAGTAACCCAGTATTGCCAAGCCGCTATAATGACAAAGGGACTCTGTGATTTTAGTTTGCATGCCCATAAACTGATATTTATATTTCCAATGAAATGAGTCCTTTTGGCTTTGGTGATACTCAAACTTTTCCTCTAGAGCCATTATGACGTTCACAAATTTCAGAGTAAAATACATTGGCAACAACTGGATGCATGACACATGAAATTTGCAGCAGATGTTCGGGGTCCTTAGATGATTTACTCTCTGGCCATGGCTGTATTTTTTCCAGCACAGTGCTGCTTCTGTCCACATGTTGTGTTCTTGGGAAAGATACTAAACCCCGAGTAACTACTTGTATTGTATTGAGTACAGCACAAACCTGTTTCACAGCGTGTGCCCATAAATCCTGGCGGGCAGATACAATCTCCGTGCACGTCATGACACACGCCACCATTGAGACACTCTGGACAGTCCTTGTCACAGTAAGAGCCCCACTTCTTACTTGGACAGTCTACAGAAGGCAGGCACACATAATAACTTCAAATACATATCATACCAGTGATGCATTCTGTTGTTTGGTTATTTGTGTTATTGTTTTTCCAGCATATATGACGTCATTAAACAGGAGAAGACCACTACATCTGGCGAAGCTGTGCAAGTGCAAGACCTATGGGATGGAGGGCGGGGATGTGGAAGGGTGATGATGTCATTTTAAAATAGTGACATACAGTATATGAAACTAAGATGTGCTCTAAATGTCTTCCCAAAAACATTGTGATTTCACAGTTTAAGCTCATTTTCTTTTGTGCTTTGATCAGGTGCTCAGAAATGTCGTGTTTTATGAGGGACTAAGTAAATTAGGTCTGTATTTCCATGGTCTCCGCTGCATTATCTATAGTCTGAGTAGTGAGATTAACCTTGAAGTGCCTCTTTCTCAACAGAATGCATCAGAACTATGCCTTAAAAAAGCCTCAACAAAATCTGGCTCTGAATGTACAAACCTCTGACGATGAGCCTCATCCAGGCACCGTTGAGGGGGCTATCCCCCACGTAGCTGGCACTGTAGATTCCTTGATTGGCAAGAGTTACGTTCTCCACTGTCATCATTGCCGTGCGATTGATCATGTCGTTCCAGTGAGTCATGTAATAATAGTTTCCTACACAAAATACATAAAACATTCATGGCACAGCTTCCAGTGTGTCACACTATCCTCATTTTCTCAGAATGCTTAACATAAAACTTTAAGTTTTTGATTATTATATTGTGGATGCTGTGATTTGCATGTTAAATTGCATGTCCAGTTTAATTTCTGCATATCGATTGGCGTAAACTGGTTTACCGTTGTACTTCCACGTCACATCCCTCTTTTCATTGCCAAGTAGCTGCATACTAAGATGTACTGTATCTCCTTTGTTAGCGGTAAGAGTCAGGTGAGTTGGAATAAAATTTGCTGTAGGGGACAAAGAATATTATTGTTATTTAGCAAATATAACACAATTATCCAAAAACAATGCATAATGAAACTGAAACATAAATGATGGGATCATAGTTTAAATGCCTGACTGTAACATAAATAAAAAGCAGCAGGTAGCATGTACACACATTTTTCAAAGTTGTTGATCAGTGTGACCGTCTCAGCTGGGGTAACGTCCTTGGACTGACAGTAGAAGATACCAAAATGACCATGATCATGATAATTGAAGTCTGTGGCCAACGCCTCCTCGTTCCTGGGGTTATGTACATTAAATGTTGCCTTCTTAGTGACCATGAAGATTTTATTATCTTTCTTGATCTCCAGTCCAGCCTGGACGGCGGTTTTAATTCCACTGATGCAAGAGATGGTGAAGGGTTTGTCGCTGGTGAACTCTGCCATGGAGATCATGGTCAAGTCAGTCACAGCATCTGTAGGACGCGAGGCACAGTTGTTACACTCATGACATGAGTTTTGTTTGTTTAACGAGAACTTGAGATACTCTAGGATCAGTTGGTTTGAATGAAATATACAAAGATCCTTAAAAAGCAAATGTCATTAAAAAAGAAGTGGCCTCTCAATAAAACCACCATGAATAATAAATGTTTATAGCACTTAATAAAAAATGTCTGCATAATAAAAGGAGCAGCAGGTGAACAGAAAATAAAATCACATTTTTAGGAATACATACTATGAAATTATTAATTCTCTTGCTGGTGTATCAAATACAGTATATTATATAGTTGGTGTGAAACTCTGGTCACATCTGTCTCAACATGCCTTCATACACCAGAATCCATCATTTCCACATATGTGCTGCAGGTCTTACTGCAAATGTTCTTTCAACAAATCAAAACAAATCCAGTTTCTAACATTAAACTCAACCCACACAACACAGTGGTGCAGTAGTGGAGCTCGCATGTTCCTGTCTAAATACATCATCTCGTGCACACGGTTTCGCTGTAGGCTCCCCACACACGAACGGAACCAAATGAGAGCTGGAAGTGACTCTTTGATCCAAGACATGTAATGAACTGACACCTGGAAAACAGCCTCCAGGAATGTAGTTATTTGAATAAAAGTGCCAAACTCAATAATGTCCAGCATTCCTCCTCTCTGGTATTTAAGTCCCAGAGCCACAGAACAATGGCAGGAAACATGGATGAGCTCCGTTTTCCCTTTAGGGTTCTGAGATTCCTCTACACTGTGAGGGTCTTAACAGCTTACCATTCCCAACAACATAATGCTAACTGAATACCAGAATTAAAACAACTTATACTTATAACACTATGTAGAGTGTTTTTAATGTGCACACCTTGTGACTTTTAGTAAATCATGCTTGATTGATTGACTAGATTTGAAACTGTCTCTGCACTAAATCATCACATGTCTGCATTTGCAGCGGTTAAAAACAGCTCAAACGTAAGTTTTCTCTTACCTGACGTATCAGTGAAGCACAATAGAAGCACCCACAGAATCCTCATTGGGAAAAAGGTTTGGTACTAAATCAACTGCCAGTTCTGGTTTGCAGGGATAGATCTGAAATCCAAAACGGTGACGCAGAGTCACGAGGAGCGCCGCGCTTTTTTACGCATAACTCTACGAACAATCCAAGGCGCAAGTGGCTGTGTAAAATGTGTTGTACGAGGTGTAAAGTTTGAATCTGACTACCCTTAAGGGAGGCCTTAAAGATGGTATCACTCCGTCGCACTGAGCACAGAGTTGGACTGCGGTAAAGCTCCGCGTTCTCTGGGTGGGAAAGGAAGGAAGAGAGTCACCAGACAGCGGAGGACTGCTGGCGCGCCGGACCTCCCCGATTCGATTAATGTATTTAGGAGTTTACACTTTGTCACTTTGTCAGCTCCATGCCAACCACTATGATCGATCCAACTTATTTGGTCATTTTAGTGATGTAATTGCAGTTTTTCTTTTTTTACTGGATGTCTTTATGTGTTCAGTTATGTTCTAACACGTGTTTAGTTCTGAAATAGTACACTGGACACTTTTTCCTGGCAAAGCTTTATTGATTTCCACGGGGAGATAGTAACCCGTCTGCTTTGTGCTAAAAGATTGTTTCAGCAACCTTTCTATATAAAGTACATCGTTAGTGAACAGACTATTATATTTCTCCCACACAGGCCAGGTGATAAGTGTGTCCTGGACCACCTAGCACACCTATTATCTCTTTTATTTGCGAGTTCAAAATGTATACTCAAATTCATGCCCCAGAACTCATTCTCTTCTGTAGAAGCATGTAGCAGCAGCTGGTATCATGTTTTGCCAAATGCAACAGCTTTGTTCTCTCACTTCAATGAGCTGGTTGCAATCCTGCAGCTTTTTATGGTCTCTCTCATCGTTACACTCAGTCAACCTCGGGAAATGATGAACAATATGCTTGTTGTGTCTATTCAGGAATTTCTGCTCCAATCTTTAATGTGTTGCTCTCACTTTGAAACATCCAGTTGGAACAACTGCACACGCCTTCTCTCATTTGCTCTGTGCAAAGTGCCAGGCTTATTTGATGTTTTCTTTACATTTCCTTAGCTGCTTCAGACAATCAAGTGCGGTTTACTCAACTTCTTATTGTTTGAGATTTCCTGTTTTCAATGTTAGGAGTTCAGATGTTTTTCTTTTTCTTTCTGCAGGTAATAGTCTAATGTAAGGTAGATTCTCAAAAAAACAAAAACAAAGAATAAATTAGCAAATTGTTGGTACAGGTAAATCTAATCTGAATTGACTTAACTCTAGCGTCATAACCTCCTTAGTAACAGTAAATAAAACACAAAACTGAAAACTTTAATCAACGGAAGTGGGTTCAGTTAAGTGAAATAAAAAATAAATTAAATTAAAGTGGGTACACCCAGGGTGGAATTGTTTTATCTCTAAATCACAGCGTTTCCATTGTCACTCTTGGCATACTAATGGTCTTGGCGTGTGTGGTAGACTCAGATCTGCATGGTCCCTTTGACCTGTTAGTGTGACCGGTGAAGCCAAGAGTGCAGAACTGCTTCTTTTAAAAGACCCCTTTGTTTCATCTGCACACTCTTCAAAACAGCCACTGAAGGGCATGGACTTCAGCAGTGAGAACAATGATGGTAACCTGGTCAGAAAAACAGACTGCTGTGAGCCCAAAGTGTAAAATGCAACAACATCCAGCAAAATGTGTTGTTATTTGTGCACACTGTTACATCTGAGGCACTTTTTTCTGATGAGTATTGTCCGTTTTGCAGAATTGTGAAGTCTTTGTATCTTTACTTTTGAGAAACAAAGGAGGAGAAACATAGCATGTTGCAGACACAGCTTGGCAGAGCCTTTAAAGGAAGCCAAAAGGGAAAAGACCAAAGGCTGGGTCAACACAGATGTATCATCCTCTGCTCTAAGGCTGTCAGTAGCTAGAAACCATAGGTGAACAGTTGTGTGTGAATGTTTGTCCACGTGCCTGAAAACGTGTGTGTACACTGTATGTGACTGTGCACAGGAGTGAGGGAAACAGAACACTATACAGTATGTTCATCCAAACTAGAGTAGAATAAGGTATTATTCTAGTGGGGTGGAGACAGCGAAGGACTTGTCGCACACTTCTTAGAAATTAGTAATTGTATCTTTTTCAGTTTACAGTACAAACTATAAACCGTGTTTGTTGTTAAAGTCATGGTTGCTGCACAGACAGAGATAAGGCTCAGGATGTCTCCTGACCAAGTTCAAAAAGCAAAATATTGCTTCCCTTAGCATATCAACAGTGCAATAATCAACTGTGGTGTGTTGCAATGGGCTGACCAGGAATGAAAAAAATTCAATTCAGTCAGATTAACATATTACT
>JAUMTR010000019.1:17244437-17326991 GCA_032270685.1 Microctenopoma stevenorrisi | reverse complement strand
AATAATCAACTGTGGTGTGTTGCAATGGGCTGACCAGGAATGAAAAAAATTCAATTCAGTCAGATTAACATATTACTTTCTTGGAAACATGGTAATGACCTAAGAGCATTATAGCTTTTCAAATGAAGTCAGTTGGTGCCATGTAGCTACCTATCTGCATGAGATGTCCTTTGCACAGCACTGACAATCGCTAGACGCTCACATTTTCTAACACAGTTTATATTATAACTCGTATTCTTTAGCAAATTCTGCTGAAAAATGTCACTGTGGTCAGTGGAAAGACTGTGGAGAAATGCCACCTAAATTGTGTAAAGTGGTGAATTTACAGCAGCACACTCCCAGCCATGTTTTAGTGGTTTCTGAAATTCTGTTGTGGTTGTAGCGGAGGAGGTGGTGATAGTTAAGTAGAGGGTGTCTGGAAGTGAGACCGGCAACAAAGGCGGGAGGTCTTCTGAGACTTTGTGAGAAAGTTTGTATTAAATTCCCATTTCCCCTCATTGTGTGGTGAGCTGGCCCAACGCCACACGCACTGATCCTGCCGGGTCCTGGGAGCCTCAGTAAGGGTGTCACTCACACCTCTCAGGACCACTACAATAAGCCTCCAGCCCCGAATTTCTCCCCATCTGCACTTAGAAACTCTCGACTTCCATCCCAACTTACCCCACACTGCCTGGGGTAAGTTGTGTGGACCTAGAGAAATGAATCGTGTGTGCATTTTGCTTCACAGCAGCATGTGAGTGTTTGTGTCTGAGCAAGAGTGAATGAGATGATGAAAGACAGAAAACTGATTTTGAGATAGAGCATGTGGTAAGGAAAGCATTATTAGAGGAATTAGAATTACCAAGTTAGAGTTCCCCAACGATAAAGCCTTTCAAACTCTCCAGCAGTACTACATTGCTTAAGTGTTAAAAGCAATTAGATTTTCTAGTGCAGGAGTGACAAGCTGACAGGTCTACGAACTATTGTCTCAGCTACATTACCCATTCAGTTCAGTGGACATAAGGCAGTTGGCCAATTATGTTCCAGGAGAGCTGGTGGTATTTGGCTTTCAGGATTTAAAATAATAAACTCAGAGAGCTTCCCATTCTACAGACATACACATTCCCACCTGCCCTTGCCAACTCCTTTCAAACATTGTCCTACCAGGTTTACGTACCACATGCATACAAGAAATGGATATATTCTCCTGAGATTGGCATATGTATATGTGTATGTCACCTTGTGGCGTGGCAGAAGGGTAAATAAGAAAAAAAATTAAAATAAAAACCAAACAATATAATAAAAAGAAAACACAAAGCTGCATTACCCTCTTTGACAGGAAATTTAAAGAAGGAAGTGTAGGTGAGGGAGATAAGTAGGCACACCTGTGGTAGGGGGAGGGGCATTCTGCAGCATGCTGAGGAAGAGAGAAGTGAGAGTGGAGAAGAAGTCACAAACTGAAGAACATTCATTCAGCTTCTGAGCCTTAACCCTCAAAAACATCAAAGCCAAAGCAAAGATGCCGACAAACAGAGAGCGAAAAATGTGTGTAGAACCAGCCGAACACCAGGAAGTTTGCTCGTCCCCGGAGTGGTTGAACTGCTTTTGTTCCTGCTTGGTCCACGGAGCGAGTCCTCCTGCCGATTCTTCAGAGCATAAGCTAGATCTCCTTTAATTAAGACTCCTGGCTTCTGTGTTCTTTCGGCCGTTCCCCTACAGCAGCACTGAAAAGGCCTGATATCTCCATGTGGACATAACGTATTATGTGTCTCCATGGGTTCTTGATGTATATATAAGCGAAACATTCTTTTGTTTGGGTTGTTTGACTAATGGTTTCACACAGATTTGAACTGCTTTACTGTTGATAATACATTGCATGGATTCAATGGATGTGGGTTATGTTTGGTTATTTGCCCCTGTGCTCCGTTTATTGGAACTTGATGAATGTTTGGCGATGCTTTTGTAGCGACGGCTGCTAACTGGGATTCTTTTGTAAGACTGCTGTGGAAGTAACATTTTTACTGACAGGTTTTGAGCAAACTGCTGCTTGTCTGGCACCCAAAATTTCCCTAAGTTTACTTTCACTAGAGTTGACTTACTGTGCCACCCCTACAACCTGCATTTCTGACTGATCCCACTGTCCCTACTGGCTTGATTGAGAGTAGTTGCTGGTAGATTCTATATCAACAGATGAACAAATCCAAGAACATATTAAATCACTCTTTTGTTTATAATATAAATACCAAAACTGGTTTTAAAGGTTGTTTCAACCATTAGCTAGATTGCTATGTACTTTGACTTTTGAGTATGAATAAAGATTTCATTCATGCAGGTGAAGCATCATCCATAATCGAAATACTTCTCATGAAGTTAGCACAGACATTCATTGATTGCACTTGGTCCACTGAGAGCTATGATCAGGTCATAGGTAAGTTGGTTATCTGTCTAGTTTGGTTTATAAGCAATTACAGTACAGTGCTAAAATCCTAATCTAGCACCTAGACAGCAAACATCCATCCTGCTAAACCTGAGCATGTCAAAACGTGATATGTTGTTCAACATATCAACAGTATCAGAACACGCTAATATAAAATTATCAAGTTATAATCAAGAATGCCAACTAGATTAATGTTAGTACTCATATTTTTTAATATAATAAGCCAACTCCTTGGCCAAGGCCCTAAAGACAGGATTGTCAGTACAGAACAAATGAGCTGCTGTTTTCCAACCTTTGTCACATGTTACTTCCTTTTCTTTCCCATGTTTCCTGCCACTTTTCCACTTTATACTTTCTCATAAGTAGCGGTGTCATTTAAGTAACCTTAAGGGGAAAAATGCCCCTACAGATGAATTTACACATGGAATGATGGGAAATTATTTGACAGAGGATGAGAATACACAAAGTCAGCATGACCACAGGGTGAGCAGGATGTGTATAGTTGATAACACACACGCCCACGCTCTGGTCTACATGCTACTGTATGTGCCATATCGTAAAGTCTCTATGATAATGTGACCAAAATATATAAATTCAAAAAGGGGAAGCTTGCTTGCCTCCCACGTGCACACCCTCACAACACCAAGGTGTTATAAGTGAGTTACTGGTTTTAAATCCTCATTATACAGGTTTCACGTTCCCCATGGATAGAGCACATCCCTACTGTCACTCCCATTTCCTCTGGCTAATCTCACCCCCACTTCAACGTGGTAAATCCAAAATTGACATGATAGTTAATCCCTTCACCCAATATCTTAGCCCCTTTTCCTGTTAAGCAGTGGTGGAGCCAATCCCAGCTGTCATTGAGCAAGAGGCGTGGTACACCTCTTGCTGATGGATAGGTCATCAGTCCGTCACCACAGGGCTGACACACAGAGAAAGACAAACATTCACACCTACAGCCTACAGTATGCACCCTCCACCCACTCCAACCACCTGTTAAAGTTAATAAAGGTATCCCTACATTCATTCAAAAATCATTCACCTGGTTCACTGGGGGAGTTGAACCCAGGTGTTTCTGGGAAGATGACAGTGCTAAGCACCATAGCACCATGCCACCATGCTAGTTAATTCCAAGTTTTACCTAAAACATGTCAAGGCTCCTGCAAGCTGACTCATTTTTTAGTACAGATTCAAATAGAAACTGTCTTAAAGCAGCAGTAGACGCTATTATTTTTTTAGTCAAATGGAGAATACTGCAAAAAAATTAAATATAGCTTATGTGTACACATTGCATACACACAGACTGTGCACTCTTGTTCCTAAACTTTTTCTTCCTTTCTATTCATCAGTCCCACACTGGAAAGAAAACATGGGCCAAAATGATGCAAAGGGACCTATCACAAACTCCAGTGTCCCAGTTTGCCTGATGGGGGTGAGAATGGAGCACTGGCAATGAGGACAGGGTGATCGGGGTCCATCACCAGATACAGAGTAGAGTGACCCAGACTGACACCAAACAAAGCGTCATGTATACATGCGTGTTGATGGAAGTTGATTTTTTGCCAACTAATGACCTCACATAGGTACATGTACACTATGCACGGACACACGACTCACTAATGGTGTTGTGGAAAGACTTTGGATCAGACAGAGGAAGGCCTAATCAGAACATGCAGGCAGCTGACTGTTAGGCTTAATACCGTGTTAAAAAAAGAAGGTTCTCTATAGTACAGGATCTTGGACATGATTTCAGAGAGGAGACATGACTCAATAAGAAAAGAAAAGGGGTAATATTTTCCAGAACGGGAGAAATGGTTTTGAAATGTTTGTTTTGTAATAATTGTGAATGTCATGCAAACACAAGGAACTTTTGTTGCTTTTTAAATACATCTCTTACAATACAATAAGAATGTTTTGTAATGTAAAAACATTTCAGTCCGTCTATCTTTGATTTGGTCACAGTTCGGCAGCTCAGCTTATTGTGGAGAAACTACTCTTTTAGAAAGAAAACACAGATTTTAAATTCCTAAGTTTCTGTAAACGTAACCAAATGATCAAATATTGGCACAACAATATGCAGACACTTAATTCCTGATGTATTTTATTAGCCATGGTGGAAGGCTGAAGATGGAGCGGCTGTTTTATTCATTCCTATTCAAGTTTGCATCGCGAAACCTTCATTACAGACACAGAATATCTGTCCCATTGGAACATGGGTATCAAGGAAATTGTGGAAAGGGAGTGGTTCTGAATCCAGCCAACATATCCCTTAATCATTATAGGTGGTGTCAAGGAAGTAGAATAACACCCTGGGAGAGCTGCACGGAAAGGCAGAGATTTTGTGCAAATGCGCCTTGAGACTTTAGTTGCAGAGGCCCTTAAAGCACAATTCAACAACAATGTGTGTGGAAATGATATGAGGTGAGGTGTTAAGATAACAGAATGGGTCACAGAATACTGAGAGCTCAAGAAAGAAAGCGAGAGACAGCGAACACAGAAAGAAAGCAACTGAGAGAGATGGACGGGTTGTTGTTGCTTGTCCACAGAGTCCAGAGAACTTGAGCTCAATTCAGGAAGAGGTACTGCTGCTGGAGGCTGATATGTGTGTGAAGGAAGTGGAGGGAACGCAGGGGCAGGAATCACCCTACAGGCAGGAAAAGGCCTGTGGAGGTGATGGAGGGTCTCGGCTCCTGTCTGATGGCTGTTTGCTCAACACACACACACATTCACCGACTCTCTCTTTCACACAGCTCTGCACGGCATAGGTTCTCGTGAGTAATTCCTCTACTACACATAAAAGACCAGACACCTTCAGAGGGGGGATAAGAAAAAGTAGTTGTAGTACGACTGCCACATTGTGTCATTCACCATGAGACATTTCAAACACAAATTCCTCGCTGAATGACTACAATCACTGCAGCACTCTCACTTCTCACATAAATATTCTCACAGTCTTCACTGAGGGATTATGCACAGTTGGATCCTATTAGAAAAATAGTGACTTTTACATAGATTTCCACAAGTTACCACATCTACTGTATCTAGGTAGATGTAGAACAAAGTAGCGCACTGACATTTTTAATGCAGCTCTGTCTTTATAACTCCTCAGAGGCTGCTCGTGCAGAGATTTCTTTATTGTCAGAGCCCTTTCAGAGTATGTTCCAATGACCGTGAAATCCAAAACAAACAGAGCGGTAATAGAAAGTTCTGATTAACGTGCCATTTAGATAAATCATTTTCCTGACAGAGGAAGCATTCAGGCAATTAAACAGAGACCTGAATGCATTTGATAGACCATGAAAGAATATGTAAATGTACAATCTTTTACACTACTCGTGCATTTACTAAAAAGAGAAGAAAACACACCCTCATCATCAAATAGAAAAACTAAAAGACCGATGCTGATAGTATTCAGTTCTCTTTTTTCTATAATTACCATTACAACTTAGACCCCTTATTATAAGTAAAAAAAATACTAGAAGTGTGGCGAGGCTTACACTCATCATTCTAATTCTGATAGATGCCACATGGACTCACAAACTAACAAAAAATGAACTGCTATCACCTTGTTAAATTAACATTTAAGTGGTTGCAGATCAGAATTGTTGCAGTGTGGGATGCTTTGAGGGAAAAAAACTCTCGATTTGTCTGCTCCTAATGCTTGATGGCCTGTGGAAAGCTTGTTTGTCCTCCAGTCTGACTGTCCATTGTTATGTACAATGTGACACGTGTTGTTATTTCCGGCCCCTCTTAAAAGAGAGTTCCCATCTTCTCCACAGAACGTGTGCGACCTCAGACCTTCACCATTTCAATGTGAGGACAGTGAACTTCCCTTGGTTGCCAGAACTGGGAAAACCCCTGGTTTCTTCAAGATAAAAGAGTAAATTGTAGAAGAGTCCCACTGGTTCCACTAATGGCCTAGATCTGCATAAGATCTCACACTATATAAACTGTACAACAGTTTTTAAAGTTGATGTGTTGGAAGCAGGAAAACTGAACACGGGAGACTTTAACAAGGGCCAAACTGCGATGGCTGGATGACTTGGTTAGACTCCGTCCAAACAGCAGGTTCGTAAACCAACCACTAAACCAGCAATGGTATTCTGCTTGTCCACTATAAACACAAGTCAAGTTTTTCCATAGATACTCAAACATATTATGGCTCAGACTAACATTGTGTTCCATAAAGTTCCTTTGCCCTGTGTTATCCCTTTTTAAATTTTTTTGGTCTGATGCTGAGTTATCATTTTACTAACCCAGTCCCATCCTCATCCCTGCCATCTGCCCCAAGACCTACAGCTGAAACATCCTGGAACATACAGAACGCGGGTGTGACGGAAAGAGGACAAGTATGTGAGAAAGATGTAAAGACGCAAGTGGCCGGGAAGTGGCCCTATTGTTTTCAGGGTCACCTCGTTTTTCCTTTCAGATCCACCAGAGGTTTCTTCTCTCTCCTCAGGCTGCGTGTCTTAAATAAACAGAAATCCCTGTTGCCACAAACGGTATCTTGTCTGATTTCCTGGCACATCCAAAAAGACTGAGAAGACATTTTATACTAACAAAGAAAGCTCAGAGTCATAGCCACTACAGTAACAGACGCACTCATACACAGATACATGCACAAAGTAACACTCAGTGGAACCACATCTATGCTAACAGAACACCTATTTGCAAAAAAGCAAGTTTAACCTGTTGCTGCTGACAGCTTCACTTGCATGCACAGCACTTGCTAATGTATAAAATGTGACATTGCTCATACCTTCCTATTTACCACTTCCTGGTGTGTCATCTTAGACTGACAACATTGACTCTGTGCAGGTCTGCTGTGTGATTGGACAAAGAGAAATAACAGTAGGCGGGATGGAGCACACCTTAGTTACTAAGTTATCCATTAACTTGTCCTTCTGGGAAGCAGCTGCAGGGTAACCTTTGCACAACATTTCTCCATTTCATGGTGAAAAGCAAACGAGAATGTAGCTAACACGGAGTGGAAAGGTGAGAGTGGGCTTTAAGTAGGTGAACGTGCTGAAACCTACAGGGACCTACTAAGACGACTAGGTAAGAAAGAACAACGGAGAGAGACTCGACAGCATTTGCGTTACGTAAACTCAGGATTGTTTGGACTTGGAAAGTAATAGTAACTGCCAAAGCATCAGTGAGTATAAGGTACTGACATGTGTTGTTGCTTAGGCTGTGATCACACTCAAAGCTGTGTGCAGAGGGCTGTGTCAGTAAAATGTGCTATTCTGCAACAGTCCAATTAGTCATAAGTTGTTGACCACTGCAGCTATTCTGTACTTTAGCCCCTGTCAAATGTCACATAAAATACAAAACAAAGTGTTTACGCTTAACTTGGAGGCCACCGTTTCCTGCACCTGTTCGGACTAACTGCTGCTGTGTAATTGCTTTTTTATTGTTCGATTCACATCTCTGATGCGCCTGTCAGTGGCACTTCTACTGAGAAATGCCGACTCTTGTGTAGATGTTTTCCACATGCTGTTTTAAACCCAAACAGTCAAAATACAGGTTATTCTGTGAGCTGCTTTCATAGCCGCTACTGAACGTAATGTTTACTCATTGTGCTGCTGTGGTTTTTCTGTTGACACTATGATTAGTCCGTGGCTGAAATGCATAAACCAAACATGATATGTGAGGGCAGTTAGACTCTTCTGACCTTGCTTCAATTAACCTTAAAGGGAAAATAACAAAAGTACAATACCTTAATGATTACTCCGAGGTACGGTTTTCCCAGTAGGGTTTATCTGAAAGTCACAGACTTTGAGAGCCTGATATACAGTGGGAGTTAAATAATCGTGCTCATAAACAATGTCTCTGCCAGCTGTTTTTTAACTTGCTGCTCTGCCTTATACCATTAACCCTGACAAACAATTGCACAGTCTGACTCCTCCACACATTTGCAAAGCAAGACAAAAATACAGCACTTGGCAGTGAATAAGCGGGAAGCTCGCACGCTGCCCCGTGCCTTGTTGGGGTGAGGGTCAATTCAAGGACACCTCTGTTTTGATCTGTGAAGGAGGAATCTGCAATTATCTGTGATTATTGCAGCCAGGAAGAGAAAGATGGTGTTTAAACATACTTTTGTGTAATTTTGTTCCAATTTTGATTTGAGGTCGAACTCTTTGCTACGTTGACATCACAACACTGTGCTCCATCAAGTGGCGTGATCAAATTTCCTTCTGTAATCAGCTTGCACTTGATCTGTCTGTTCAAAAGGAACGTTCTCACACTCCACTGGCAGAGGATAATTTTGATGTTTAATTCAGTTTGACGACAGAACATTTCACACTAGATTCACAACGTGCAGCGCCGACACAACTGAGGTCTACAGAAAAACTCACTCCTCATTTTAGAAATGATATTCAAAAGCATGCAGCCAGGAATGCAAATGGAGCTCACACATTCGCATTCAAACACAAAGAGATGTACAGACAGCGGCGTGCAGAGGGGCTCACAAACACTGCTGCGCCTGACACACACTCTGTACAGTACACTTCTAGCTCCCAGACTCGTGCTGCTCGGTGTGTGTATTTTGTTGTGCTTTGCTAGTGTGTGGACAGAACAGGAAGAGATAAAAGCAGCCCTGCTGGTGTGTTTACAGCCAACACTGCTGTAGTGAATAGCTGTGGAAGATGAAGAGGAAGAGGCCTAATGGCTCTGAGGGATCAACACATAGCCAAGAAAGTAAGCAAGAGAGAGCTCTAACCCTTTCCTGAGTCACCGAGTCAATTCATAGATTATGTAAGTTATGAGAAACAAAAAAAACATTTGTTAAAACGTGGATACTTTCTCACAACCTCAAAGTCTAGGTAATAGGCATCTAGCTCCTCCACGTAGTGGTGGAGGAACCATGACTTCATCAGTGCCACCTTCCTCTGTGGCAATTACCATTCAAGCAAACGTTCAAACAAAGAATGACACTTTTATAGCAAAAGGAAAGACATTTAAGGCGTCTTTTTTTTATTCTGGACACAATGTTTGGTTAGTGTTTGATGGCAAGATACAATCACTAGATCAAGAGCAGTAAAAGGTGACACACAGGGGTTGTACTGGCACATCACTAGATAAGAAATCCAGCACAGTGCATGGCAAGGATAAGAACCAAACTCATCTAACCTCTATACTGTAAACACCAACCTGTAGATGTGTGAATGCAAATACAGAAACCAGAAAATTTGCAAATAGCTGTACACAGTTCCTCTCTGTTCAATGCACAACATGCTGTCGATGGCAGGGTTGAATTTGCATTCAGAAGATCAGGTGTTACTCACGTAGATCGGCAAGTGAACAGGGCAGAGTACTTGATATAATTTCCTGGGGAAAGTAAATGTGAAAACCACAGATTTTCTTATTTTAATGCGATTCATAGTCCTACATTTTGTCAAACATGCTCATGAGCATCAGTACCATTCTCATGGCAACAGTCCACAGCACACTGGCTTAGTTTAGCATACAGGACCGGGGGGATCAACTACAGCTCCGTCTTACATTTTGTCATTTTACTGACATTGTGTCTCAAAACTATGGAGACTCCAGGAAGTTATGAGCTAGGCTTTGGTTGTGCATTAATTATTGACAGGTGCTGGTGGGTCTGTGTTGTTTCTATTTCTGAGCTGAGCTCAGCACAAGCTTTATCACACATGAAAAATGTTCGTTTCTTATATCCTAATTATCTGCAATCTAATCTTATCAAAATAAAGAGGTTTATGTCCTTTTCATCTTGAACATGTGGCACGTTTATCGTGATTTCTGAATCATTAAGCAGCTGGTCCTGTATTGTAGGAAGCTTACATACTTATTCAAAGTCTGTCACAATCTCGCCACACACAAACATTAGCGCCAGTCAGACCAACAAAGGAAAGTCCTACAGTATGTGGGACTTCCTGTTTGTGAGACACTTCCTGTTGTGGGTGATATGAGCTCATTCTCCCTTCTGGATTTAAGGAATTAAGGCAGCGTCTCTGTTCAGTCTTCATAGAGTGAAATATTTATTAAATTTTATTGCTCATGAAAATATCTTCTGATTTTTTATTTATTGGCAAAAAAGAATCCAAACTTTTTCAAAGCCACGATACACACGAGGTACGGAGGCATTGAACTTTACTAATAACTGAAATCTAATCTTCTTGCAAGATGCTTTTTTAAGGAAAGTGTTTAAAATGAGAAGTAAAATGAGATTAAAATATTCAGACTGATTTAATTTCCTATTTGCTCCCCACCTACTCTAAAGCCTCATTTCACTGCAGCAGGAGTATTTCAAGACGCATATGGGACGATAAAGCTGACACTACATTTCACCTGTTAGTGACCTGACGAGCCACTGTCCCTCAACCTTGCCACCTAGTGGAGCTCTAAAGGCTCATCTTCCTCCTGGTCAACAGTGATCATCCAGACAACTACCTCCCTCATCTGGGGAGATGCCTTCTGTGCAACACTTCGCTCAGAGCCCATTTAAATGTTACCTGCTGAAGACAGTCTAACACTCACCAGCTTGGGGAACTGACATCCCATCCCAGAGGAGTTCCAGAGTCTGACGCAGAGAAGAGCTATCAGCAAGCAGGCTAAACAAACTGCTCTTTGACTGAAATATGTGTGATATACTTCTGTAATCTATGGTTTCAAGCTACATTTGATGGTGTGCCAAGGCAAGGCACAGATATCATACAGCAAGAAGCTAATTGAGCCACACAGGAAAATCCACTGCCCAAAAAGAGAATGCAGAATCAAAGCCAGATGGACACGACATCAAGTGGCACAGTCTCTCCACCAACAACAGCACACAACGGTAAGAGCTCAGTCACATCTGCAGAGTCTCATGAAAGTGTTACGAACATGCCCGTGGTTTTAAAGTGACTGAGGTGATTGCTCTTTTCCAGAGTCCCTGACAAGCCAGGACAACAAATATCCCAATCACAACTGGGAGTTCCTGGTGGCTGTCCTGGTCACAGCCATCTCTGTCTCCATTCTCATCACCCTTCTGGCTAAATGCCAGCTGGTGCGGCGCTACCTGGCGAGCTACAGGCACACACGGCTGAGGGAGACAGACACTGTCAGCCAGTGTGACCCATCAGGTTTGTTTAGCATGCACTACATTTTACAGAGTATTAAAGTAACACCTCGTTTTCTTTGTGCAGCGGGGGAAATGTTGCTGCAATTCTTTGCACTCAGTATTAAAGGAAGCAGTTAATCTTATTTCTGGGTCAGACAAACTGGTTCAACAAATCTTCCTGTTGTTAACAATGAAATTCTCTTGCTTGTGGTTCATACACGGTAAATTAACATTAAATTTCAACTTTACTGTTAATGGATCCGTCTCCAGCTGTAGGAAAGAATGACATTTGAGTTCCGTCTAACAGATCACTGGTCCTGCTGCTGCACTTCTCCTGTGTTTCTGTCCTTGCTTCCAGGCCTGGAGGTGGAATTCGCGATGCACGGTGGACGTGGGCTGGACCATCACAGTATCCCTCCCGTGAGCGAGGAAGACGACGACGGCTTCATTGAAGACAACTACATCCCGGCCAGTGAGAGAGCGAGAGCTGAGAGGGCGGCAGAGATCATGGAGGACTCAGACGAGGACATAGACGAGATAGAATTTACCATCGCTTAGTAGGAGGGTCTGTACATTCCTGCAGCTGTATAAAACCCACCAAAGCAACTCCACTTTTATCTTTTCTTCTTTCCTGTTTTTTTTAGAAAATGTAATATTGTTAATTACAAAGTAGGCACCTGAGAAATGGATATGGGTTTTAGTGCAACACAGAATCACTTAATGCAAGGTGTATTATCACCACCTAAAAGAGAACTTCAGTAAAATCGGAATGTGCTGAATCCCACGTTGGGGTGTCTTAGCAGTGACACATAAGCAAATGTAAATAAGTATATATGAATAATTCAATGTTAGTATGTGCTGTGATTAAAAAGCTTATACAACTGTTCTGAATGTGAAAACACAGTCAGGAAACTAAGCCATGAAGGGACACAGCAAATTTGTTTTAAAAAGAAAAAAGCTTGCTTTACCTCAAAGCAGATTTGAGTTAATATCTGTAAACTGCGCTGTTAGGGTGGAGCACAAAAAGTGATGTCAGGCTGTTATTTAAGGTGGTGACAACAGACGTATGGTTTGTTCATGAAGTTGTAAATAAAGTGATCTCAATAAAAACCGAATGTTGTCGGTGGGACACAAACTGGAAACCAACACGCTCCCCTTTCTCTTTGAACTTTACTACACTGGTATCAACAACAGTAATCAGGCCTGACACGGCGTCTCGACAGCAGGCCTGGAGCGTTTGGGTCCTCTGAGACCGGTCCAGCTGATGGAAGCGGACTGACAGGTCTGCGTGAAGCTGTCAGGCGAGGAGCTCCTACCCGGAAACACGGCGGGGAAAGTTCACGCAGAGGAGCCAAGGTGAAGCCGGAACTACAGCGACTCTACCTTCAAAATAAAAGCTTTGTGCCGCCTATGCTGCCGTGTGGCTAAAGAGAAATGTAATGCAGTATAAAGTATACTGCTAAAGTACCTACAGTATTCCAGTACTGTGCTGTGCTTACTAATAACTGTAGATGAGTTTACATGAGCACGCGCCAGACTGAACTCCGGAAGTTGCGCTCGTGGCTGCTGCAGCCGACTTGAAGCTCGGCTCCGGAAAAAGCAGCGCGTCGCAGTGAAGCGCAGCGACCGAGGCGAGCGGAGGCGCAGAGGAGGAAGGAGGGTGATGGCAGCGAGCACTACCCCTCACCAGTGATCCACGTCTTACTGGAGACCCATACTTTTTTTAGGTTACTTCTCGAGTCAATTTGACCAAGATGTCGGCGTCTGCGATTTTTATCCTCGACCTGAAGGGAAAGGTGAGTTTGGCGACTTGTTGGTGGAGGGAAGTTGACATCAGGGTTATGAGCGAAACACCTGCCGCAGGAGAAATAGTATTTAACACATAGACAGTAGATGAGACAGCAATGAAGGGTGTTGCTTATTTTTGTTCTGCCTGCTGTTTAAAAGGTAAATGAAAGCCCCAGCAGTTGCACTTTCAGCCCATTTCCTGACAGCTGGACGTGTCCTGCTGAACCCTCATGTCAGACGCACAGCACTCAGGAAGAGAGGCGCAACTTGCCAAACTCGTTTCACACAGAGAGCTTGTTCTTGTGCAGCGATGCAGCCTTTATCCTCAGTGATGTGTCCCATTTCAGAGTCTCAGGACTTTATTCTTTGCAGCCCCCCCCCCCACACACACACGCGCCCCCCAACGATGCTCAGGAAATTAGCAAAAACTTAAAAAGCAATCATTAGAGTAAAGTTTTAAGCTGTATTAGCTGATTGTTTTTTGGCCTAAACTAAGGATTGTTGTCATAACCAAATTACATGTTATTATATTTGTTAAATGTCAGAAACATTTGTGTCCCACACACATAGAGATTTATTCAGATTACACTTTTTGTTCCCACAAATATATTCCATTTACCAGCAAGTATTCATGAAAATGTTTCAAACGGTCAGCAGAAAGTTGTTCTAAATTGATTAGTGACCGGATTTTGAGCTAAATTATTATTTATCACGATAATGATTCCGTGATTAGTCTACTGTTATTTCCTTGACTCGCTGATTAATTATTTGAACAGAATTTGAACAGAAGCAGTGTGTAGAAGAATAATTTTCATTGTCCCAGTGAGAAGTCGTATAGGAGATGCAGCACTCACTGCCTCGGTTAATTACGTTACATATTTTGAAACGCGTTTTTCAAAATGCATTTTTAGGAGAGTGTGCTGCAGTGTGGAATGAATAAAAAGAGGACACTGCATTTTCACTTCTTATTTCATCAAGCTTTTCATCTCAACCTTACAGGGGTTAATTTATTTGAAGACAAGAAAGGGAATAGCTGAAACTCTTGTATGCTTGACAATACCCATCAGGGAAGAGGATCAGGATTGTACAGATTAAAGGTTTTCTCCTTCTCCCTCTCCCTATCTGTCTGTCTCTGCCCCGGGGGCAAATCAGTAGCTTCTCACCTTCACTCCTCTTCGTCTGTCTGTTCACAGACGGGGTCCTGTGTCCTCTGTTACAGACACTGTGATTAAAACCAATACTAATATTAATAAAGCAACACACAAATAAGCATGTGTAGATAGTCTTGTGCACAAATGTCCCACCTTACTACCCCCAGGTTGTGGATCCAGTAGCCCCGCTGGGACCTGCTGAATTGCCAGGCTTTTGAATCCAGCAACGATATTTATTGTTTCCAATGTTTGACAGTAGAATATTTATTAAGTGTTCAAGCAGAAATCTTGAGTAGCATCACATGCAGAGGCAACAGTGGCTCGGTTGGTAGGGCAGTCATCAAGATAGATAGATTTCTATTACTACACACAAAATACACAAAATATTAAAGATTAACATGGGAAAAATATATCAAAAACCCAGAACTAAAACAAAGAGAGGAACTGAACTGAACTATTATGTGTGATGTAACTGGATAAATTGTGACGAACCCCAGAGTTTGTCCTGATTCCTGGCCAAATGTCAAAGTGCAGCTTACTTTAAAACTCAGTGTTAATGGATTCAAATAAAAGCTGAAATTCTAAATGAACCCATGTTCAGACAGCAGCGTTTCCAATGGTCTGCAGCACTCAAAAGCATTTTTTTACTTTACTATTAATTGAACACATGTGAATGTGCTGGCATCAGCCTAATGTTCATCAGCTCGCTTTACTGTCTATGTTTAGCTGAGCCAGTGGTGGTTGGTTAGTAAGCCATTTCGGTTCAAATTGAAATACCTGTTGGAAGAAGGGTTTAGACATGCAAGGTGCCCAGAGGTTAAATGCCCCGTGACTTTACATAGGCCACCTACAAGTTGACATTTGTGGCTTTGAGTGAATGTTAGATTAATTGTTATGAAATGTAGTGCACACACCCTCAGAGTTAGAGGTTGCAACTGACTTAATTACATTAGCATTTAGCTCAAAGCCTATTACATGAAGTGACATCCACATATTCAAATTATTGCAGGAAACTTTTATTACATTACACATTTGTAGCATTTTCATACAGAGTGAAGCAGACACAAACAAAAAGTAAAGGCTAAGGATCTTATAAAATAAGTTAAACCAGTAGGAATGTTTTTAATGCTGAAATATTATTGCTAATAATTTGTTGTTGCGTCTGTGGTTCGTTCCATTCGTTCCATTACTATTATATATATATATTCTTTTTTTTTTAAAGGGACAGTGTACAATAAATAAGTATGTGAATACACCGCAGATAACGCAGCAGTAATGCTAATTACAATAGCTGAATTTAATCTGTTTTGTCAATTTATTATACTTTAAGTAAACACTGCTACAATTAGAACAACCCTTTAGCTGTTTATAAAAATGAGGCACTGTGAGCGTGCACAGTGTTAAATGGTTGCAATTGAAGGACCAAGTCAATATAGTATTATTCCGGCTACAAGTAAACCTCTGTCAACTCCGAACAGCCCTGCCTCTAAACTAGCATCATTATTCTGTGATATCTTTGTGATAATGGAGTTGTGGTTTAACATGTGTGATGTGATTGTTTCCAGTGTGTTGATGGGTGACACAAACCACCACTGGAGGTTTGTAGAGGTCAGCAGCAAGTGGTTCCTATTGATTTCACTCAGTCACTGATTGCCTTTTGTGCCGCAGTAACAAACTTTCACAGTTGCAATGTTTTTTTTTTCTTGATACATTTTAAAGGCACTAGTGGTTTTAAAAGATGTTGTTTTTGTGAAACTTAAAACACTAAAATAACAAAGAAAACTATATATTTTGTGGGTTAAGGTTTTTTTTTAAACAGCTCTTGTTACAATATTGACGTTTTTATGCAGCATACGTGCTATGGTAGGTCTTCGTCACTACAGCTGCAGCACTAGACTCATAGAAACTTAGCTGACAACTAGGCTCATATCAACAGGCTTCAGCAGTGCCACAACATTGAGACCTTTAGCTACATTACAGTGTATTTAAGACACATTTCACTCTTGATCCCCCGGGGCTGCAGCTTCTATCACTGTTTACTTACGTTACTGAGTGAATCAGAAACATATTTAAACAGTCTAGCAGTTTTTCAGGATTTCTGTATGAATACATACAGTGGATGAGAAAAGATCAAATATGTGACACATTATGATGTTTGTATTTCTAAAGCCTGATTCTGTTTTTAACAGTTTAATGTGGTGGTTTTACTTGGGAGTAACACATTCACATCAGACTTTAATGAGACCTGGATTTTTGAGTAGTTGAGCTCTGCTTTGGGGTATGAAGTATGTGAACTGTTTGTGCGACGTGTTCCACCTCAGCTAAATATACTGCACTGTCAGGTGTATTTATTACGTCTAATCAGAGTTTGACTGACACACATTCAGTCGCCCTGTAAATGAACAACATTTTGGTTTTCAGTTAATTAAAATTGATTGTGTGTGCTGCATTATACATATATGTAAGTGTTGTTAAAGTTAGCCTGCTGATCTCGTTCTGTTTATGTCCTGGAGGCAGCTCTGTTGTTAGGCTGCCATAGAAATTAGTCATGCTGGAATAAACAACATTTCACTAATAATTTGTGCAATATAAGGAATACACTGCACAGTCTATCAAAGTTTGTTTTGTGAACTACATTCTGAAGATCTGCACTCTTTTCCAGTGGGCCTTTTGGTTCCAGAGATTAGTCTATACCTTATTTTCTGTCTCTGGTGACCTCTGAACTCTTCGCTCTGTGGTTTCCATCTCCTCTAACAGCAGCTCAGCAACAGCCTGTTCATATCCTCCCTTTCTCCTCAGATTGCTTTACTGTGCTGGAATTTTCTTTTTTTATTTCTTATTTCCTCCTGCCTTTGTTGTATCTGCTCCTGTGTGACCCCGGTGCAATACAGACTCCTCTATTAAAGAATGTGGTGTGTGTGTGTGTGTGTCTGGGTGTCATCTTGATCCCTCAAGGGTAGAAGCTTTGATCTCTTTCTTCACTTCACTCTGTGTGTCCGGATTGCTGAATCATCTTGTTGTGTGTGTGTGTGTGTGTTTGTGTGTGTGTGTGTGTGTGTGTTTCTTTTAAAATTAGGAGGAGGTGTGAGGCGGTTTTACAGGAATATAGTATATAACACATTGAAGACTGTTTAAAAGTACTGTAGCATTCACAGTTGTTCCTAGTTTGAAAATATCATTCAATTATCTGATACTGCTCCAGCTGCATTTCATTCTGAGTGGCTACATGAAGGAGAAACGGTTTACCAGAGCGGTCCAACTGGTTGTCTTCTATAGAAGCAGCTGTTTAAAATTTAAATCATGTGCGCGGATATCCACTAAAGAAAAGGCAGATATATCACATTTACTAGTGACAGTAGTCTCAAAAGAACGAGAAGCTCGCTTTTAATTCTGGCAAAGGCAGAAATCAGCAACTTTGCTGTGTGAGCCCACACTCACACAGGTTTTCTTGTTGCTGTTTGTTTGAAGGCAGACACTTCCTTAGAGTGTAAGAATAAACTAAAGTTTGTATTTTTATAACGTTTTAGTGCATGTTAACTTTTTACATTGTTCATTGTTCATCTTCAGAATTTTGTTAATGTCTCTATAAGCTTTGATGCATGTCTCATGATGAGCAATCGGTCATTTATTCTATTCATTAGTCCAATGAAGCTACAAAGAAGAGGTCTTGTTACTTTATTTGAATGTTTCCGTTTTAAGGTCTGATATCTAAGCCAAAGGCTACTGTATACACGTTTTATGTCTGGGTCCATTTTGCATTCAGGTGCTGATTTGCCGGAACTACATGGGGAACATGGACATGAATGAGATCGACCACTTCATGCCCATCCTGATGAAGAGGGAAGAAGAGGCTGAGATGACGCCGCTGGTCAGCCGCGGCTCCGCACACTTCATGTGGATCAAACATAGCAACCTTTACTGTATCCATTTCAGTTCACGTCTGATGCTTTGCAGATGTGTAGGACATCCTGTGCTTTATATGTATCACAACTGAGTGAAAGGCTTAGCACACATTGGCTATGATGTGCTAGGCGCTACACTAGTGTATGTGTCTCGTTTTTCCATTGCAAGACCAGGCAGTCAAACTTCCTTTACCATTATTAATTTACGGTAGCATAATATTGCGGCTCTGAGTAAGTGGTATTCCCAGTGCACCGCGTCACACAGCTGAGCTGTTTTACCTCCCTCTGGCCATGTTCTCAATTGCTTGTGAATGTGATGAATTGTTGGTATAATTTCATACACACTCACGGTTTCTAAAATATGTTCACACGTCTCCATCTGTGCTATGACAGATTTAGAAAAAGTCCAGAGGTGTAAACCTTGATCACATATTTCTTTGCTTGTTATTTCTTAACCCTCTTTTCTCAGTGGTGGCGATGACAAAGAAGAATGCCAACGCTGCTCTTGTTTATTCCTTCCTTTACAAAATCATCCAGGTAGGTCTGACTACGTAAGGAAGCAGATACACTGGTGAATACTCGTAGTAAATGTGTTTAAAGGTCAGAAGTTGTAGAGGAAACGAGAATTTGTGGTTTCAGGCGGTTGAGTTTCTATGTTTGGTTTACTTCCCACTGTGTGTGAGAGGTTTTATTAAACTTAACTTGATATATAATTTTGTCAGATTTAGAGGCACTGGTGGACAGACCAGTGGTTGTTACATTTGGACAGAGCGAGGACAAGTGGCTGGTTACGCAAATGTTTGGCAATAGAGCAACTAAGCGCATTTTCCAAAATGTCAAAACCACTTCTGCTACTATATCCTCGTGAAAAGGAAAGTTGTAATGCTGCGCCCTGCTCCCTATATATACCTTCTGCTCAGTGTATCGTTACACCCCCACTGCAAACTATCCTTGTTTCCATGTGCAGGTTTTTAAGGAGTACTTCAAGGAGCTTGAGGAGGAAAGCATTCGTGACAACTTTGTGACTGTGTACGAGCTGATGGACGAGGTGATGGATTTCGGTTTCCCGCAGACAACTGACAGCAAGATCCTTCAGGAGTAAGAAAACCATTTCACAATCTGTGACGCTCCCTCTGAGCACAGCTACTAAACAATGTGCACAGAATCTAAATTCACTGCGTGGGCAGGTTGGTCTCAACAAAACTTTACAGTGATGCAGTTACTGTAGCGCTGCCTAAATCTGTGTTGGCCTTTCAGGTTAAGACTAATCAAGGTGATGAACGCGTAAAATGTAAGTTTTAAGCTCTCACAGGCTGTAATTGCTGCACTCCAGTCTGATTTTAATGTAGCCACATTAGCTCGAGTGGCGCCTGTATCATCCATCAGAGGACAAAACGTGACAACTCGTGGGATAATAGCTCTGTATTTCAAACTGTAAATGACCAGCAGAGAGAAAATATGAGCCTGTGCTGATTCAGCTTCAAGTGCTATTGGCCTGTGTTTTTTCTTTAATTTTTACATTTGTACAGCTTTATTCACTAAGTGAGGTGAACTTGAGCAACCATTCTTGTTTGGGGTCATTTTGTGCTCTCCTTCCCATCGCTTGGTTTCTCAGAGAGGCATTTGTTTCCAGTTACAGTAACAATGTAACCCACGCTTTTGAGCAACGGTAAACTCTATATTTGAAATGCATACATTCACTACACATTATTTATTCTTTTTTGGTAATAAGAGATTAATAGTAAATGTTGGACTCTACAAATCTGCGAATGAATGAATGGAGCTGATAATTACCAGGCTCCTATTGGCACTCGCATACAATGACACTATCAGCTGGACACACTTGAGACTCTCAGAGTCTGAGAAAAAGGCCCACCTGCCCGCCCCTCTCTCTTTTTTGGCACGGACACATCCACTGCCTCTCTGTCTGCAGGCTATTAGAGTTCCCTGACCTTTTCATCCACTAACCACAAAACTCGCTTTCTCTTACATGATAGCGCTACTTACCTGGTAAGAGGATAGATGTGTGTGTGGGTGTAGCAGAGTGAGCGAGTGAGATGAGAGAGATGCATGTGCATGTTGGTGTGTATCTCTGTATGAAACTGTGCGTGTGTGTGTTTTATATGAAGGCGCTGTTATTCTGATGTCAGTTTAATGCCAACCCCACTTCCAAATCTTTTCATTAACATTTGTAAGGAGAATCAGGGCAAGACAGAAGAAGCAGTAAGGCAACAAAACAACCCAGTGCCGACCCTGAGCACACTTGTTGCTGCCTTTCATCTTTCTGTCACACTTTGCTGCATGTCAACATACATTCCAGACCCTCTAGGTGGGAGGAACTGGGACGACAAACAAGGGAGAAAAGCGTTTCCTCAATCCGTCAATCAATCTAAATCTAGTTTATCTAGCACTTCTGTGTTGACTTTACAAATGTACAGTTAAACTGAAAATAAGATGCTTCAGTGAATATTTAATGTTTCTTATTTGTGGCACTTGAATCAAATAGCTTAAACTTACTATAGCAGGAAAAAGCATTATTGCTGGCATAAAGTAGAGAGGAAAAAGGTTTGAACAATGCATTACTTTCATTCATTTCTATTCAGAAACCATAAATCTGTGTTTTTTATAAACTAGACAACACCCCTATAAAAATGTGGTTACCAGAATCACATTATCCACACTGTAATACTGATGTGCAGCCAGGTTTTAAATTAGAAACTACAAATGAAGCACACACTGTACTTAAACAACTGAAAGGAAAATTCTTACAGACATACATGATTGTGACACCAATTTCTGGATTTCAGATTTTCTATACTGATCCATCCACAAAAAAATCATAAATCATGAATGCTGCATTGTTATATATTAACTCTCCTGTGAGCTTTGCACATTTAAGTCATTCTTCAAGAGAGGCACGGCAAATTCATGTGTAACATTGGATCGTTGACTGTGGGGGAAATAGGAATGCCTGAGGGCAGGAAGGAAAGGTAAGGGACACTTAGGGGAGTATGAGGGAAGAGAAAGAGTCAGAAGAGGGGCCATAAAGGGAGGGGTGAGAGGCTGCATCAATTTAAATGTGTCAAATTCAAATTTCAGCGCACGTTTCAGTTTGAGAAATTAATGGGATAAAATGTAAGTAGATCATCTACGTGACATCTGTACCATGTCCTTTTGTGATAGTCACATCGTCCACAATTCAAAATGTTTCCAACTGTCTAATGAACTATTTGTCTCTTATGTGTAAGAATGTACTTTTGTTATGTCATAACTAAATGTGCTAGATGGAAATGAATTCGGTTTAGGTACATAGATTTCTTTACTTTCATCATTTTTGCCAGTTTAGCTAAATTAAGCTAAAAATGTAAATATGTTGACTAGATGCATTTCTTTGATTTTCTGCAAAACATCACATATGTTTTAGGGAAAACTGAGTTGGTGGTATAATATTCAGTCAGCTGTGCAGCAGAGATGAAGCCGGTGAGACGTGGCAGGGGGCAGTTGGTAAAAACAGGGCTGCTCACGTGTTGTTTATCTTACTATAGCTTCCTTCTATTCTCATGACAAGTCATTATGTCTCCCTGGACACACGCACAATTAGACTGAGACTGGTGCAACCAGCTCAGTGTTGCATGGATTAATAAATAGACAAGATTCTTCCTGGTAAGCTTGAGACAAGTGTTGATGTTGTGGCCTTTGCAGCCCAACCAGCAATCCTTAGTCCATTATGTATCATCTAATGATCAACGCGTGCATCAGATAGTGTAATGGTTGAATTTCCATCATTAAAAATAGTAGGAAATTGATTATTTAAGAAAATGACAAGACTTGTAAACTCTAAACATGTTCTGTTATTTCCTGCAGAAATAAGCTGAAATTAGCTTTTATTTACCAAAGCAATACCTAAAATCACAGTGTCATATAAAGAACTTCACAAAAGTGTCATTGTTTTCTGTTGCTGCAGTCAAAATCAATTTATGTAAATTCCCATTTTCCAAGTCACCCATGATTAATCTTCAGTTCCTCAGCTGAGATAGGCTTCATGTTGCATGATGAGCACATCTTACACACATCTAGAATCTTATGTTGTAGATGCCAAAAATATTCCTCCTCTCTACAGATCTTAAAAGAATGTGAAGAGATTAAGTGTCACTACATGCTCCGATACCTCCCCACAACCATCTTTCTCAAACACGGTACAGTCCTGCCGTTAGATTTCAGACTAGGTTAATGAATTATAAGCTTCATTCGTTTTCCGTTTTTTCAACACAGCAGGATTACAGTTTGAGCTGAACGTATCTCTGCCTTTGTGTCTTGTAGGTACATCACGCAGCAGGGTCACAAGTTAGAGGTCGGTGCTCCTCGACCTCCTGCTACTGTCACCAATGCTGTGTCTTGGCGGTCTGAGGGCATCAAGTACAGGAAGAACGAAGTTTTCATGGATGTCATTGAGTCAGTAAATCTATTGGTGAGGACAGCATTTGGTTAGTTAAACAATAACTAAAGCATAACGAATCAATGTCTTTTGTGGCCCAGTTTGGTTTCTACAGGTTGTTATGATTTGCTGGGAATGTTCAAGCAAATCAGTAGAATGAAATTCTCATTGATCTTCTGATTCCATGGCTACCAAGAGAGCAGTTAACTTGCTCCTGGGTTTGACACGTATTTCACTATAAATAATGCAACAGGCTTGTGTCTAGATTTACACTCAGTGAAACAGATGTTACTCATAACTGCACACTGCAGATTTATCATACAAGCGCACCATACGGGCAGAAACAGCTGCAGCATGGTGTGTTTTACTTTTATCAAAACCATAATGTGGTTACAACAAGTAGGATAGACATAATGTGTCTCATATTTTTTATATTTATTACACACTGAAAACAAGATTTGCTGGATATATCGACTTGATGTTTAGTGATGAAGTAAGGAAATTAACTATTGTATATACATTTGCTTTGTGATAGCTGCAACAGACCATATTAATTTTATAGTTTAACATCATAACAGTATTAATTATCCATCATCATTTGTTGTTTAATCATTTTTCTAAAGCTGATGGATTGTTTTGAACAGGTTCATTTAAAATAGATGGCCGAAGTGTTGAGGCTCCAGGCTAAGCCGCTGTGTTAGTGCTAAAACTGTCTCTGTCAAAGCCTGTTTTGACTTCACCAAACAATTCCTCCTCTTTCCTTGAATTGAATTGCTAAGGAAATGGTCTCTAATAGCAACAATCCTCCATTTTTTTCTACTTCAGTTTAATACTTTGGTACATTTATGTGCTGATGTTAATAAGCTACATAATAAACCCATTTATATGAAAACATACCTGAACACGGCATCTTTCAAAGCCAGAAAGAACAGAAACGTTTCTCCTTTAACATTTCTTGTCCTTGACGCAAAACCACAAGGACGCCTGAACAACTTTTTAGAAGTCAAAGGTGCTCCAGGTGCAACTATCTATCTTTTGAGACATCTTTTTTTCACCTTCACACCAGGAGCTTACTTACATTTCTCACACTTTATGTGTGTGTAACTCTGACTTACTGCTGATCTGGATTTTACTACTAGGAAAGCTTTGTGAATTCAAATTTTCCCCTGCTAAAATAAACTCTAAAGCTGATATCAATTCAAATATTTAAGAAGGCACTGAAAAAGTGATGTTTAATGTTCAATGTCTTTTCACATAGGTGAGTGCCAACGGCAGTGTCCTGCGCAGTGAAATAGTGGGCAGCATCAAGCTCAAAGTAGTCCTGTCGGGGATGCCTGAGCTCAGACTGGGCCTCAATGACAAAGTGCTGTTTGAAATCACAGGCCGTAAGTAACAGTGAGTCAAGCTCGGTGCCTGCAGGTAATTGTGTGCAGAAGCATGAGCACACACAGTGGGTTTTCACATTCAGCAAAGACGAGAGGCTCAAAGTGTACAGTGTGTTGAAATACTTCTCAACCACCTCATTTTCATAAGAATGCACTGGAATCATGCTTAATGATTCCCATCCAGTCGCAATTACTTTCCTTTGCTTGGCAGATGCTTTTATCTAAAACGACTCACAAGTAGCTCGAGCTCAAGGACGCTCCTGGTATGAGGGATGGGTTAGGAGTTTGGGCTGGGATTCCATCCTGCCACCCTCGGCTGATAAAGTCTGACGTTTCCCACTGAGCTACCAGGCTATGTTAAAGATACGGACGCCATGTTGTTCAGATTAATGTAGCTTTCCGTTCGTTCTAACTGAATGACTAAAACACATTTTTAACAGATCACGTGAAATGATGATGACCTCAAACCCCTACCTCCACCCTTTTCTGTCTAAAGCACTTCATCCTTCCTCATCTTCCTTTTCCTCTCTTCCTACTTTCCTCGCTTTTCCAGTAATGTCTCCCACTGCTAAACCCCACCTTCCCCTCCTCATTCTCCTTTGCCTATATCCCCCCACCACCACCACCACTCCTTATTGAAGGAGAAACGCTCCGTCACTGTCTAGCCTCTTTGCCTCTGAGTTAATCCTCACCCCAGGCTACAGCCCTGTAGATGAAAGGTGAGGGTCTCAGGATATCCTGTATGTGCAACCCACAACCCCCTGCTGTCCATTGCAGTCTGGGAAATAACACATCTTCAGAAAATGGACAATCAACAAGCACACTGGTAGATTCAAGAACACACACCCACACGCTGAATGTTTATACAGATATTAAAATGTGTTTTGCACATTCAGCAGATACACGTTTCACATATCATTTTTGCTGTGATTTGGTGATTTTCGTTTTGCATGATGTGCACTTTTTTAACACAGCTCGATGCTTCCTAAATAAGAATAAATCATTAAACACTGCCCCCCGCTGGCAGAAAATGAGAACTGTGATTATAGAGATCAAAGCTAAATTTCACACAGGCTACAGTTTTACAATTGACCAGTTGAAACTGGTACATTAAAAGGGAAATGTTCACAAAAAAACGGCGGTGTAGAAATTAGTGCCTACAGATGCTTATATCGTCCATTTGTTGGTGCATATGTGTAATTTTGTGGACGTCATGATGATTGGAAGATAATTTTTCACCCCATGAGGACACCATGAGATGACGTGTATTAGACATGATGAGCAACTCACAGTATTTTTATTATCGATTAATCTGCTTTGAGCCGAAATATTGTTACCCTACCAATTTTACTGTGCAACAGCAGATAGAAAACAGGTTAGGTGTCTTCTGTCACCTACTGTGTATTAAAAGCATGGACACAGGTGAGAACAGCCTTAAAGTCAAACCACAGGGGAGACTGTTACATCTTCAGTCCACACACACACACACCCTTGTCTGAGTGTCCCATATGACCTTTATTTCCTGTCCTGTCTTTGTAACGCAGCATGCGAATGTCGGGTACATCCAGCATGTGTGTTAGGGACACAGAAACAATCAGAACAAGAGCAGTATTTTGCTTCTCCAGTATTGTGTTCTCTGCAGACCTGACCTCTTTTAGTCTCCACTCGTGTATTAGGAAATGACCTCCCACACACACAAACACACACATGCATGACACACAAGCAAAATCAATGAAGAAATGAGCAAGTTAACCACATCTGTAAACACAGGCATGCTCTAACCCCTGCACATACACACACACACACACAGAAAGAGAACAATGGACAAGGAAGCTGCATACACAAACAGACACACACACTCTCTATCTCAAACAGGACCGGTCCAGGGTTACATTTGAAGCAGGGGGAGCAGGCGTTAGCTGACTGTTGAATGGCAGATTTAACTACATTTACAACAGTTTTCCACCACTCAGCAGCCTTCGTTAACCACAGAGGCTGAGAATATCGCGCCTTCCTCCAGCACACTCCAGATCGCTGTAGCTACAGCATTGCCGTCTGTGTCTGGCAGTTCAGGCACCCCCTACTGACATAAATGTTAATGCACTTTTTCAGTGGTACATTAAGTTATATGGTGAGTAAAACAGTGTGACAACGCCTACGGGTACAAAGATATTTCTATATGTTAATACACACATTAGTTCAGGTGTGGGGGTATTTCAGAGGCAGCTGATTAGGCTTCAGTGAAGAGAAAGACAATGGCAGCAGATTTTGAAGACAAACTGTGTGTGTTTATGCGTATGTGGCAGCTAAATGATTGTTCAGTGGGGGACAAGAGGAGGACAGATGGATTTGGTAGCACATTGCGCTTACTTTGTGAGGCAGACTGAGCGAGTGTGTGTCAGTCATCATTACTTTGACCTTGATTTTCCCAAGGCTGCGTGAAAAGCTCTCCATCTTTTTTTGTACACTTCTCTGTGTGTGTGTGTGTGTGTGTGTGTGCCAGGAGAGAAGAGTAAGACAGTAGAGCTGGAGGATGTGAAGTTTCATCAGTGTGTGCGTTTGTCACGCTTCGAGAACGATCGGACCATTTCTTTCATCCCCCCTGATGGCGAGAGTGAGCTCATGTCCTACCGTCTCAACACTACAGTGAGTAGGACACGCAAACCAATCTCACACAACCTGCAGTACACCCAGAGAACACACTCTGCCCTGCAGTGACTGTGTCTTCAGATACCACCACAATTTACAACCTGAGCCTTATTTTTTCTTAATTCACATTTAATACATTTTGTGTTGTTGATTTGCTTCCATCTTGGAAAATATATTAAAGTTCATTGTTCAGATTATCTTTCCTCAGTACTTACTTATATTGTGAAAATATTTTTTATCATAATTTAAAGATAATAATAGGTGTGAATGATAATAGTTTTTTTTGTATTCATTGGGGAAGTACTGATGATTCTGAGTCGCTGAAAGTCTCATTCACTGGTTACGTCTGTTGTGATGCCCCTCTGACCCTGTCCACACTCTCTCTCCGACAGGTGAAGCCTCTAATATGGATCGAGAGCATGATTGAAAAGTTCTCTCACAGCCGCGTGGAGATCAAGGTGAAGGTAATGACTGACACATGCAGTACACACAGTACAATGTCCTTATTCATTTAAATAATCACATGCTCTTTACTGTAAAGACCTTTGGTGACATTTGAACTGTGTCACTTTCCACAGGCTCGAAGTCAGTTTAAGAACCGGTCCACTGCCAACAATGTGTCTATTTTTGTGCCGGTGCCCAGTGATGCTGACTCGCCCAAGTTGAAAGCCAGCACAGGCAACGCCAAATGGGTGCCTGAGAAGAATGCGGTGCAGTGGAACATCAAATCTTTCCCAGTTAGTGTGACCTACACACAAAATATATCACTTTCTAACCAGAAGTATGTTTAATATATGTAGATGCTGAAGGTGCCACAGTGCTATTAAAGTCAGGGCAGCTTCAGCAATATATCCAGTGGTTAAAAGTACCTAGTTACTCAGTTGACTTACAGGTGTGACATATTTACTTGGCCAAATATTGTACTTTGTTGTAATTCAACAAAACAGGCTACTCTCGTTACTAACAGTGAGTCATTTTTGTACTTTAAGTATACTTTGCTTTCACATTTTTTAACTTGCTCATCTACACTGTGACATTGAAACTTTTAATTGTGTAGAAGATGCGAGAACCTCCTCCAGCTCTGATAATACTTTATGTGTACGTTAGTTTAAGTGTCAAAGAACGAAGCTGTGTAGATTGTGATTATTACAACCATGCACACATAAACACACACTATCCCATTTTATCTCGCTCTTTATCTGTTCCTTTATAGTCTCTGTGCGGGTTTCTGCAATCGCCAAAATATAAACTCTTCAAAAGAAGTGTTTCAAAGCCTTTTAAACAATCTCCTTGAGCATTAATTCACTTCAGGTTCCTTTTATCTGTGTAGTTCAGCTATCTCTTCAGTAATTCGTTATGCCTTCAGCCTGTCAAGCAGGGTTAAGAATTGTCATTACTGGTGGCATATTGTCATCCAGCTTGTGTGCGCGTCGGCAGAACATTTTTCTTTGTGGCCGTCGCTGTTTGAATGCTATAAAATCACATAGGTTTACATGGTTTAATGCTTCGCTTATAATGTTTCATGGAGGTTTGTGGGAAGAAGCATGAGGCGTATAAGTGTGTTGTGATAAGAAAGTGGTAAACACACTAATCTTCGGTCCATTAGCCTTCAGCTCCATCCACATTTTAACCATTCTGCCCTGCAATCAGACTTCCTTACAAAGCGCAGCGCATAGAGCTCTTATAAATTAGTCAGTTTGCTGTTGGCTAGTTTTGAAGCAGAATGTATGTATCATTTATTGGTTGTGAATAGATTATGCAAAAATATGTTTTTCAACAGCTGTAGGCAAGAGTGGAGATAAGAGGGTTTTGCATAGCAGCTGTGTTATGGCAAGCTAAGATACACTTTCTGACCACTTTGTTAGGAACACCTGGGTGGGGTGCATTATATTAGGGTGCTTCTAATGTTCTGGCCAATCTGCTTACTTACTGCAAGACTCTAACTTTTTAGCTTATGGTGGGATGAATCTTAAATGGGAAGTAGTGATTTGAAACAAATTCATGCAGTACTTACTGCCAGGACCAGAATACAGTGATTAAACAATTTTATGTTTTAGAGTCTAGACATGTTCGACATATTCTAAATCCTATAAACGCATGCCTGGTTCGCCTTAGTGTGACATGGGAGTTGCCTCGTGTTGTTTTGATTGTGTATTTATCTGAGTTGGATACCTGGGAACAGAATTCAGCAGACAACAGACTGACCTGCAAGTGAACATCACTCAGAGTTTCATGTTTTCCCAGATTTTTTTTCTTCTTCTTTTCTTTCTGTGTGTGTGTGTGTGTGTGTGTGTGTGTGTGTGTGTGTGTGTTTAGGGTGGAAAGGAGTACATGATGCGGGCACACTTTGGGCTACCCAGTGTGGAGAGTGACGAGATGGAAGCAAAAAGACCGATCACAGTTAACTTTGAAATCCCATATTTCACTGTGTCTGGAATCCAGGTTGGACACAGTACTTTTTAAAAATGACTCTCCCTTTTTCTAACTGCACTTTCAACAATGCGCTAATTCTTATTCACACATGGCTGCATTGCAATGAGAATGCAGTGGCCGTTACTAATACCAGAATAAATAGATAACTTATTAAGTCTTTTCACAATTCTGAACATTCCTGCTGTTTAAAATCTCCTTATACACTGCGTCACAGCTCACTCTCCACTGTGGCACAGTAAATAGAGCAGCAGTCAAATGGTAATACCTAATAAATAAGATTTCCACCTATGTTCAACATACACGTTGTCATATTGTTATTGGTCAAACCTGTTAAGATGAACAAGGCTTTTTAAAAAGCTAGGATGTGTTTAGACGTATTAGACAATAACATAATTATATTAAACTGCCTGTATTCCCCAGGTGCGTTACCTAAAGATCATAGAGAAGAGCGGTTACCAGGCATTGCCATGGGTGCGGTACATCACACAAAGTGGAGGTGAGTACTAACACTCACTATCGCACACCAACAGACACACATCTTACTGACTGTGGGCTGTTTTTAAAAGGAGACGTACTGGTTATACTTTTTTATAGCTGTAAGGTAACATAGGATGAGAGACTGCGGTGCTAAGAAGCTACTTTAGAATGATTCAACCAACTACGTGAACATTTCAAGTTTATGGTTACAGGGTTAGGGTTAACTTTAAATTCACATTCAGTTTGATTTAACATCCAAAAACCAAACCTAGGCTGTGGGGGGCAGTTTGATTGACAGGTCTAATTATTTCTAAAGCGCATTAAAAACGACAAATGTGTTGAAAGAGAAGTTGAACATGCAATTACACACATAATACGTGGATCATTAAGTTAACAGTAATAAGCAATAACCCGATGATAACAGTCTGTGTTGTGAACTTCAGTCATGTTGTTGTGATTTTTATTTATTTCTTTTGGGCCCTAAAAGCAGGATCAAGTACGAAACACATTAGAAAACCAGAGGTTACCCCCAGGTGAAATGTGATGTTTTCCTTGTGAGAGCAATGTGGGAATCAGTCTTTCTTCATCACTATTCAGTGCCCCAGGAATGAACCCAGCTATACAACGTCCATCATATCCATTACCAGGCTGTGTCACCATGAGTCATAGCCTCAGGGGCTTAGAGTGTCACCACACATGACTCTGAGATTAGAAACTTTACAAACCTGCTAGTCTGAGAGATAGATTCATTTGTTCAGGGTTGGTTAAAATACTTTCTGTCATCCAAACTTGAACAGGGCTACAGCAAAGTCAAGAAAAGGCAGACAAGTTTGTTTGCAAAGCTAAGACCTAGGATGCCAAGATTCATTCACTGCCCTCCATTCATAAGGATGGCACCAGAGGAGACAAGGATCTCAAGATTCTTAAGTGTTTGTGAGCGATGAACGTTTATCAAGACGCTAACCTGAGATTTTACTTTTAGAACATGTTGAAATAAAAACAGTATCTTTTTGGGCAGGTCACACGTCACTGTAAATTACCACGTTGAAGTTACAGTATATTGATGAGACTGCAGCAAAATCCTTCTCAGTAGCTCACTAGTTTCGATAGGTGAGGGCAAATGCAAATGATGTAGAGATTGAAGCCCAATATCTCTGCTGGACCACTGCCAGAAATCCTTAGGTTTTCCACCTGTCCTACACCCTAGGAATGAACCTGACACAATTACATCAATCATTTCCATTTCCTGGCTTTGTCAGGTACGAATCAAGGGCTGCGGAGGTTGAATGATGCCACTGAGTGCCAGGAGGCTCCCAGATTGGCACTCAGCAAATGCCAAGGTTACTGCCGTCTTGCTGTAACATCAGCAAGGAAGCAAAGGAGAGGGAGTGAAAGGGGAAGGACAAAAGACGAGCATGTGCGAGAGAAAGAAGAGTGATGGAGTTAGAGGGACTGGAGAGGAGGCTATCGTCTTTCTCTTATTGTTACAATCAGCAGCGCAGAGAAGGAGGGTTAGAAAAGAAAGTTATCACATTTCACTCCGCACTACACATATACACACTCTCTGATTATACAATACCCTGATACTGTAGACCCACTGTGCTGGTGCTGACTTATTAATGAGTGATGAACAGGCATTTGTCACTGACTTAGACTGCTGTTCACAGCAGGGAGCATTTCAGAGGGTTAAACTTCCTACACAGGCAAAAGTAATTATGTGAGCGTTATTTAGTTTTTATCCTTTTAAGGTTTGATACTCGTGGACATTAATCAGCTGCTACCCGCTACCTTTACTTTATTCTTGTGGAAAGGGGAATACCATTTCTTTAAGAGAGAGCCAAAACCTTGATGTTACCTCTTTTCAACCAGCTTCTGAAACCCAATGTTTATTTAGCACTTCTGTAATCGTTCTCTCTCTGAAAGAGATAAATGTGTTTCTGGGGTTTACTGCTTTTATTTTAAGTCCAATCCATTGGAATCCACTGCAGCATCTGCTATTAGATGTGGACAGTCCTTGAGTGTCAGGCAATAGTGTTTAACCTCCAATACGCTTTGAATAATAGGGTTTGTTAGAGGCTACTAAAACACCAACTGAATAAACAACAATATTAGATAGCTTTTGAAATTTACCACCATTATTATCTGGACTTATGGAGTGACAGGGATAGGGGTATTGTGATGCTGACAAAGGCTTCCCCCCAAATTATTACCACAAAGGTGGAAACATCAATTTGTTTAAAACGTTTTAGCACTAACATTTCTCTTAAATGAAATTAGGAAGTACACAATCATGTGTGGACATGTTTGTCATAGAACAACATCTAGTATTATCGCAAATATTGTTTATGGATATGATATGGCTTAAATTGGCCCTGATGTGACGTGCAGAGGTAATAATGTGTGTTAAAACTCTGCTGTTACATTTCTTGGCAGATTACCAGCTCCGGACAAACTAAAGGGCGTCTATGCTGCTAGACGGTGGATATTTTGTTTCTCTGTCTGTCCTCCTCTATCCTTTCTGCACTCCTCTACTCTACTTCATTTTATTCAGCTGCTGTCTGCAACAGACAGCAAAGGACAAGTGCCGTCCCACTCTGAATGGAAACAAGACATCATCTCTTCCTCCGAGACTGGCGCAACTCAGACGGGAAAGGCTGTTTCATCAACTCTGACCTGTGATTTATTTTTTAACTGTTCCTCAGGACTCCAGTGAAACAATTTCATATGTGAATAATGAACTGATAATTTTGTGACACTCTCTCGTACTGGCACGCTCTAATTTCCTCACTTTTAATATGATGTCCCTCAAGGTTAATTCGGAGTGGGATTCTGGGAACAAAACATTATTTTTAATCTAATTTTCCCTTAAAAAAAACATATCCAAATATTAAAATGTGAACTTGATTGACTTGCCAACTATAAACCAACAAATTATACTGTGTCGATATAGGAAACTGTGACTAAAATGTTGTGAATTTTGTTTTCCAAATCAAGTTTGCCATGAACTCCAGCTGGGACATTACCATTCTGTAAAAGTTATATTTCTCCATCCAGCATTTTAATGTTTGAGCATCTGTGAGCACCTCTTAAATACCTATAACTTTTTATTTGTTACCCTTATAGCTAGACAACAGATATATTATTGTGTCATTGCCTTAAAAAATTGTCACCTTTAGCACTGTGAACATAACCCCCAGTGCACTGAAACTAACACCAGCAACCAGATCAATGATTAATAAGGCACAATATTGTCAGAGGCGTTGGCAGTGTAATATAATACCACTGACACACTCCCATGGGGCCTGTAACCTTGTCCTTTTGCTTGGAATCAGCTTGCAGCTTTAAGGTACATGCAAGGAATGAACATGGAGCATTTTTTAAATCATATTTCTATCTGTTGTTTATATTGTACTTGTTAGACCCATGTGGAAAATTCTCTGAGGGAGAAGAAAGGGTTTTCTATAGGATGGTGGGGACAAAGGTAAAACACCAAAGGGATTTATGTCTTTGCAGAATCTGGGAATATTGACAATACAGTATATTGGGGTAATTGATTTTTCACGACTCTTTCTTTCTTTAATATGTCAACCTCCTCGAGGTCTGTATTCTTCTTCGGAGCTGTTTGTGGTGCAATTCACTCTCTCAGTTGTGCATTCTGTGCACCGCAGTGGTTCAGCTGTAATGCTAACAGCCTCGAAGAGAATCCTGATTTGATTTATTGCAACTCCCTGTTACAAACAATCCATTATCTTTTCTGGGGATGTATTTCAGATACCAATGAGGATTTTTAATAAGTGTGCATTTTGTCTTAATTTATGAACTGCTGTTTGTCCATAGGAAGCAAAGGGATATATTTGGAAATAAACATTTTTTGTATCATATTTTGTAGGATTTTTTGTGTGTGTAGTTCATAGACATGCGTATCCATGTTTTTGCAGGAAGTTAGATGGGGAGATTGATACCCCTATTACATCTGTGCACTTAATATGAAGCCAGAGGAAGAAGCTTGTCCACATAGCTGGCCATAAACAATGGGGAAACAGCTTGTCTGGTTTCATCCAGAGGTAACAAAATACCAAATGCAGCAAATGTAAAGCTCACAAATGAACCGTGACAAAATGTTGAACTGGCCTATTATGTATGTTTTTACTCTCTGGAGATTAAAAGTATATTTCCCTGCAATCAATAGTACTTAAACCCCAATTCCAGTTGACTCATATATAGTAAAAGTTACCTCAAATAGAAACCTACACAGTGGTGCAGGTAGCAATATACTTTAGGTAAAATGAATAATATTTGGACTAAGTAGTAGTAGTAAGTGCTCTAGCAGAACACATTTAGTCTGGTTTATGTTCTTTGTTTTCAAGTGTTCTCCAGTGTTGGATTGACAGAAAAGCTCTGAATCCTCTCCTCCCACACAGTCCTCTCTCTTCAGTATCAAACCTGCCTGCCTGTTCCCTCTGCTCACCACTTCTTGCTGTCACGCATGGATACACAACGTGCCATTGCTACTGTATACTGTAGGTCAAATGAAAGATTCATGTAAGTAAGGATTACAGGATTTTCTGTATGTGATTTAAAAATGCAGTGTGGGCCTTTTTTTCTGCGTGTGCTAGAGAGAAAGGGAGAGAGAGAGTGGTGCTAGTCTATCCCAGCCCCTACAGATCACTGCCTTGTGCAGCCTTGTGCATTGTGGCTTCAGTTTGCTGCCCGTCATCACACCAACAATGGTTAACTGTGTAACCCCTTTTGTCTCAAGGTAATAGGCTATGCGGATGTGCATACAGATAAAGAAGCACAACAGACAGACACACAGAGACAGACACAAATGAGGATCTTTTTTGACATTTCTCTGTAAGGTGAAAGCTCCAGGACCTTCTGGGGCTTTGGAAACACTCAACAAACATTAATGACCTTCATTTGCCACTTAGCGTTTTTCATCTTCTTGCCTTAATAGCGTCTGATCAGAATGTGAGCTTGTTGTGCTTCAGTAAAGGTGAATGTTCAAACACCTCTGCAAACATACAGATGTAACAATGTGCAGCTGTGTCAGCAGCATACGATTGAATCATCATATTCGGTGAAATATGATTAAGCATTCAGACAATGTAGTTCAAGCTTGTGTAAGTGCACTGAAATTCTACTGTATTACTGGCCATGTTGTGACAGATTTAATGTCACTGATTATTTCCCAACAGTTATTTTACCTTCTTTGTAAGAAATGATAATGAGTCTGAGCCAAAAATACATCTGATAAATCAAGCAAAGTGTCAGAACTACAATTCATTTTGTGACCACAGGAACACGCTCAGATTACAGAGCTGTTAAATTGTAAAAATGAAAGAGATTTATAATAATCTAAATAAAGTAAGTCATGTTTTCTGTGGAGTTTCAGGTAATTAAAAGAAGCTACGTTGATATTCTGAAAAAACATACAAACTATTACTATTCCAAATTTGGCCCTTGTTTTACAAACCTTTTTTGTGTAGAAAGATCCTAGTTTCTTGAATATGACTGTGTCACATTTTGTGAAAAAGAGACACGAAGTCAACCACATTTTTTAAAACTTTGGCTAGGTGTCAACTAGCTTCATCTTGCTTAAAGCTGCGTTACTATTTTGTGAGCCAGTAGGGGGCAGTAAAAAAGAAACATGCAGTAACACATTATCACATTACATTTCATTTCAGCTTTTGTTGCACTTAATTGATTAATAAGCAAATACAGCACTTGCAGATATTCATCAAGAGCTGTGCAAAACATGAAAACCTGGAAGCTCTTGTGTCTTTGGATCTGATTTGGAGTTTTATTATCTGCCAGCAGGAACTGATGAGAACAATAAGAAAAACAATGAGTTAAGGCTGATAAAAATAAAGTAGAGCTGACAAGTTTGGTGATTCTCCTTGATTCCGCACATCTGATCATTTCGTACAGTTGATATAGTGTTAATATCAAAAATACAGAATAAAGCATGTACAAGAAAAAGATGGTGCTGCAATATTATATAGATCTAACAATACTATGTTGATTTGCAAAGAAACAAAACAAAAGACATTGATACATTCTAAAGTGCCGCAATCATCATGTTGTCTTGTATCGTGTACTGGGATCCAGTCTGTCATAATACGAGAATCACTGTATGAAGATATTATTAAAATGAGCAAATGAATTAGATCAAGTCATTTACTGACCATCCAAACGTTTTGACTACAGTCAAATTCATTGGCTGAATATTTTTTCTAACTTCATGTGAACGCGAACAGAATCATGAAGAAGTTTTAAAAACATTCCTTTTTTATACTCATCACTTTTTCTGTAATTTCTATTTGAAGTCGCATCAGTCACATCACTTCCTTACATTATTGCTCCCTAAACCACAACCTCTTAACACTTTCTTTGTTTTGTTTCAACATCATGTCCCTTTAGTGACGCAATTTAACTAAAATTTGTGCTTTTTGTTTGATTGAATCCCCTTAAATACCAATTAAACAAGCCTTTCCTTGTTTAGCATGCTTTTGTGCTGGTGACCTGCATACTAACACTGTCTGTACCATGCTGTGACAGGCACCAGTGTTTGGTTTTTAGTCCAATGTAAATGGTGCAGTGTAAAAAGTCTTCTGGTTTTAACTTTCAGGTACCACTCACATGCAAACGACATGCCACAGCATCTGACTTTGTACCAGTTCATGTGTAGAAAAACCCTGAATTGGGACAATTTTCAGCTGTGAGCTTTGCCATGTAGTAATCGGTTCTGGTGTGTGTCTCTCTTTAGTCTATTCATCCTTACTCTGTGAGTGAGATTCCACCGAGCAGATATTCCAAGTTCAACTCATTTTTATCTCAAGCACGTTCTATTCAGCTGTTGTCAAAGTCGAAGAATGTAAGGGATGAATCTTGATTTAATGAGATTACTTAGAATTTCTCTTCTCATTTATGTTTCGACATGAAAAGTCCATAATATACAGTTGATTACATCTCATATGAGGTTAGCCAGACTGGAGGTAGTCTCTCTGCGACCTTGGCGGTCCATGTGTCCTGAAACAGTGAAGATATTCAAAACCCGGTCCACCAATCTTCGTCCATGTCTTGTCCTCTCAAGCAGAACCACCACAACAGAGTATATCCCGACGCCCACCACTGCAGCCCCTCCTCCAGCAACCAGAACCACTCCAGAGATGTACATGTCATTAAGGGCTTGGCCAGGCTTTGGCATGTGGTTAACCAGGGCCAGATGTAGTAGAACCCCTCCACAAATCAATAGTGACAGCCCGGTAATCAAAACCACAAGGAGGTCCGATAAGCCTCCACTTTTCAACATGTCAATTCGCTGTCGGCTTCGAACACAATTCATGTCCTGCACAGCAGAACTGAGGAGTTGTTTAAGCAGGACCCCCAGGGCTAGAAGGCAGAGCGCTGTACCTGCACCCAGCCGCCATTCACTTGAGACACTAGTGGTAGTAGAGAGAAGTCCAACTCCTCCTAACCCACAGCCCAGAATTAGAAGTACAGCCACGCAGTAGCAGAGCAGAGACTTTCCTGGATCTCTAAACCACCACAGCTCCACTTGCTCCTCCAGAATGCTGTGCTGAATTTGAGCTGGGTCTGCTGGTCCATTTAGGCCCTGCTCAGGGCTTCTGGGGCCCCTCACGGGGGGAAAGCTGTCCAGTTCAGGCATCCTGATGCCACTCCCAGCCTGCTAAATAGAGTCGCCACCACCACAGGGAAAAACAAGATTCAAATAAGAATCTTTTGCTCCTTATTTCATTTAGCAAAGGCCAAACCAATGGTCGGGACCAGCAGCAAACTCCAGAAGTGTTCCAAGAGTTGTTCTGTGTCTTATCCTGAATATCAGAAATGTTGGTGGCAAATCCAAAGAGCAAATGAGGGTAATGCACCAAATGTCCTAAAACATTTTACTAATCTCAGTGTATAGTAGTTTTCTCTGCCTTGATAGAAGTACAAAGGTTCCACAAAGACAGTTCAGCTCTGCAGCTGTTGTTTGAATAAAAATCCTAGAAGCTCAAACCAGCTGGAAACAGAGATAATCCAAACCGACCTTATTGAATCAACATCCAATCAAAGAATCCAAACATCCACAGAAATTTGAATTTGGTTTTGCAGGGTGGCAGCATTCACCTGGAAGAGAAGACAAATTTACATGTAATGAGGTTTGTAAAGTTGCAATGCAACCTGCAATTTATTCAGAAGTTTAAGCTATATGCTCATGGGTGCCTTTGCTGACAACTGTGTAGTTTGCTATCCCATAAGAAATATGCATGAGGTAGGTTGTTATATCAGCATGTTGCACGTTAGAATATGCTGTTATTGTGATGCAACAAGGAATAAACTATTCAACAAAAAAACAGACCAGTTATTTCAGAAAATAAATGACAGCACACAAATAGATGCAGACCCCCGGTCCAACAGAGAGATTCAGTCGAGTCTCATCTCTGAAGAGATCCATTGTAATATCAGTTTTGCATTGTGGATGACCTGATATGCACAAGATGAGTAACATTACATTAGATAAAAATACTGTTTGTGCTAACTTCCAGTGGACTGTAGCTCACTGAAGTCATGTTGTAGTCTGCCAACGAGGTTTTTCAGCAGGCCTTGTCAACCCTTAGGCGCTTATAACTAGATTACACTGACTCTGACCACACATACGTAGCAGCGCTTATGGATGTGAAGGAGAACAACCAAGAGGTCAGAGAAACAGAACTTTGTAGGAAGTTACTCTCCTAACATTCTGTGTTGGTGTACCTTTGCCGGAAGAAAGTCCATCAATTTAAGAATGCACACACGGTTTGCACTTGCTGCTTTGACTATGTAGGGAAAGAAATGTGTGCTGACACAGGCAACCTTTTCTATCTCTCATTATCACTATGCTAATGAGTTGCCACTACAGAGGCGGCTCAATAAAACAAGCATCAGCTGCTGATAGAATAAACAATACCCATCCACAGATGCACACACGCACACATCAAACAGCTAATGCACAAATGTGAATTTGCTGACATCCTCCCAAACACACCCACACTAGCTCACCTGATGGATTCTCCCATTTGAACTTTCCACTATCTTAAGCGCAACCAATCCCTTTCCTTCCTATGTGTGCATCGTCTACGCTGTACTGTTGTATATTTTACCACATCCCAGGTAAAAGCTAATTATTTTTGCCATATCCAATTCCCTCCTCTCTCTTTCTTCAGTATTTGTCTTAGCTCAGCATATTGATCCTCTCTACTGTAGTTTGCAACCTCATCACTGCCCCATAATACAATCATGTAAACATATACAGCACACACACGTACACACGCAAACAAACACCCTCAAGGTTATGGCTGCCGACAGCTTGTCTTTAAACCTGTCAGTGGCTTTATTTCTATCAAAGTCAGCAGTGCGCGGTACAAGCCCACGCGACCCAACACAAGCTGACAGGAGTTACGGCTTGTCATCGGCCGTGGATTTTGCAAACACAAACACTGCTCTGAAAAAATAAAGCACATGTCAGTGTGAGCAAGCATAAAATGATTTAGCATCCTTGAAATTTTTTTTTTTTTACTAGTGGCACTTCTTCATTTGAAATGCAGTGAAACACGTTTCCCTTGCATTTTTCCCCGACTGTTTAGAAAAGACCTGATGCAAGATCACATCTCGTGGAGAAGTACTGACTTGTGCTAAAGCAGAACACTAACACTGTGACACAGGGAGATATGAGGCGCTTTCACAAGGTGTGAAATGAAGAGTGAGGTAATTACAGCAGAGCAGGAGGAGTGTTTATTGGCAACATGCTGTTCTGAAAGCTTTTCGTATCCTGTGTCTGATGAATGATTTTGTCTCTGTTCCCGTGTGTTGTGCGAAAGCGAATAGTTGTAAATTAGCAGTAAAAGGTTAAAATATGAAAACTACAATTAGTGGCATGTGTGTTTATTTACTTGTAATGTGTGTTTCATACGGAACGAGAGATGAGCGATGAAGGTGCTTCTGTGTGTGTGCGTGTGCCCATTGAGTCACTAATTAATCCCAGCTGGTTTGAGCACAGTGTCACTGACAGGTAGCACCACAGACATAGCACAGTAATTGAGGTGCGTAGCGCTATGTTTTTGTGTGTGTGTGTCTGAAACGTAGGTGCCAAAGGTGTTAAGGCAACAAAACAGCGCATGTGTGCGTGCGATACTTCCCATTTTTTTGTAACACTTTTGAAAAGAAAACTTTCCTTCACACAAGCTTATGAAGGACCATTATCTGTGGCAGGAAAACAACTGGATGAAAGAGTGAGAGGCATGGGCACGCAACAGAGATCATAAGATGAAATCGCACCCTTAATGATGTGAGTATGTGGCGGTCTGGTAGCTCAGTGGTTAAGGCAGAGGGCTGGTATGCAGGAATAGCAGGATCGATTCCCAGCTGAGTCACCCAGCCCATCCCCCATACCAGGTGTGTCCCTGAGCGAGACACCCAGCGCTAGCTCCCCGAGCGCCGCCTGTGGCTGCTCACTGCTCCCCCCAAGGAGGGATGGGTCAAATGTAGAGAACAAATTTCTTTGTAACATGTATTCAATGATAATAAAGATGATTCTTCTTCACATCAAGTTGTTTTCCCTCTCTGACCCCCATAGACACACACACACACACAGATAGACTGTATCTTGCTTTGCTCTGTTATCACTTATTTGACCTCTAGACTCTGTCGTATCAGCTGTGTCATATTGGCCTCATAAATATCTTTACAAAAGCACTGACTCACGGCCTCACTCACCACTGGGTTCCTTTTAAGTAATCGAGGTACAGCGGCACAAACAATTTTCACAATAACACACCACTCAGTTTCAGGTCCAAAGACCGCAACGCTGCGCTTATCTTCAGCCAAAGTGGCAAAATGTGCCTCTGCACGGTGTGATCTTGGAGCGCCTCAGTCAATAGTTGACAATTGTGAGAGATATTGGATAAAATCCTTGGTTGTCAATGCAAAATGATGACCCTATGTTATGTCTATCATTAGCGGTGAAAAAGTTAGTGACCAGCATTGTAAACAACGCAGAAAAGGGCTAAATAAGAATTTCTGGGCCGTTTTATGGTGCTGTACTGCAGATGGATGACATGAACTGATGAAGTGGCACTTCCTTTTCTATACTCGTGACTCATCTTTCATGCACTGCACAGTCTGACTTGCCTCAATTTCATACCAGAGTCATTGTTTTGGTCAGAAAAAACCTTTAGTCAAAGATTTACCTCTGTCGTCCTTAGCACCTGTGTCCTAAAACCTCCAGTACTTCATGTCTAACAATGAATCTTCACACCTTAGCTGTGAATTTTCACACTACTCCCACAATACATTGCATATTCATAAAATATGGATCGTCAGATGTGCCACTGCACCTGACTGTACAAACAAACAACACTCAAACAAACTGAATTACTGGCGTTCTGCTGTATCCCTTCATTTGGCTCAATTACAGAGTTCTGAGTTTTGACAATTGAAACGCCTGAAAAATCAAAGAAAACGAAACCGGGTAATAACTTAGGCTCCTCATTAAAATGGTTATATCAACATATTTCACTATCTAAAGGGTGTCTACAGAGAGCTGCATCGATAATCTTTATGACAATTTATGTGAAACAGATAGTATATCTGAAGAACATCCTACAGTAAATGAGTTTTTTGTTAAGTGACAGGAATAGTAAGTGTGTCCTGGACTCGCTGCAGTGCACTGAGAGCTGAAATGACTGAAGACAGGCTGATGCTAACAGTCCATTCATTGTCTGTTACGCGAATGCTGCAGGAGTAATGATGAAAAAAAAATCTATAAAATCCCAAGGATAATTGTAAACTTCAGTGGCATTGTCTCTATGTTGCTTTCTGTGTGTCTCTTGTCTATGTTTTCAGCCTGCAAGGTCACCAGAGGAGCTGTGCTGTGGAGTGAAAACACTATACTGCACTCCAATTACCTGGGACTGGGTAATCCCCCCTCTCTTGAGTTGGCCCGCTGAATTAATTTCACCAACCATTAGTGTCTCATTTCAGTTGCTGGTGCGTAGTTCTTTTACAATTGGTTGTCTGGCATTATGCACAAATCAGGAGGATGCTCTGTGGTAGAGTCAGGAAAAGTAGAGTTGCCAAAGTCTTGTTTCTTGTAAAAAAAATTGCAGGTGTTGAGATAAGTTAAATGGTCAGAAGAGTCAAAAGAGTTAAACTGTAAATGTCCCAACAACCCAAGAGAATGTTGGGGGAAATATGCAGGACGTTACGTTGCTCAGAAAACGGGCGCGCACACTAAGAAGCTCTTACGAGAGTCTGATATGTTCTTTTTCCCTGTGAGAGAAAAAGCAACCTCGGCTTCATTCAGGTGCAGGAAGCAAACTATTAAGTGGCTTCACAAATCTCCTGTGTGTTGATTTGCATTGTAAAACTGCAAGATTTCAGCATTTATTACTTTATTCTAAATCGTATATGCCAGAGGGATAAGGGACTATGGTGCTCAGAATTCAACTTTGGTGCTTCAGTAAAACTTGGGCAACACCTCAGACTGATGAACAGGGTTTCCTTCAGCATTTTTTCATCTTCTCGCGATTTCCTGTTTCTTTCAAATGATGTTTGCTGTATTAGAATTTGTAATGTTTGCAACTTTTCTCCATGGAACAAAATATCTCTGCTGAATAATCAAAGCAAAAATATGTCAGGCACAATTTAGAGAAAAAAATGAGGTCCTTCTGGTCCAGCTGCTGAGTTTCCTGCTGTGTGCGTTTTTATCCAAGCGCCTCGGGTTGAGCTGAAGGGGAGTCCACGGGAGACTGGGCGAGTGTTGCCGTGGTGACTAAGCAATACTTTCCTCTTCTCTCCTTCCTGTCTTCCCCCACGTACCCCCACCCCCCTCTAGTCAGGCGCTGATTCTCTTGGCGTCCCCACGGGCGAGGAGAGGGGTCAGGGTTGGCTCCATCTGTCTATATGATGGGCACTGGTGCCAAGCACCGTGGGGGCTGGAGGGAGAGGAAAGGATGCTTGTGCGAAGTGGCAGGGTAACGGATGTTTCTGAGCTGTCATCTGGGACTCTGAATGGGGCAGAGGCTGAGACTGAAGTTGAGGCTTAGGCGAGGGAAGGGACTGAGGGAGTGGGATCGGGATGAGGGGGTTGAGATAAAGGGAATGTCTCAGAACTATGGACAGTTGCTGCTTTCAAGGTTGCAAATGTATCTGGCAAAGAGAAATTATTCCGAATTGTTCTTTATGCAGAAAAGCTGGATCTTTCTTTCTTATCTACAGTCACAGGGAGGTTCACTCTGTCTGGAAACAGAGAGGAGACAATGGCCGTGTCACTGTCCTCACTCTGTCAGGGATCACGAGGCAAAGCATAAGACAGAAAGTGAGAAAGAAAGACCTTTGCATTAGCTGTACAGAGTTCTTCCTTGCTGTTCAGCCAGTGAATCTTAGCTTAAATCTATCCAGGGGATTTATGATTATCATCCTGACTTTCAATATTATTCAAAAAAAGCCCACTTACACGTTAGGAAGAAAGAACATGCACAGATAAGCACTTCAGCTGAAATGCTGCTGATGCCTCATTTGTTTTGACCACACTATCACCATGGCAGTGTTGTTTTTCTCAGTCCATTGGTCAGTCCACCGATTCGGTCTACAATTACGAAATGGATTTAAATAGGGTGAGAGAGAGAGAGGATAAAACCGTAATGGTTCCCTGACTTACCCACTAAAGCCATCATGAGGGTTACATTTGAAATTTTAAGAGAAATGTTAAAGTAAACATTCATCTTCTCCTGGAAATTAATGTTAATTGGTGCCTGCAGTGCGAAGCAGTGCAAGGCACATATTGTTTTCCACTTAAACTGGTATCGACATCACGGAGGCGGTACCGCCCTCTGCTCGAAAGGTGGTTGGGGGCGCTGGGAGCAAAAAGGGGCGCGTTCAGATCAACGATCACGTTGAGTGCTTTCCGTCATCATCATATAATTTAATCACTGGTAAATATCACACATTAGTACATTTGATTTGAGCCGGGAACCCCAAACTAAAATACAGGATTACAGGATATAATATAGAATATAGGACTATTAACAGGATCCCCTGTTGTAGATTACTGCATGTTTCTGTGATATGGGAGAAACAGTTCCTTCACATGTTGATGTTTATTATGTTGCATTACTTGTATGGTCATTTGACCTGTGGTCTATGATTTGTTGTTGCTGCAATAGTGATACTTCGTTTGTCCGCAAGTCATCCTGCAGCAGGTTTTGGGCGGATAAACTAAATAATTAAAATCTACACATAGCCCACTGCGCTCAAATCACTCAGTTCATAGCTCTTATTTAGTTTGTTTAATTTGTCAACAGGAGACACCTGTGTTAGATAAACAATCCCTGTGGAGACCACCTCTTTTAGGGTCTGTCTGCGGTGTTTGAGTGCATCCCAGTGTGATGAAATATACAAGATGTCCAAATGAAAATAATCTATATCCTGACACTGTATTGTAAAATGATTTGTGCTTTTCTGATGGACAGATTCAACATTCATACACACAACTGAATACAGTTTAATTCCTGTGCTCCATTACTTTAGAAATCCTACAGGTTGCATCAATATTTAAAGAAAATAAACTATTTTATTTGGAAGCTTTTGTGCTGTCTGTGATCCAGTGTCATGGAACATTAGTTTTGTAATTTTCTTAGCATTTGGGGTTACAATGGCAATGCTAATTGCCCAAAACAACACAGTATGAACTCACAGGACAGACATGGTATCCTATCACACATACTATAAAGCAAAATGACTTCAGTAAATCCTGCTGTCTGATTGGCAAGACGGCTTTGAGGTGCAATATCGCAAGGTGGCAGGCACCTTCAAAGTTTTTTCAGGAACTTTCTAGTTACCTCTACGATTCCTCTGCTTCTACTGTAATCAGATTCAAATATAGGTCTAAATAAAACTCTGTAATAAGGACATTCCCATCAGCAAATTGAGCATGCTGTAGCAGATGCTGCACACTGGCTTGGCTGAAGACTTTGCAGTCAGTGATATATCTGAGGGCTTTAGCCAGACCCCCCTCCCATTTCAATTCTTCCTCTCAGATGGTTTAATTCCACCCTTTCTGTGCGAGCTCATTTCTCAGCTTATGGCACAGCCTCACCCTAACTGACACGGCCAGCCAAGACTTGCCCCCTGACACCTTATCCACCGACAAACACAAGGCATCTGCGTCTGCTTTACCTTCTTTTGCTTCACTATCTCCCCTGCCCTGCACACCTTACTTTCTCCTCCTCTGTCTCACCATGAATGTGGCTTTATCTGGCCAACTTCTTATCCCTGCTGTCTGTCTTGGTGTTTTAGTGTTGGGAAAAGGGTGGAGGCGGGATTACCCATCTTTGTCTCTAGTAGCTGCAGGTAAAAAGCTGCCTGGATCAGAGCCCCTGTGGCATTAATGCACACAAGCAAATATGTACGCACAGCATGCTGCATCTGTTTTCATGCTGTGGTGTTTATATTGTTTTCTCAGTGAGACTCTGCTGTCATTGCCCCCACACTGTATTTGCACCCTGACATTCCCAACATTAAAAATCCACCTATTTGCCAGCCTCAGTAAGATGTCTGAGCATTGTCAGCTACCAACACACACACCTATTAACAGTAGGCTATCTAATATGGAATATGGCATTTTCTCCTTTTAATTAGAGCTTCTCTTCTCAGTGGTGGCAGACACTGCTGTTGACAAAAATACAGCCCACCCCAATATGGTTTAGTTTAGCAGTGGCTATGGATGCCGTTCAGTTACTGTTCCTACAGGAGGAGCCAAATGGGGCTCTTAAATACTGGGGCCAATTCAAAATAGCTTGAATAGTTCTTCCATTAAATACCTTCCAATACCAAATAAGAGCAAAGTAATTATTGTGTGTTCTTTTTTTTGGTTAAATGCAACTGAACTGGATTGTGTGCATGATGACTAAACAGTATGATAACATTTAAAAAAAAAATAAGGAAAAACTGCCGCCAGCCGGTTGCTTTCCTATGTCATGCACAGCTGCAATATTAAAACGCTAATCAAATCAGCAATTAACATGCTGGTCTCCTCCTGCTTCGCTCCTGACGCTGATGATCGGGAAGGGACTAGCTTTCCCCTTTTATGTTTCAGTCTTTATTTTTGAAACCCTCCTCTTGTGGGGATTTTTGTTTGGCATATGCCAAGTCTTTGGTATATGCTGTCTAGTCATAATGATTGTGATGGATGAGATGTCGGACTGCCTGTCTTGTTTGTTGACTACCTGAAACGACATCTCCACACTGCAGCAGCACCTTGTGATTTTCGCTGTGTTTCGGTATTTTTAGCCACATGGAGTGCCGTGAAAGTTGGTAGAGAAACTTTCTGTGAATGTTAGTTGCTGTTGGGCTTCAGACATTAGGGCTCCCTGAAGCTTATTGACTTTATACACTAAAACTACAGCTACAGATATAGATTCTTCAGCTGGTTAGCTTAGCTTAGCACAATGGCTGGAAACAAGAGCAAACAGGGGCCTTTTGAAGCTCAAACAGTCATCACATTTGTTTCGCTGGTAAACAAATACACTTCCCTATGTTACACAGGGTTATAGGCCAGGCTATCCTAGACCTGTAACTTCCTGGGTGCCCAGCAGCTACTTTGTGCCTGGCTGTATTGAACAGATGTGTATTGGTGGATGTGTAATATGCTATAGGGTGAGTGCAGCTACTGCACACACATTACATACCTGACTCTGTAATGTGTAAATGCTGACTGTGAGACAAAATGCCTCTCGGGGATATTTAAGATTCTGCTCTGTACTCCGCTCTGTGTCTAGCATCTATGTCAAATGCACGCACGTACGCAGACAGACATAGACACACACCCTACACCTATTCACAGCACTCAAATAACTACTTCACTTTACACAGTCATCCACAGATTCAATCACTGACTCACTTTGTTTTTCTCCTGTGCTTTCATCCAGCGCTGTGCGTTGACTCGAGGCTCTTTCCTAATGAGGCTTATCACATGTTGTTTTCAGCCTGACTTGTTTTTAAGTGTTAGACCTCATGTTAAAAGATCTTTAAAGAGTTTTTGGTACAGTGGGAGCAACTGCCTATAAACCACCTCAGGTGCACCATCGTGAGTCATCTTTGGACTTTAGATTACTATAAAGACAGATCTGTTGGAGCAAGGTGGCACATGGGGTCATGCATGGACAGTTAAATACAGCATCAACCACATTTCCCCTCTATGTGGTTTATCGATTTTCCACAGTGCAGCAAAACCAACCTCTGTCTCTTTGACAGAAGCCCTATGAATTGTTGATCTCCAGAGCATAGGAGGCCTTTAGTGTTACAGTGTGTGGTACATTTAAACGCAGATAATCCTGCTGGTGCAAAGGTTAGGGTGCGAGTCAGTGTCAATATGTTTTACTTCCTTTTTTTGGTGAAAATAAAATATCCAAATTACTCTTTCAGGAAAGGGCTGAAAAAATAAACACGCTGTTGGGAAAAAGGTGGCAACGTTATCCAGATTCCTATAATATATGGACTATTTTCCTGTGTTGAGAAAATATTTCTGTATCTGCAGTCGGATAATATGTCACTTTAGAAGAACTGAATAGGCCATTCAGTTACACAGAATATGCATAATAAACAACATACGGCTTTTATGTTTGAAAAGTCTATTGTAGTGTAGTCTCGACAACAAAGAACGCTTTTCATTTCAGCGCACTGGAAGACTTTCAGAGTCGTGCGGGGATATGGTGGGGTTAGAGGTAAAACAACAAACCAACAAAAAGAACAACAGTTAATAATAGCCTAATACATCAGCAGGGAATACGGCATTTAGGTCTAGGGTTCAGCTAGGTCAAAGCCAAATTCTGGGATGAAATGCATGAACACCCCCAATTTATTACATACACATATTTTAAAATGCTATATGTAATTGTATATGTAATAACAAATATGGCCTATATTTTAGCAACACCTACAACATTAAAACGTTTTTTTTTTTGGGAACTTTTGATCGATTGTAATAATAATTTACACGTTATAAATAAATCAATAGGAAAATAAAAATTTAATACAACTATAAAAATAGTTTATTTGTATCAGAAAGTTCAATGTAAAGTCATTAAAGCAGGGATTACCAAACCTTTACCTGCCTACATGTTTGGTATGATTTTCTTTAGGCATGTGCCTCGCTGTCGGTCTGAGAAGGAAACCAAGTTCAGGAAATAATAGAAATAAACGCGAAACAGTTTGCGGAGAAAAGTTGTGTTTTCTGTCTGTAGCATGTTGGTCAGGAGCCTTTCTTACCTGTGCGCCCAGCTGTGAGTCTGTCACCGTGTCCGCACCGTGCAGCTCTGTCCGCCTTTCATTTGTATTCATTAGCAGCGCGTACGCGTACCGCGGCTCGGCGCCGCCGGTGCCGGTCGTTCCGGCACTTCACGCCTTCGCCTCCCGGTGTCGGATCAAAGTCTCCAGAGCGAAGCGACGAGAGCTGCGGTAGGTGCTCCGCTTCCTTGCGTCGATTCGTCCGAGCCGATACAGTCTCTGTGTCTCCTCACCACACGGACTTTCCCCGTTTAATGCAGGTGTGGCCGCGCACGGCGGTGGGAGGGGACAGAGAGCCGTGCGCCGTGCCTGGGTCCCCCGTGGGGAACCGCAGCACATGACGCCGGGTGTGACAGCTCAAATAAATAAAAGACACACTGTGACTGTGATATGTGACCTGATAGTGGTTTAACCCATCTGGTCCCTGAGGACAAAATATTGTTTATCTCGGCGCTGGTTTGTATTGAGCGCATGGTACATTATAAATATGGTCATAAATGATTACCGATAAGGTCACAGCGTAGTATGACCTTGTGTGTTCTGCAGGGAATCACTTTTCAGATTGAACTAGCACACCACAAAGTCTATGTAGTAAATGTTCAGGACCTTTTTAATCGCATCACCTTCTTCATCGGTGCCATTTGCCCGGTTATGATGAAGTCCAGGTGTTATGGTTCATTTTCCTTCCAGTTTTATGTTATGTCTGACATTTATTCACTGTTCTTCCTCCAGAACTGATCAGTCTCATGTAATTCACAGAGGCTTTGTCTATCATCAACTGTCACTGGCTCCCTTGGGTGGATCTACAGGGTGGCAAGGGGAGGCCACAGCCCCCATACTGTAGACTATGTGCTAGGACCCTTCCCATTTGTCAGTTCCTAAGGATAGGAAAAAAAGTTTGGCTCTAAAATAGTACATATACACACACACATAGTTTATCTCTTATCTAAAACAGATCTGCTTTGGAACTTTGCCAAACATGCAGCGACATTCACCCTCTTCCATCTTACCAAAACACCCTTTTGCCTCCACACTGCAGGATTTTAAAGGTCAGAAAACAAACAGTAAAGAAAATGTTCCATTATAATTTCCTGAACCAGCAGATAATGACATTACATGTTCTGTTCTGTCAGACTAACAGTCCTAAACTAAAAGGTCATTTGTTTCACCTCATATAAGATCAGAAGCAGAACACTGTCACTTCCTCACTGAGAAATGTTCATTTGTATCCATGTGAAAAAATGATTTAAATCAATCATCAAAACAGTCGTCATTTCCCTATTGCGTATCTTTCTGTTTGAATTGGCTTCCTTCTCTATCACTTTTTAGACCCAATATTTTCATCTTCTTCAGGGCCACAACCCAAAATTAGATCAAGTGCTTCATTCACACTTAGTCACTTGCACAATGTGGCGCATCCACAGAATGGCATGTGCAGACAGAGATGTCTTATTTATAGACCAAAGTTGGAAGAACTGATCAGTGTGTTGTGTACCAGGGAGAATGTAAGAGCACAGAACAGTGAGATTACAGCTGAATGATGCTAGAACTATGAAAACCAATCTGTATATCCAGGATGGACTTACAAACTAATAAAACCATGTGGTATAATCCATCAGTCATGGCATCTCTGACACAAAGCCCATTATTGATTAATTTGTTTGTGCCACTACCTTACATAGGTTTACCTCCTCTGAAGTGAAGGGGAGATTTAAAATGTGCTTAAATCAAAATTGAATGTGGGAAATAAATGACACAATTATTCTTACTGTCCATTTGTGATAAGATACCAAAAAAAAGTTTAGCTGACTTCAGATGGCGTGCATTTGACAGTAAGACGTGTTGTTGAGTTTAGGCTGAGTTATGAGTTGTTTATTTGTGAGAAGCTCCAGATAGTCTGTATATTCCAGCTGAACGCTTTGTCCAGTGGTGGAACAAGGTGAAAATGAACTGCTTTCCTCATATCTAGATGAGTATTGCACCTCATCTCTTATTCCTCCATTTCCACCTGTTTTCAAGTGTTTGAGAACTTGTTTATCCTCTAACATAGTGGGACAGCATGTACAGACTACATCTTTTATGAGTATATCCTGGCTTTCTGTTTCTTGGTCAGTGTCTAACTGTTCTCTTCAGCATTGTGGTTACTGAACAATATGAAGATAAGCCCTCTGCTCAGTTTTTGCTGCAAAGCATGTGGCTTATTTGACATTTCTGAGATCCGTCGAGTGTTAGGCAAGCTGAGGAAAACATGAAATATAATCAAACGTTCTGTTCCAAAACCTTTTCAAGTAGAAGATCTCATGTTTTGCATCTACAGCTACTGGTACTCGATGATGCACGGTGGTGCTTTCAATCCAGCGAGCACACTCTCTCAGGGAGGTAAAGGGGGTTGTAGTGGGGGGTGTCTGAGAATAACAAAGACAGTCTATCATTTGGTTACATTAGCAGCTGACTTTGAAAAAAAAACATTTTTCTAGCTGCATTATGTGGCCCCCTACTGAACTAAACCAAATATCCACAATGAATGAATTCAAATGACCCCAAAGAGCAAAAGTGAAACATCAGTGGGAAGGAAAATGTTACTGTAATGTATTCTCACAGCAGTATGTTTTATTCAAATTGAAATTAAAACTGCAAAAGGTCATGTTTTTTAATGCTTCTCACACACCAGCAGATCCCTGGTAAGAGCACAGGCTACACACACACACACACAAACACACACACACACACACACATCATCACTGGCACATTGTATGGATGATTGCGCGTTCCTTTCATGGGGCGAAGTTGGTAGTCTTTGGTAACTTACTCTTCGATTTCAAACGCCGCCATTCAAATGTTAGAAGGATTTTTACAACCATGAAAAATACACTGAGCCAAGACATGGACCTATTTGTAATGATTCAAACCAGGTCTTAACCAGGTCTCTACCAAGAATAAATACAGTCACTTCAATAACTGTTCGATTTACACACATACGAGACAGAAGGACAGATTCACACCCACACACCTTTAGCCAGAGTATGACACACACACGCAAATCAAAATTCTGGATCAAGATTGTGCAGCTAGATAGACAAACACCCCCCCCCCCCCCTTTATTATTCCACGACCACACATGTGATGCATTAGATGACGCACCGATGCAAATGTAATTCATTTTCTGTCATCATTATACTGAGTCATTGTATTAATTTCTATGTAATAGTCCAGCCTAAAGTCAGGTCTTAAACATCACTGTGAAGAACAGACATAATTTCAATGTCTAAAACGTACAAAGACAGAAAGAGATAAGCACGTACACAGAGAACAGGCTGATCAAGCAATGATCGGGAACCTGATCCTTCATCTATAAGGACCAGTGTCTCATTTCCATTTAAATTAAAGATGCCCTAAAAGATGGCCTGTGGGTGATTCCAGTCATATTGACTGCACAATTCCTCAGTCAACAGCAACAGGTTAGGTTTGGAACATCAACTGGGATCACGATGGTATGCCTTCCTGCTCTGCTCCCCCCTCTCCCCAACAGTACAGAAAATATTCACATCAGTAAGCTACTTTGCAGATGTAAGGGTTAGGGTTAGAGTTAGGGTTAAGGTAACCCTTAATGTGCTTTAATATCTTTGATGTAATTCTGTTGGGGATTGACATGCTTTCTTCTGCTTTTGAGTTTGCCTCCTGTTTCAGTACAACCACGACAAACTCCAGTTTTTTTTATACATAATGACTTATAGTTGCACAGCTGAAACATGCCACATACAGCACAGTCATTTTAGTGGTGCGTCGTTAACATGTACTATACAATCCTTTACATTTCCATTTATCTTTGATACGCCATGAAAAAGAACGCATGTAACCTCTATTTCATCAACACAGCTTTTGGCAGATCCATATCTAGTGATATGATCAAATCAAAACCAATTGAAATGTAATACGTGGTGTTCGAAGCGTGATAATTAGAGAGAGCCACAACCCAATCTGACAACAGACCATGTGAACAGCAGCTGCTGCACTTCAGGCAAATCTTTATTCATGAACGGGCAGAGGATATACTGACTCTCACTACACGCACACTCACGCAAGATACACCCCCCAAACACTCACTTTCTAACTCACATATCAACCACAGACAGGTAATTTTTGTCCATCTGCTGGACAGTAGCATGCAATAGCAAACTGATGATGAAATACGAACTTATAGTAGTAGATCGTAGCATCTATGTTAATAAAGGATCTGACTATTGCTAGGTTTGTGTAGTAGTCGTTTTGGGGTAATGTTAATAAGCTGTGTCAAGCAGGGAGTCTGCACAACACGCCTGCACTGCTTAAAGAGGTTGATTAAAAACTAAATCAATTTGAACCTTTTCCTTATTTCACTTATAATTCTTCACATTATACAGTGGGGTGTGAAAGTTTAGGCAACCTTGTCAATGTTCATGATTTTCCTGTATAAATCACTGGTTGTTAACATAAATTAAATATTGTTAATTAAATATATCATGTAGGAGACACACAGTGATATTTGACAAGTGAAACGAAGTTTATAGGATTTACAGAAAGTGTGCAATAATTGTTTAAACATATTAGGCAGGTGCATAAGTTTGGGCACCACAAAAAAAGAAATAAACTCAATATTTAGTAGATCTATCTATATATCTATAAATTTCAATGAGAGTCTGGATTCTGGTTGAAGGTATTTTGGACCATTCCTCTTTATAAAACATCTCTAGTTCATTGAGGTTTGATGGTTTCAGAGCATGGACAGCTCTCGTTAACTCACACCACAGATTTTCAGTGATATTTAGGTCTGGGGACTGAGATTTATTCCAGAACGTTGTACTTGTTCCTCTGCATGAACGCCTTATTAGATTTTGAGCAGTGTTTAAGGTCGTTGTCTTGTTGAAAGATCCAGCCCCGACGCAGCTTCAGCTTTGTCCCTGCATCCTGGACATTGGTCTCCAGAATCTGCTGATAATGAGTGGAATCCATGCGTCCCTCAACTTTGACAAGATTCCCAGTCCCTGCACTGGCCACACAGCCCCACAGCATGATGGAGCCACCACCATGTTTTACTGTAGGTAGCAGGTGTTTTTCCTCCATGCATGACGCGCCTTGTTGCCCAAATAACTACATTTTAGTTTCATCAGTCCACAGCACTTTATTCCAAAATTAAGCTGGTTTGTCCAAATGTGCTTTATCATACCGGCTCTGTTTGTGCTGTGGGTGGAGAAAAGGCTTCCTCTGCATCACTCTCGCATACAGCATCTCCTTGTGTAAAGTGCCGGAATAGTTGATCGATGCACAGTGACTCCATCTGCAGCAGGATGATGTTGTAAGTCTTTGGTGCTGGTCTGTGCATTGACTCTGATTGTTCTCACCAGTCGTCGCTTCTGTTCATCTGAGATCTTTTTCTTCGAGCCTTAACGTGAACTGTGCCTGTGGTCTTCCATTTCCTCAATATGTTCCTAACTGTGGAAACAGACAGCTGAAACCTCTGAAACAGCTTTCTGTATCCTTCCCCTAAACCATGATGGTGGACAAGCTTTGTTTTCAAGTCATTTGAGAGTTGTTTTGAGACCCCATGTTGCTACTCTTCAGAGAATATTCAAAGAGGAGGGAAACTTACAAGTCACCCCCCCTTAATACTTTTTCTTTTATAATTGGATTCACCTGTGTATGGAGGTCAGGGGTCACTGAGCTTAACAAGCCAATTTGAGTTCCAATAATTAGTTCTAAAGGTTTTAGGATCAATAAAATGACATTGGTTCCTAAATTTATGCACCTGCCTAATATGTTTAAACAATTATTGCACACTTTCTGTAAATCCTATAAACTTCGTTTCACTTTTTAAATATCACTGTTTCTTTGACTTTACAAGACACTGTTTTGGAATGTATTTTGTCACCTTTGTTGAGGCATTTTGACAGAATTTAGTATGCAACGCTGGAGAGATTTTGAGGAAGCTGTATAGAAACAGTTTATATATAATCCATTAATACAGTTACAGATCAGTCTTTGTGTTTGTGTGCTGATTCAATGTGATCTTTCATGAAAAGACTGCAGCTCAGTGACCGTATGATGTATGAGACTGTGGCTCACTGAGCACAAACAAGGAGAAAACTTTCTGGAGAATTTAGAAAGGCACTTGCAAATATGATTGATGATGAGATGATCCGATGAGATGAGATAGCTCCTTTAAGTCGTATTTCTCAGAGAGGATGGCTCGCACCCCAAGAAGCTTTATCTGAGATCAGATAAGAGTTAGAAAACTTCACAGTAATTACTGCATTACTTTCTCTATCTGGAATGTGTGAAATAAACCAGAATCATGTTTCTTTGTGCAATATACATGCACATATGCAAAAGCATTACTGCAAGGGTCGATGTACTGCAAAAAAATCTGAGATTTTATGTCACAATTTCATTTGTCTTTCCTTCAGTCTGTATGCATCGTTCAAGAGACCATCTGTGGTCAGACTTTGTCTTTTCAGTTTTCCTATTTCCAAAGTGTCTTTCTCCAGGCTGCTGAACTGTAACATCCCTCAAGTCAGTAAGATTCAGCCCAAGAGATGCAGCCAGTGACAACGTGTCTCATAAATGTTAGTGATGAGGCTAAAGTAGAATGTTTTTAAACTAGGCAATAAGTTACTCTAACAAATATTTTTCACATTCAGAAAAGAAGCATCATTATCACAGTCTCCTATATTGAGGTCACATGTCTGAAACAAAGCTATTTCGGGGTTTTGGCACTGTGTTGAGCAGCACTTTTCGTGTCCATGGTGAGAGATCTTCATTAGCATCACAGCTGGTACTGCAGTCAGGCTTTTACCTGGAACTGATAATTACAGATGTGAACTTTCCGCGAGTAGATTCATGTTATTTAACACTTTCAGATACACGTGTGAGCTGTCAGCTTTTAAGACCTAGTGGCTCAAATGCACCACATGACACTGTTGAAAAAACAAGAATACAACAAGCTTCTTCTTTTTTTCAGTGTACAGTTTTCTCCTTAAGCCTCATACCCTAATATTTGCCTTCACCTGTATTCAAGCAAATTTGTACAGACTTTATTCAGCAACTTTGGCATCAGAATTGAACTGAGCTGGTTATTTTAATCCAATTTGTCTGCTTGCTTGGCAGATAAATCTCTTATCATATCCGTAATTATATCTACTAATCTTATTTCACTGGCTCAAGGAGCAATGTAGAAAACAATTTCTCATTACGTTGGCAAAGAACTGTGTTTGTGCAACTGTAGGTTCTTAGAGATTCTTACTGAAAGGAATAACTTCCAAAGGGACCACCTAACACTATTAAACTTTGTGTGTCTGTAAGCAAAAATCTGGCAAACACTCCATTATTGGGCCAGTCAGAAACGAAAATGAGGCACTAGAGACTTCATTTAGAGTTTAAACACTATGCCAGGATTTTCACGAGAGAGCTAGAGAAGCAGCTCTAACAGGGAGTGAGTAAATATACAGCTCAATTGTCACTTGTTGATTTGTTGCATTGCATTGCAGTGTTATCATTGGCTAGAACATATAGAATGGTTGACAAGCAGAAAACATCATGCTAGGTTGTTTTCCCACACTACAAGATGAGATGCTGCTTGGGAGCACATAGTCGTTTTAAAAGCCTTGCATATACCACACACGGGTGTAATAATATATGCAGAATTGTACCACATAGCAGGAAGTGGTCATAGTAAAAAACTGTGCTTAAATTAAGTCAGGTTGAAAGCAGGGTGTAGCCTGGAGTGGAAGGGTCACCTTCCACTTCCACTTACACTTGGTGTCTATGTCTCTCCAAATAATTCAAATGTGCTGACACTCACACCAGGAAAAAAACAAACCCGCATGACTGGGATTTCAAAATGTCAGAGTGTTGATTTGCAGACTGAGTAGTGCTCAAAAATAGTTTTGTTTTTCCCCTTGTCTAACCTCATATTGTGTGTGTGCTTCCATAGAAACGTCAATCAACCGCAGTGTGCTTACACCCACGCGACCCTGGGAAGAGGTCTAATCAGGCTAGATAAGTGCAAACACCTGTGTGGGAGTGTTGGAAAAGATAATTGTTAATTTAATATTCAACACATCAACACAATACTTGGATTTTTTGTTACCTAATGGGAACCACTTATACCAGCAAATTAAATAGTGTTGGTGAGAAAGCAAAACAGTACGAAATGTTCTTTTATTATTGTGAAGATAGATGAATATTTGCCTCCTGTTTGTGCTATAGGCATAGTAACTATCCTATTTCATATTTCAAAACATAACAAAACTTCTATCCTAACAATGCGTATTCATCTGATTAATCCATGTAAGCTCCACCATTTTGCTGCTAACTAATACAAAATAATGTATATGCAATAGATTTTGTTAAAAGATAGTGGATGACGGGTCCAAAGAAGGTTCCACATGTACCTGGTAAAGGGGCTAGAGGCCAAACAACAGCATGCAGAAGTGCAGAGAAATTAATGGGAGGCACGGAGGGAAACAGAAACCCGATTTGCATAGCAGTAATCAGAAAGATTGGGAGACAGGAGATAAATGAGTGGACAATGAGTCAGTGAGAAAGGCAATTATTTGGCGGGGAGGAACACACTGAAGGGCAGAGAGATGGAAAAGAGAAGAGCGGGAAAGGAGATGACGAACAGAGACAAACATGGCATGAAAACAAAGACAAAAGAGAGGAAGGGATGAGTATAAGGGAGTAAAGACGGGACAAGTTGTAAAAGTGAGAGGAAAAAGTCATCAGTCTCTCAGCTCAGCCTGCCATGGCTAGTGCTCCACACACACGATCAAATATCTATTCCTCTCTGATGTGCATTAAACACAACACATACGTATATACACTTAGAAACGATAAAAGAATAAGGATGAAGTGTCAGGTACGTGTGTGTGTGTGTGTGTGTGTAAAACATGCTGCCAGCACATGGATTCAAGTTATTCCCAACAAATGAAAGTAATCTACTAGCTCGTTGTGAGAGAGTTAGTGGAACACAGAAGGCCTAAGCATGGCCAGATGGACTAACTGGTTGGCTGGCAGGAAGTAACAGGCTGTACGCTTCTTTTTGATTGGCTCTAATTATGATCTACTGCCGTGCCTCCTGGAGAACTGCTGACTGGGAGATGCGTGTTGTGCATGTGTGTCCACACACTTGTCTGTAGTGAATCCAGAGTTTTCAGAGGGAAGTAGGACAGGTTAAGGGGCTGAGCATGTATTGACATGCAGAGTTACCATATGGTTGCAGCTGGCATTTATCTGAAATATATCCCAGCAATGTGTTCCAATGATATGGAAGTTCATTTCTGTTAAGAAGTTAGTTTTACTGACCCACAATCGTCTCGAGGTGAATGCAGGTTCAGACACAATGAGGTTTTGTTCTTCTCAGCACCAAATGTTGTGTCAGACAGTACAAACGTATGTAGTGCAGGCAGACACTGTTCAAACACAGGACCTTGTTTAAACTTTACTTTAAAATCTTATGAAGGCAACGTTTCCAAAAATACAGAAAATAGCAGGTTGAATTTTGAGGAAACATGAATTCACAAAACGAAGAGAGCTTCCAGACTGCATTCTTGGACTGGAATATTTCACGTAGCTTTGATGAAGCTGAAAGTTGGAACAGCTCGTGTTGATGGCGTCAGTGCAGTTAGACAATGTGGAGTGAGATGGCTTTTCTGACTTTATGGCTGCTCTGCATCTTTGAAGTTCGGCAAACACAATACATGTATTTCCTTCCTCATTACATATGTAAAAAAATCACGTTGGCTCACCGCCACCCCTTGTGGAAACCTTTGCTAGGACTGTGTGTCATGACATCTGCATGTAACTGTGTCCCCTTGCTTGTGCTAGATGCATTTTGCTGAAACTGCACTGGATACCACTGACTCAGTGTAGTAAATGCATTGAACGAGTTGGTAAAGTGATGTTTTTCTGAGTTTATCTGTGAGAGTGAAGGGTAAATGTAAGGTAATGTTGTGAAAACTGGATTTGTGTGGGCTGAAAATTCAACTCAGGTACCATAGTAGAGCTGGGATGTGTCTCAGGTTGAGCAAAAAAGCTGGAGCAGAGATGCCTTTCAAAAAGAGAAGCGCGTTGCCATATGTGCTCTCAGTGAAACAGCGGCTGACTATGTTGGAGCCAAGACACAAAAAGAACAAGATCAATTCTTTGTGGAGAACAAATCATCTGCAAAAAAAAGTTTTATAACTTTGTATTCTGGGAGAAATATGTCTCTCACACTGACGTTTCCTTTCTAGTGAATCTGTTTTGGAGCCGGTGTCCAGCAGCTGTTGGTAGAATGGCTTCTTAATTTACTCTCTCACTGAGGTTCAGAGTCTATATTTGACATTGGAAACAGGAAGCAAGGACAAGTGCTCAAAGTGCTCATAAAACGATTGTACTGTTCCATTATTACAGATAGGAAAAACATCTGCTGAGCAAGAACGTGAGACTCAATCAAAAGTTCCACAACAGCCATGAAATGGACGAGATGAGATTGCTTTCTCCTTGCTTTGTTCCATATTTGCGGAATTTTTTTTCCCCCCTCATCATCCTCTTTTACCTTCGATTGTCTTCCTCTACTTCTACACATGCTCTGCATGTACGTCCATGCCCTCCCTCATCCCCCTTCCACATCTTCTTCCTTCCTTCTCTCCTGTTTCCTCCTCTTTCATGGGAAGCTGATCCACACGCCAGGCCTCTCCCCTCCTCCCTCTCGCCATCCTGCCTCTAATCAGATCAATTCACTGTTCCATTCACAAGAATATAATAAGGTGATTATGCATGGGCCCCGCGCTGCTCCTGCTCACACTCTACAGCACAGATGCATACACACAAACACACACGCACGCATTCACACACCTTGCTCCGTTAGCGCTGATGGGAGCTGACGTCAAATTTCCCTTAAAAATTCCGTGGATGTCCTTCGTCAGAGAAAGCTGGCAGCCTGGTGCTCCCCCTATTAATTTGTCTCTTCGCTTCTAATCAGTGTCAAGATAAGGGAAGGACGCAGAGATGAGGAATGAGGGAGAAAAGAAGGAAGCCAGGGTGGAGCAGGGCAAAGAAGAAAGAGAGGAACATGGCTCTAAAACGTTTCATTAGTCCACCAGGACAACCCCTTTGATCAAATCCCTAAAGCTCAGTGGTGTAGCAAAAGGAAGTAAATGTGATTTTAGTCACAGGTACAAGCAAGCCTAAGCTAATAATACATAAAATGTCTCTAGGTAACTAAGTACAGGCAGTAATATATTGGTAATAACTATGTAACATATATTATTTCTATAATAAACGTTTAATAGCGTAATATAATGGCAAATGCTCAAGTAGTAACCAGGTAATAACTTGATGAATTAAAACAGCAAGAGCTGCAGTAATAACATGGTTGTTTCTGCATGTGCAGTAATCAACACAATAAGTTGTAAAAAGAAAAACTACTACTTTATTTCATGGTAATATTTTCTAGAACAACGGCCAGAGATGCACTCTTGGAAATGTGTCGGAAATTTTCTAACCAGATAGAGGAAGACTCCTAATCTTTTCCTAATCACAACCCAAACATACCAGTATCACACAACATACCAAGCATCTACATCACCCAGCTTCTGCTGACTCTCAGATGATGGACCCCCACATCACAGGTCATTTCTGGTCCATTTTTCCACTGTTGATACACATTCTTTCCAAACTTCAAATTTTGTTTCAGTGTGAAAAATGTTATTTGGTCTTTGGCAAAGTTCAGGTCAACAGTGATGTTTTTTTGGAGAGAAGCAGCTTTCTCCACGGTGTTTTTCCATGAACTCGCTCCATACAACCATGCACTGTAATTGACATATGGCAGACTCATGAACGTGGATGTTAGCCAGCAACCAGAAACCTCTGTAACCATTTCCAGTGTTATGTAAATTCTACACTCTGGAATAATTCTTGATTTTGAGGCTTCTGATATTTTCTTATATAGGCGTGACTCAGTTGAATCAGTTGATGTTTGTCATGAAAAGCGAACGGCAGGAGTGTGTACATGTAAGTAAATTTAACCCACAGCTCCTCTGTCTGTGCTGACTCTGCTTTTGCAGTTTAGAGGAATAAAGTCAAGCATTTCAGTGATTTGTGTATTTCAAACCTGTTGCATTGTTCATTATCATATCCAAGACGACAATCTGACATTTTAAGACATTTATATAAAAAATGTAAAATGTATTTACAAAAGGTTACATTAGTTTAAGCTAGCACACTGTACTGGATGATCTACTGGAGATATGTGACAAACAAGACAGTGTGGCCAAAGATAAAGCTCCTAATGTGGTATCTCAGTGTGTGAGAATTGCACGTTTACAAAAACGATGCACTTTTTGTGAAAGAAAGTGAGAAACACGCAGGAACGAGAAAAAGCCAGAAACAATATAACAGAAGCTAAGTGTCGAGACACAGATGGGGGATGTTGTTTTGTAATTTATTTGTGTCCTGTTCAAGTGATACACCAGGACACTGCAATGCAAGTATGCAATATCCACTTCATTTAGTCAAGGGGGAAACAGATGATGGGAGAGACGCGAGTACAGAAAGTCACAGAGAAGTGCTGATACATAAAACGCCTTGGATGGGCAATAGAACACCTGGTCATATGGGGGAATAACACAGTGATTGGTTAGAGAGTAGATCACTCCCATGACAGCACACCGTGCAGCCTTATGAAGCCTATTATTTCTCACTCTGTGTAGGAACAGTATGTCACAGCTCATATAACGCTTTGGAGGAAGTAGATGGTGAAGACAATATGTGCAAGGCCATAAAATCATAGAATGCAAGCTGCTCTGAATAAAGTCATAATTATAATCTAATAAAATGTATATATATATATATATATATATATATATATATATATAGATACATAGATACAGATATATACAGATACATAACAGCATGCCAACGTCAAACAGCATGTGATGGCTTGTATTGTGAAAAACTGTGTAAAAAACACTTCGGCCTCTAGAGGGAGTGACTGGTTCAGAAAACTTTCACCTGGATACGTCTCCCAACCTTTATTGTTTTTTTAGCAAGGGAAAGTGGCTCCTTTTGTGTGTACATGCTGTATCCAACTCACTACTGGTCAGCTTGCATCATCATCACCTTCTGCTGGATTTCCATCATGAATTTAAACTGTCTCTTATCACCCCTAGCTTCAGATGAGTCCTTCATACTGAAGGCAACCACCAACCTCTGCTCATGCTGTTTTACAATGGAATATAAAAAAACAAGGTTATGAAGTAAAAAAGTTTTTTTTCACTGTTTCATGATACAAATATTTCATAAAGACTGAAGCTGCACATAGGGTCTCCCCTAGTGGGAGGAGAGGAGAGGAGAGGAGAGGAGAGGAGAGGAGAGGAGAGGAGAGGAAAGAAGAGCAGAGCAGAGCAGAGCAGAAGGCAAAGCCTTTTTGCTGTTTACAAATTTTGGGGGCTGGTTGCTTTTCCCATTTGAATGTAGTCCAATAACAGTTTTCTACAGTCAGGCAATCTGCACGAAATGTTAAAAAGGGGGACCATCTGGAGAACTTCTGATAAAAAAGTGCTGCTTCTTAGAATCTGGCAGAAGTTGCTGCATAAATTAGTTTTTTTACAATTATAAGAATTATAAGTAGTTTCTGTATTGACTACTTCTCTTTGCCCATTCCTCTCCCCTTCTGCACAGCATGCTTTTCTACACTGAGGCAATAATAGCTTGATGAAAAGCGCTGATCCAATACATACTCATGTAATGACAGTTCAGCCATATTTAAACAAACTCTTCATCTGCTACTGAGTTGGAACCAACTCACTCAGGTTCCCACCAGCACAGCTCAGACTTTATGCTCTCGGACTGTACAAACATGGAACAGCAGGTTGTGAGTAACCTATAACAGACTCTAAAGACCATATTAACACGAACTTCTGCCTCGTGTGTCTGCTGCTCCTTTTCACTTTTGTTCACTTACTTGCAGTTACGATGGCAGCATTATTAAACACTCAGCACAGACACCATAAACCATCAGGAAGGCCATTCGTGAATGCTGATTTGACTAAATGCAGCCATTCTACTTCCCCTCTCTCTCTGTGGTAAAAGCTGTGAAGATAAATTATACATTACCCTCAGGAGCTAAAGTCAGTGTTTCATATAAATTCTAAAACCCCAAAGTCTTGCTGTGCAACGAGAAATCAATTCACGCATTTGCCCCTAGCTTTAAAACGCGAAGGCTGTGCTCTTGTATTCTGTTGGTTTGTGAAAAGAAGAGCCAGCGAGGTTGTCCTCTTATATAAAAACATATTTGTCATTAACAGCACTGCTGTGCACTTTGTTACACAGTCCACTCCTTGAATGTAGTCGACTTCGATGCTTAATGGCTCTTTGTGTTCGGTACAAGACAACAGCATATGGCTTTCATGGGTACAGGCCAGCTCTTCAGCAGTCACGTCACGATTGCCTTGATGGAAGGAGAGGGAATGAATATCCACTCAAGACAAGACAGATCGGGAGAAAATGACCTAAAATAGCAATCCCAGTCGTGTACCCTGACTAGTGTTTCCTTGCTCGTCACGAGAGCTCTTGATTGAGTGCTATAGGAGGTAAGCCAGTCATTCAACGTAGACCCGCGCATTTATGACTGTGTGTTTTTTGAGCCCAAAATCCAGCAGCCAGGAATAACACTAGGAGAGGAGCCTGACAGAGTGAAGCCAACTTATTTTTGATCTGTTGTCAGGAAGCAGTCTGTCGCGCTGAGATGAAGAGTGACAGTGAGATGAGCATCCAATGGACTGTATTGCTGTCTGGCTCATGTGATTATGATGACAAAAATGGAGATTGTGGTATTTTTCCTTTTGAAGAGTGAGGATCTAACCGTGCAGTGAATTGAAGAATTAAGGGTGGTGAAGTACAGATCCCAGATATTGATTTCCATTACAATGGAAGGAATGTCACTGTCAGCAGAGATCAAGCAATTCCTGCTCTGAGGACTAGGAGGATAAGCCACTGAAAGAGAGTGATGGCATCTAAAATGAACAGTGGTAGTCATCACAGAAAGCCTTATTCGACAGTTTTCCCAGTTTTAATCTAGTATTAGTGTTAGAGTAACTTCTCTAATTATTTGAGCCCTAATATAAATGGAATTTGGATGATTACCTGCTAAAAATCTTTTGGTCCAAAGACAGTTTTTTACAAGGTGAATGTGAACATGTCTCTAATTTAAAAAAGAATGTAACACATTTACATTTCTAATCAAAGAGTACCTGTTTTAACATAAACTACAAGTTGTACAGCTGGTTGTAGTGTAAGAACCCAATCAGAAATACCGTCAGTACAGCCAAAGAAATCCATCTATCATGGGACAGTTATAATAAAAATGATCCTGCTACTAGCAAGATGACTGCACACATTTATTTCAGTCGAAGTGCTCCTGTTCGATCCTGCAAACCAACATCAAAGAGACAATGCCTCAAACTGACAACGGCACAGATTTTAGTGTGGGCCTAAAGAAATCGTTGAAAAATTATAACAAATCTTTCCACAGGATAGCATAACATATGAGACAAGACAGGCACACGAGGAGCAGAATAAACAGACAGAGCAGAATATATTTGCCCCAAACCAGTTCATTACAGACCATGTAGCAAATATATATTGTATTTTTGTCAAGCTTACATTCAATTATCATTTGATAAGATCTTTGTTTGTTTCAAAAGACAATCATTTGTGGAGTCCTGCCAAGAATAACTGTGAGAACTGGCAAATTACTGAAAAAGTACTCTTCTGGTGCCAACTGCAGCTGACTTCCTATTGTAATTTCTGGTTAGAAGCATGTTGATTACTGATTTCTGTTACTGTAATTAATGGTTGAAATATAGGTCTGCAGATGCTTTTGCGGCCCCAGGGAATACAGTATCTTCTCAGCACAATCACAAATAGCATCCCACAGTTTATTGACACGGTGGAATTTGTATTCTCTAATTAAAAATGTTTTTTTTAAACCCCAGGTGTGTTATCCTGTCAGTGTTTAAATGCTGAACAAACTCTTGAAAAGGGGGGTCTCGTTTTAAGACTACGCATGATTTTAGTTGTGTATGTTTTACTGTGTGACAGCAGTGTGTTTGTGCAGCGCCTGATTATTATCAGTAATTATCATTATAATTTGTCCTATACTTAGATTAAAAGTACAACATCATGGTTGACACGTCTTTACTCGAACACTTGAAATGAACCTTTGACATTTTGAGTAAGTAAGTAAGTTACTTTCATGGTCACTGGCCAAAGTACACGATCAGCATTCAGCATGTGCACTAAATGCAATCCCTCCACGCACAAGTGCTATGTGACTACAAAGGATGAATACAAACTGTTTTCAGACAGTTTAAAAATGAAAGCTTGTTATTCCTTGTCTTTTCTCTTCCTGTAGTACAAGGTGACAGTGCTTCACACTGAAGTCTGACCTTTTCAGTATTTTAAAGTTTGGACATTTCTGGCCCGTGGCCTTTCTGCACTTCTTAGACTCTTTCTCGCAGAAACAAAATGTGTGTGTTTCATGTATAGGGATTACAATAGATTTGTGTCAAACAGAAAGTTGTTTAATGAGATATTCAATTTGCAGTTCCTGGTTAAAAACTAACAAAAGAACTGCAGAAAACAAAACCTCTTACTTATAGTTGCATTCAGAGGATCTGCAAGGAATAGAGAAAGAACTTAGAGACAGATGTAAGAGGAGAGAAGTAGATCTGATGCATTCTACACACAAATGAGGACCAGTCAGAAAGTTTCCAGAAATTAGTCTTTGGTCGACATTGCACAGGTTATCTTTTAAATCAGAATAAAATAATTTATGTAGTAATGTAGTACGCAGATGCACAAGCAGGAGGATTCCCTTCATATTACAAAAATTAAGTAAGTTTAAATGTAATTTAATTTGTTTTAGTCCTTCCAGTGGTGAAGTAGCATTAAAATGCATTGTGATATCTTCATTTGATGTAATAGAAACAACGTCTTAGAAACAATGTGCTCATAATCCAGGTAAGGAAATACTAGAAGTTTGATTCTGTTCATCTGGGCCAGGTTTTTAAGTAGGTGAAATATTTAGCCAAGTCTCTTCCTCAGTCTCAGCTGACTGCATGTTTCCCCAACCTTAGATTTACATTATTCCGTTCTTTTTTTCCTCGGAACCTTTGATGTAACACATGCTTTCCGCCGGCGGACTGTGTTGGTAGAACAACCCATGGCGTCACTTCCTCCCCACGTGAAAACGCTCAGTACATGTGACGAGCTCTAGCAGTATAACCAATCCTAAGCTTTTCATGTGTAAGGGGGATTAAATCACATTTTCACATATTCTTAGACACAAGACCATGGACTTCACAGAGGAGGACGAGGTGCTCGACCAGCTGTCAGATGAGGAGGAAAATAGCGATTTGTCGGACACTGAGGTGCGTTTACTGCAGATATGCTAACAGTGGCTAACGTTAGCTAGTCTTATCCAAATGTTCTTTTTAAAAACATTTCTCTCACCTACTCGTACACGAACCGAGTTTTATGAGAGCTTTTTATTATGGTTACTGTAAAACCAACTTTGTGAAGTGTATTTCTGATCTAAAGTTATGTGAGTGATACGGACTTCACACATGTTTACAGCTAAGCGACAGCACAAAGTTAGCATGAATGAAGCCCATAACCTCCGTCACAATGTCTCCCTACGATACGACTTTAGACTGAGCCACGGTGAACTTTGGATGTGTGAATGTACTGTTCTTGCATTTATTTACACACTACATTGTGGAGAGCAGTTAATTTACTTTCCAAATTGATATTTTCTTCAGCTTCAAGAAGCTTTCGCCAAGGGGTTGTTGAAACCAGGGATGAACGTTCTGGTGGACAAATCTAAAAAGTTAGTCAACAATGTGGTAAGTTAGTAGTGATGTGACATATTGAAACACTCACGGCATGAGACTGAAGCCCTCTGTGTGGCTGTAGAAAAGGAAACATTTCAGATGATAATACATTCTTGTGTTTATGTTGTGTTGTAGGAGGGGTTAAAACAGTGCCTTGCAGATTTCCGTAGAGATCTTCCCTGGGTGGAGAGGTTGGATTTGACCAACCTGCCAGTTGAAGATGCTCTTTCCAAGGTCCAGGGGAAGGTTCCAGGTGTGACCAATGGTGACGTTAATGCCGATGACGATTTCCAAAGAGAAATGTTCTTGTATGTGACCTATTTATTTTCTCTTGTGCAGTGTGAACATTTAAATCTCTTTGTGGATATATGGGGTTTTTAACTTGCTATAAGCATGTAATCATCTCGGAGACCATGCATCTTTCTCCATTAAGTGACTGTTTGCTCATTCACAGCTACCGTCAAGCTCAAGCTACAGTTTTGGAAGCATTGCCTCTCCTAAACCAGCTCAGCATAGCCACAAAGAGGCCCGACGATTACTTTGCAGAGATGGCCAAGTCGGACCAGCAAATGCAGAAGGTGAGCGTTTCTCGGATAAAATTAACTTGTGTTGTTTTAAAAATAAAAACCTGCTTATAATTATAAAAAATAAAACTTTTTTATGATCTTCAATATCAATAAGTGTTCAAACATGTGAATGTCCTTTGTTTTCCTGTTTAGATTAGGAAAAGGCTTATTGCAAAGCAAATGATACTGGAGAAGTCAGAGAAGGCCAAGAAACTGCGTGAGCAAAGGAAGTTTGGCAAAAAGGTTGGCCCCTGTTTATCCAAAGTTTAGGCAGAAAAGCCAGAACAATTCTAGTACCTAACCAGCAGGCAGAGAAGTAACTTGAGTTTTGAACATGTACAGGTGCAGGTAGAAGTGATCCAGAAGAGACAAAAGGAGAAGAGAGCTATGATGAACGCTGTAAAGAAGTACCAGAAAGGTGGGTTGAGTTCAATTTCTGCACATTGTGCATTGTGTTCAATTCCCTGCACATTGTGTGTGTTTACAAACATCATCTTTGAAAGGAGGTTTAACATTTCTGCGCATGTCTCCTCTAGGGATGACTGACAAACTGGAGTTCTTGGAGGGAGACCAGAAGACGAGTAAAGGGTCCACTCAGGGCTCGAAGAAAGACATGAACAAGAAAGGGTAAGGTGTCCATTTTCGGCGTCGTACACTGATATCATAGAGATCCATCCTAATATTTCTCTTGACATTTGAGGAAAGCTAAGCTGTTACCTGTGTGTTTTTGCAGACCCAATTCCAAGAGGAAGTTCAAAGACCAGAAGTTTGGTTTCGGTGGTAAGAAGAGTGGAAAGAAGTGGAACACAAAGGAGAGCTACAACGATGTTTCCAGTTTCCGAGCTAAAGTGGCTCATGCCAAGGGTGTCAAAGGGGGGAAGAAAGGCAAAGGAGGAAAAAATGTGAGTCATACACAGAAAATCACTCCTCGTTGAATTTAGATGATGTAGAACCAGTTCAAGATGGTTGAGAGTTTAAATTTACTGTAAGAAACCTGGTTTTATGTAAACATTACCTAGAGATCATCAGCCTCAACAGATACCACTTTACCCAGGAATACCAAGGTTTTATGGCTGAGAATGGAAACATGGAAAAGAGCACCAGCACACACGATGCAGTCAACCAGAGATCTGCTGGATCTAGCAGCAGGCTGCTCTTTAAAGATCATCTTAATCTTTTAGCTGCTGTTTGTAGTTTGATTGTCATTGTCAGGTCAAGTTCAGCCTGGAATTCATTCACACATGTAATTTGGTTTTCTGCTCTCTATCTGCGCACGGGCGTTGACCGTAGTTCTTGTTGTTAGTTTCAATTTCAGTGCACAGAAAAGGGCCTAATGTCCTCTTTTTGTTTTCTCACTTTGTCTTTTCAGAAACGACCGGGCAAGTCTGTGCGCAGGAAGATGAAGGCTCGCTCATAAAAGCTTTCTAGAGACTTGTTGGGGATTAGTTTGCTTCTAGGCAGGATTTACACCTCCTGCTCCCTGTCTCCTCTCACTGCACCTCAGGAGATGTGAGGGGACTCCCCAGCGTTTTTTTGATTACATGCCTTTTATAAAATATGTCTGGATGGATATGGAAGAGCCACATTGCAGAAGGAACGAGACAAGTGGACTACATAACGTGTTTCTCCCACGGTTTAAAGACAAAGATTCCATAAAGAAACAGCTGGGGACACATTTTAGTTATCGTCCCTGTGTACCTGTTACATAACGCTGCAGCCTTTGCCAGTTAATTTGTGCTGTGTGTGCTCTTTGGAGTTTGATGTGTACTGTTTTTTCGCCGGACTCATCTCCCTGACTCATTGATTCCCTCCCATGTGACATGACATTTTACAATATTGAGCAGCTGTCTGTTTTGCCCTTTCCCATTCATTAATATGATTAGTATGTGATGGGCTTCGTACAGACCTGTGATTCTGCTTCCTGTGCAAGTGGTTTTAAGTTCGCTAAGAGGAAGATGTTAAAGGGCATCTTTGGTCGCTGACACCTGTTTGTATGAGAAACAAATAAATGTTCACTCTGGAGATTTCCATTGATTTATTTTTTTATTGTCTAATTTGATGATCGTAGAGCAGATTCTTTGTATTTGGTGACATCTGTGCTGCATCGGTGGAAATTGAATCTCTCGTCATCGCGGTTTGATATCTGTGGGGAATAATAATGAGGATTAGCATCAGATGAGGTGTCTACACCACTGTAAGACTCTGTGAGCGTGTTCGTTCTGTAGTATGATCTCGTAGCCTTACTGGGGTGTATGGTTTGTGTAAGGTGCATACAGATGTGCATGTCGATTCAATGCCAAACAGTCGATCTTTCTGATGGCCCAATGGAACCGGGTAAAAGTTTAGAAGACTTACTTTCAAGCTATCGTGTCTCTTTTAACGTTTTATAAAATAAAACTTATTTGAACACATACAACACATTCTGCACTAAAATACACTCTGTCCACTGATGAACATCACGCTCTCCTCACCAGTGGAGCTGACACCCATCCTATCTCCTGAGTCTCTGTCAGGGGCATTGTGTATTTCTTGGTGGGTTCCTGGCGAGCCTTGTGAAAAGCCTCAATGAAATCCACTGGAGGCAGAGGAGGAAGAGACACCAGGAGACACCTGATTACAGTCATACTCTGCAACTACACAATCCCATCGTGAAATCAGTGTAAACCTACAGTTTTCTGCGATGAGTTCCGTTGGTTTTCGAGACATGGGTTTGTCTGGTAGGATGTGCACTAGAAGGAGGTGAACACACACACACACACACACGGTAATTTATACAGAGTCCACATATCCAAAGATATGTGTGAAAACGTGTGATAGGAGAGAAAGTCAGCCTGCCAGCGCACAGCCACCATGAGGCCGGACTCTTACGCTTCCTGTGCGGGTTAATGCTGAACTCCGTGTGCAGCTTCTGGTGTCGTTGCTCCTTCCGGATCGTCTCCACGTGGATCGCGTTTTGATGGACCAAATCCCGGTTCTCGCGTCCCGCCATGGTGATTTCACGGGGACCAGGCTCACGGGTCGTGCAGGTCTCCTCAGCTTTCTGTCCGCGTTGCCCGGCAACAGTAAACAAGGTCTCTGGCTGCAGTAGCAGGATCTGGACACGCGGTGGCGGAGCGCGCTCAGGTTTACTTAGTGAGGAGTGCTAACAATCCTTTACACTGTCCACATATACTCAGTTATTGTCTATCATTAAAGGAAAACCCCTTAGCAGATACAAACATAATTAAAATATTGTATGATGTTTAATAAAACAATGCAGGAAAGGCTACAGGAGCCTAATTAGTTGATTCACGGAGTGCTATTCACAGCGTGACCGCTGGGTGTCGCTGTGTGAGCTGCAGTCACTTGTCATATAGGAAACCTGCACACTGGGGTCGTCAGGTGTTTGCCCCGGAGAAGCAAATGATTTTAGGATATCTACTAAACTGTGAGGCACACATAGTAAACTGTTTGATTTAGGATTGAAACTTAACTTCAAGAAACTTACCATGGAACAACAAAAACAGGAAAATAACCAATGGTCTCAACCAGAAGTCCAGTTAAAACATCTGAGTAATTTTTCTATTATAAATATTCTGTTTTAATAGACTAACTCATATAAAGGTAATTATTCTACTTATTAATAACATTTTCCTAACATAGGCCTACCTGAAGGTGGGAAAGACAGAGATGAACAACGAACAAGGCCCAATAATGGCACATAAAACACAAATGTTTGCTTCCATTGTTTGTTGTAGGTTTTTTCTCTCCATGTTCCTTTTAAAGTTGTTTTCTTGATTAGGATGAGTATGTTTTGATTTTGCAATTACTAAACTAAATTGCAAAATGTAATTTATACTCAGATATTTAGTGATCACATGGCAAAAATCCTGCTCGTGTTTTTATTAGAGTGAAGAATTTACTAATATAATGATTCTGCATGCAATGAAAACAAAAAGCCAATAGTTTTGTGTGATATGCAGTCTAAAATAAAAGTTTTTTAGTTTATCTTATTATTAAAACACAAAAATACAAAGCCTTTGAGATCGATGCTGAAACCAGTACATTTTTGACATTTTTATGTCTCAAAAAAGACTTAAATAACGAATCAATTTTTAAAGAATAGTTGCAGATTAATTTATCTTAATGAAATTGGCTAGTTAAATAATAACTTAAAAATAATTACCAAACACAATAATTTAGTTTATGTGCGGTGTTCTACATTTGTTGTGTTGTGCAGTTTACTTTTAAAACACCTGTACCTTTCTTTGTTAATCAAAGTCTTTACTGAAACAACTTAACAGTAATATCTGTGTACGGAAGCACAAATATAAATATTTTTAAAAAATAAGCAAGTTAAATATGTGTATGTAAATGTAGGTGTATGTAAGTAAAATATTTTTATTAATCTTTATTGTTATTATTCATTACATCACATAAAATATTTAATTTATTAACTGTGCTATAAAATATCTATCTATCTATCTATCTATCTATCTATCTATCTATCTATCTATCTATCTATCTATCTATCTATATAATCTATCAGTAATCATTTTTGTAGTAGATCCAGACATTCCACAACATTTTAAGTCAACCTTTCCCAACTTTGGGAATTGTGGGACTAAAGCAGACTAAAGCAGGTTTTAGGCTCTATGTGTTCTCCTAGAGAGTTTCCAACAACCTTTAGAAAACATTTGTTCAACCCATTATCGAATGTTTTTCCCTTAAAGCACTACTGGTTTGTTTCATGTTGGAGATGTTTGCCTGCAGCAAACAAACCATTGAAATGTAGTGAGTGACTGAATTTGGCCAGACTCAGTGAAAATGTACAAATGTAGCCTAAATGCACCCAGTGTGACTTTTGGTTTTCACTCGCATATGTTCAGCGAGAGCGACAGATGACAGTTCAGGCATTTGTCCCAGTTCAGTTACCAGGACTGTCAGTGCATACTGACACGCTTCTGTGGCTCGTGCCCACATGCATGCGCGACGCTTTATTGGCTCATAGCATTTCACACTAACTACAACCAAATTATGAAGAAAGCAGTAAGAGCTGTTCAGAAGACGGGTGACCTTGTGACAGTATGTACACAGGAAAAATAAAGTGGAGTGACGTTTCTTCACATTGTCTTGGAGTACACTTGACTTCCCCTGCTCTCTGTGGTGTCACAACTCACACAGTAATAACAGTACGTTCACATCTCGTAAATAATACTCATGGTTGGGTGGATGCTGTGGGTGTGCTCGTATATTTCAGGGCTGCTGTGACAACCCTGCACTGTCTGCTGATGTCTCACCACTTGTCTCCTCACATGGGGATATCTCATTTCATTTCCCTTTCATATGGTTTCTAGTAAAAAGCGTAGAAACTTTCCACACTTGGTCTAATCAGTTCTTCTCTAAAGTAATAATTTTGTTTTCACGCTCCCTCCCTTTCCTGTCTTTGTCAGGTGTATGTGTGTGTGTGTGGACACATCTTCCCAGTAACAGTCTCACCTAATAAATGTTGAGTCGTTTAGCTCTTGGTTTCTGTCTCATAACCCGATTCAAGCTTTGTAAACCCTGCATGAAAGTCCTAATGGAAACAGGTAATAACTCAAAGGCTGCCAGTGGTGGGCGACAGATTTCAGTGTGGTTGGGTGACAAGTTCCCTGCAGTGTTTGTGCATGTGTGCGAGGAAGAGTGAGCAATGCACATTACAGGAGGATGGGAGGGCTTGTGGTGTCAAGCTTTGTTCTCTCGTCCTGTCACAGTGTCAGACCACGTTATCGTCAAGGCAGCTCTTGAGCTCCTCAGGCTGGGAATAGTCAAAGGCCAGTTTGTGAGTTTGTTCAAACTCTACACGCTGGAAAAAACACTGCAGATGGTGTGTGAGCTGATTAAATGTGACAAGGTTTGAGCCAACTAGTTCCCATTCCCCCACTTTAACATATGTAGTTAAAGAGGAGGCATTTTGAGCTGTTTGTATAGTGGATCGTGTGTTAACAGGAGCATCTAATCTCCATCATCCCCTGGGTATAAGAAGGAAGGAAGTGTTTCATTTGGTGTAATGTGGCTGAGGACAAATATTAATGATTGACTAATGTGAGGTGAAGTGTGGTGAAAGGCATTATCCTGTTAGGATATGAGGACGTGATTAAATGGTATGCCATTTTGCTGGTGATGCCATTTTATCAGCGCGCTTCATCAACAGACAATTTAAAATGCATGGCTTTCAAAACAATCTGTTTGGCAGCATCAGTGCTGTTACTCATGTACAATTGTCAGTTAATTTATGGATGAGTGTTTCTCTCCAATCATTTTCCCTGTCTTCTTTTTTACTCTATTTCATATAATGTCTCATTATTTTATCCCTCAGTCCATCATCTGGTCAGACTCTTCCCTGAGTTATCGGCCTTGTGAATGTGACAGGTGTAGCATTACGCACAACTTGGGACGTATGAAATGTGACACTGGGATTGTTAGCAGAGTGCAGTGTAGTGATGTGACATGTCAATAATTTTACCTAGCACTGGATAGAGACTACACTTCACACTCCAAATTCACAATTTAATTAAATGGCCAACAGTAAACGCAGGTGCTATACTGTATAGCAAACTCGGCAAATCATTAAACAGAACGGTAAGATGCTTTACATGTCTCCATCAGAAATGTCCTTGAAATGTCATTTTTCCTGTTATTGAATCCTAAGAATTAAATTCTTTAGGCGACTCGTCAGCAAGTCAGCAGTGAATGTGTTTTGAAAAGTTATGCAGATTAGACAGACATTTTGTACTTAAGGTGACGACTGCATGTAAAACACATCAGTGTCATTAGTCTGTGAATAATCAAAAAGCTATATACCCACATGAAATGACTTCCTTCCCTCAACTTATTTTTCCTTATCTTTCGGGGAAAGCAAACAAAAAAGAATGAAAAACGCAGGAGAAGCACATTTTCTCGCTCCTTATGAATTATTATGTTGAAATAGGCTTTTGTGAACCCTGTAGTTTGCTTTCCACCTAACTCCATGGCCCACTACCAGCCTCTTAACCTTTTTCAACAAGACTGTGTTTTAATTACCATGAGCTCATTGGCAGCTAATTAAAACACTGTGTATTATTTGGCCATTTCCTCCAACATTCAAACATAAAACAAACAGCAGGTGCACACGTAATCCACTCCAACATATGTACGATGACTAATAAAAAACTGACAGTATTTTTTAACCTTCTGTAATGAAATCCTTCTGTAGTTGTTCTTTCTTTCATTTTCATAGCTGCTGACCTTAGCTTAAAGTGTCTGCATCTAAGATTCACAGGAAGCTGTACCATTTTCAATCAAACACCACTTAATAAAATGTAAACTGATTTTCAGTTGCACAAATAAAGACTGGGATGGAATTTTAAAGAGCTGCTTTCAAAAGAAATATATATGCTCCAGTATCACCAGTGACAAGCTAATGAGTACAGAAAACTTCAAAATAAAGATAAGCACATGTGTGTTTGGTTGTAGGCTACAACCAAGAGCAGACCGTGTCATGTTTAGGGGTAGGGCTGTGGTAAATACAGCCATGTTTTTATCTTCTTTAGTGTGAAAATGTCTGTGATTGACTTTAAACTAGCAATATATATGCAAATATTATTATTGTGTTGCATCTTGACCCTTATGACTGCTACAAAATGATTTTTAAATGTCTATGTCTATATTTACATACTATACATCTCTGTCTCAGAGAGAAAGTTCACGTTAACAATACTGGTAAATAATGCCAACAGAATTAGTTTAAATTGTTAATTTTACTCAAACTGAGACCACAATCCTTTCCTAACCTTAACCAAAGTAGTTTAACCAAAGGGTTTAACTACATAAACTTAACTGGACACAGGACTGACACACTAATGTCTCGAAAGGTCAATGTCCTGCTGTTTGTATCCACACCACGCTTACATGCAGTGTCAGCACACATCATCTGGGTAGGAGTTCTTGATCATTTCATTTGTTCTAAAGCATATTTGGCAAAATAAATTCGTTCAGCCTTTCAGTTAGCAATGCAGCTTAGAGGACATTGATTCAGAGAACATTTTCCTACTATAGTTTGTAGTAATCTCCAGTAAAGACTGTGAGAATGTGGTTCTGTGGTTCGGCCCTGGACCTCCGTGTCTGCTCTGTCTGTGGCTGCCAGTCAACCAGAACACTAATCTAACAGCAGATAGAATCCCACCCAGATCAGCCCTTTGTCTCCTCACGTACGCTGATAATAATTTATCTCAGCTTTTAATCTGATTTTTTTTACCTCTGTAGAGAGACTGTGGGTGTTTACTTATCTGATTGTGGGTTTTTATGCTCTCCTCTTTTAAACAACTCATGTTTGGAGAAGCAGGGCACCCGTGCTATGGGACTTTTCTATCTATTCACCTTGCACTGGAAGCAACAGGTGATGGTAGACTGTGTTCTGGTATATGCAAAAACACGTGCACACTTGTGCTCTCCAGTTTGTTTTGATAGTTTTGTAGGTGTCTGGGGCGCACTGGAGACACCATGGGTGCACTGGAGACACCGTGGTCGTGGGAAAGCTGCACTTCTATCAGATCGTAGCTCTGTGTCACCATTGCCCTTGTCTGTAATCTCCTGTTTTGTCTCAGGGAAGGAGACTTTCGGTAGGACAGAGCTCAGCTGAGAGTTCTGGCCACAGATTAGAATGTGCCTCACTGCAGACGGCTATGTCACAATGTTGGTTCAACACGTCAAGCACACAAAGTACAATGTAGGACAGTAATGAGCAACATTTGCCTGTTGCCAAGTTGCTTTCTCTTTGGCTATGTAGAGCTTCTCACCTCAGTTTTCAATGTTTACCGAGAAAGGGACCTCGTTTCCACTTCTCGCTGGAAAGACAAAACCCATTTTTTTCCAAAAATAAAATAATAATAGTTGAATTAATTAGCCTCTTTCAGCTGGAATCCATGAATAATATTATATATGAGCCTGAATGTAGAGTTTTTTAGCCTTTACATTTGTATTTCTTGTTGCACAAAACATATACCACTATAGTCAGGCAAAACAGTGGAATGAAAACTGTGGTGTTTACAATACAACTTGTCTGAAGCTGCATTCAAGGGCCTCATTATCAAATTTCTTCTCCTATTTGGCTTCTGACTGCAGTAGCTTGTTTTCATTAGCAGCAATGGCCCGGAGTGAACGTGTCAGGGTGATGGCTTTTCTATGCCTCACCTAGCTGGGTAAGTGGTGGCAAGGCAGGACACCCATGGATTTGTGTTTTGTGAGGCTTGGATATATGAGATGAAACTGGAGCATTTTTGGGGATGAGAGATTCTTTGCACACGCTGACTCACATCTTATCGATCTATAAAAGAAATCGCATTTTTACTGCGCGTCCCCATGACTCATTGGTCACCTGGCTCAATAATATGCATGTTTGGCCTTCTGCTGAGGACACAGAGTTCATTACACAGGCATGACTGCACGTTCAGAGTATGCTCCAGCATTAGCAATCTGGCTAAAAGTGTGTAATGTTACAGAATGTGTGTAATGTTATAATAACCTACGAAGGCTTAAATTAACAGCTCTAAATAAATGTCAGGACTCATTTAACCTTTACTAGACATCCATTATACAGTAAGAAGAAGATAGTGTCTTCAGGGTGAGATGGCAAGTCTGTTTCTGTGCCAGTCACTCAGTGTCCACCTTTTTTCCTTGGTTTTAGCAAAAGTCAGCCCCAGTTCATTATTTTCGATACCAATTAGCCAGATTGTGTACTGTATGTTTCCAAGCAACTAGTTTTCTGTTACCTGGCTTTAATCAGTTTTCTGCCTCAGTATCTGTTCTGTATATTGCTGCCTGTCTGATTACCTGCTTTCCTGCATTAGCCCATTATGTGTGACAAATAAGCAAAAAAATAAAATAAAAATCAGTACAGATTGCCACTAGTGACTATATTTGCCACATCAGTGTCTGCATTTGTGCCCAGTTACACTTTGCCAGGTTTAATACAATTTTTCTACCACACTAATAAATCTGTTTTTTATGTAACAAGTCAGGGCTGACTGAAAAGTCTGGATGTGAGAAAAGTCCTGCAACTTAATATCACGAGTGAAGTTTAATTTCAGTAAGTTTAAATGAGTTTGCAGGCATAGCCAACCTTTTAATTTGTTTGGGAGAATTCTATCCAAATTAATTCATATCAGGAGAAAAGACTCGCCTTAGGAAGGGGAAAACTATTTTGAGGCTCTTTATAATGTTCCTGCTGGTTGACATCTCACTAAAGCTTTATCGTTACATGAAGCAATCTTCTTTTATGATTTCACATAATTTTTTAATGGACTTTTTTTTTCTTTGTCACTGTGAAATAACCAAATCAATCCCGCTGAGATTTTAATGGCTGCCCTCCTCTCCTCTTCTCACAACATCTTGTGGGAGAATAATTTGGACAGTAAATGTAGCCTGAGAAAGTGAGATGAGCCATAAATCCCCTGTCCATGCATTTTGTTCTTACAATTGTCCTAATGACTGGTCTTCAGCCCAGTACTTAAATGTCTTTCCATTGAAAGGGAATTTTGGTATTCACAGCACTAAGGCCATAATTCACAGGCTACTGTTTCAGGCAATGTCAGATGATAATGATGCCAATTAAAGGGATACATAGAACAGAAATGACAATGAGGGAAAAATTCCTAATCTTGATCATAAAATAAACTGCTTGTGACTTTGTGGGCAGTAAAATCTGCATCAGTGTGTTGCCAGATATTGAATATAAACTACAAATGGCCCAACACAATCTGTTTGTTAAGAATTATAATGCCTTGACAAAATGTTACCATTTATTATGTTTTCACAGCCGTTGCTGTGATTCCCATAACTCTGACGATGTACATACTGTACTGACCCTAAATGCCTCACAACACCGTTCGTAAGCAGAGTTGAGTTAATTATCATATGCGATATTTAATAAATATATACATATTTCTGTTTGTGGTTATGTTACAGTAGGCTGAAGATGAGCTTTATATGATTGAATTGTAGGGGTGAAGATTATGTTAATGTTATTATTGCAGCGCTATGTGGTTGGTTAAATCTTTGAGATTTCATACGCTTTTTTTAGGGCAGAATTAGGAGACTTTTTTACCATCAAGCTATTGTATTACTTACCATCAAATTTGTTTTAAAAAAATATTTTCCCAGAACTAATTGCAGAAAATCTGGACCGACTGTGACAGTATTGGTAAAATTTGAACAACATCCAATATTTCCTAATTCTTTGTACTCAGCTTCCATTCTCTAACCTTCAGATTAGCAGCATTCTCTTTTTCTCTATGCTGTTGACTGTCTCACTGGTTTTCACGAATAACCCTCTGTAACTGAAGGGCTAATAACACCAACACAAGTGTCCATGGCTCAGATCTTCTGAATAGGGAGAGAGCAACAGGGTTATCACTCATGTCAAATTCCTGGCCTAAGTGGTCACTTTGTCTGGAAAGAAGATCAGGCTTTGTCATGGCTTGGCATGGCTACTCATTCCACTTGAGTGAAAGGAGTTGGAGACAGTGAAAAGCCCTCAAAACATAGCACTGCAACTACGTGCAGAAATCTAACCTAAATTTAAAAAATCAACCTTTGTCATTACTTTTTAAATTGCATGTGGCTGTATTAAGTGTCTTGGCTTGGTGGCCCATTAGCTAGACTGCCATTAATGCACAACCCCCCACATGATTTCTCTTGTGATCAGTAAGAAATTTGTCGGCCTCAAACAAGTCCTCGAAATCTGGTTTTATGCAGCTTTTCATCTGGCAGTTTTAGAACTGTGAAGAGGGCCACTCGATCACTCCCAACATGGACTAAGTGAAAGACTCAGAACCAGCCATGACACGCAGGGGTAATAAATGCTTCAAGATATCAATTAGGATACTTAAAACGACGCCCGTATATAACTTGGCAACATGTTTAGGGTTCAAGGTGCAGTTTGCCAGCATTGGGTGAATCAGCATGGATATAATAAGGTGTGATGATGGCTAAGGTCACACAAAAGATTATGTTTTTTCAAAGTAATGTAAGTCTGTTGGGTAACAATGTTAAAGGTCTCAAAGAGACCAGCTTTATAATATGTCAATGATGCATTAATTAGTTAGTCTCATGAAAAAAAACTTTTTACTGAAAATCTCATCCAAGCTCGACTTTCTAAAGCGCTTTAAATATTCTCTCCCCTTTGAATGATCGCTGCACCCCTGCACTTGGAACACTGTCATTTCTGAATGTTGAGAAATCAGAACCAAATTGAGGCTCCAGCAGTCTCCCACTTGCTCCTGTTGACAGTCCAGCTAAATGTCAGATCTGTCAGCAGCTACCACTTTACCCCAAGCGACAAAAGAGGGTTCAGGTTGCTTCTGTGGTTCTGTGTTTGCTAGAAACAAGGAGAGGCTTGACACACGAGAGGCTGCTTCACATGAGAGGTTACAACTTTGGGATTGAATCTTGACACATATTTAACCTGGCATGAAATGATGGGGTGTAAAGTTTGACTAATGTGTTTCTCTTTTGTCTGCTTTTTTCTTTCCAATTAAACCCAACTTATTTTAAATTATGTAAATAAGCACTGGTAATAACACAGAGGTTAAGCCTGAGACGAACGCCTTCCAGTAGTGGAAAAGCATGATGGATTATGCAGGACGTTTTAAGTTTCATTATACTCAACTTAACCTCATATGCCCCAGGGTGCTGGAAGGTGTGGCTCACCTTAACAGGAATACCTAAAATAGGACAAACCAATAACTCCAGGTCAGGTAAAATATGAAGTTTGTAGCACAAAGCGAGTTCAACTTCATCTCATAGGGTTATCGGTTTCACCAAGCCATAATGGATAACCGGTGTTAATATCCGTGCTATCAACTAGCTCTGTAAAGCCTGGATTTTCCTATATGACCATGAACACTATGTTTCAAGAACTTTTTAATAAAATATAGAAATTTTTGCCAGACAAACATTGTTTGGACAAAATATACCTGGAGTGTTGTAGACCTTTGTTTTTCGAAACCCTAGGGAAGAAATTGTGTTGGTTGAATATACTGGGGTCGGTTTGGAGTTTGCATGGTCTCCCTGTGCCTGTATGGGTTTTTTCGGGGGTCTTCAGCTGCCTCCCACTGTCCAAAAACAGGAAGTTAGTGTTGGGGGCTTGGTGGCTCTAAATAGTGCATGGGAGTGCATGGTTGTTTGTCTGAGATGAACTGGCTTCCTGGTTGAGGGGTGGATGGATGGTAGCCAGGCAAATTGTTGTTGAAAGTTGGTTGGGAACTGAAGCAGATATAAAAGTCAGAGAAGGTTTTCACAGGCGTTTATTAGTGCTGACACAGGAGTGCGGGCAGCAGATATTCTAATGGATTCTGTTGAGATAGCTGAGTGACAGGTGCTGTCAGACAGTTTGACTAAACGTTGTTTGGTCCTTACAGAGATGATGGCCAATCAGACGCCCACCGAAAGACACCAAGGTATGGTGTCATCACCCGCCAGTTTTCAGCCATTACATCAGCCAGTCAGCCTGGCTACGGCTCTGATGTAATTCCTCTCAGTTTCTCCATCGTACACTCATTATTATAGCTCAGCAACGCACTCTGTCTCTATCGCTTCATTCACGATTGTTTTGCATTCAAACATTACCCGTCTCAAAAACATTTCAAGCAGAAAATCTTGAGTATAAAGAGAAGTAAATTTCTTCTTCTGCAGACTTCAATTAGACTATTTATCAATAGGAGTGTCTGGCTGTAAGGTGAAAGATGGGAACTGCATTCGTTCGCGTTTTTTTGATTTGGCTGTGCCTGGAGGAGAGCAGATAGAGATTGATGAGCTTATTAAATCTAAACAGACTCCCAGACAGACAGCGCATTAAACCTACAGTGTTTGGAGCCCTTCACAATGCAGGTCAACGGAGTAGCAGCCTATCAAAATCAAGCTTGTCCATCATAAGGATGCTAAGACCATTCAAAAAGAAGATGCCATTTGTTTTTCAGCTGTCGGCCAAAGTACTTCAAGAAAGATTTTAATGGATGTATTTTTCAAAAGTTCTTCTATTGTCATGGCAATGCTATATCAATAATTGTGGAACATGCCCGAGTATTTCACTTGGTTAGAGAGAGACACTGAAGTTCATTTAGAAGTGTTGCAAATCAATAATAGAGTTGAACACTTGTGAAATCCCTGAGAGAGACTGAACCTGTGCTGTGTGCTCGGCGTCTATAAAGGGATTGGCTCAAACAGGGCAGATGCTTTATGTGCTTAACTGTACATTTTGTGGTTATTTACAAATTGTTTTCATGCATGTGTTGTTGAATCTTGTGAAACATAAACATGAGTTCAACGTGAGTTCCAGATTACTGCAGAAGCCCTTTCTACATGACTCCTGGCTTTCAAAATGCTGACTCAAGAAACAACATACTCTTCATCCACATCCAGATTCTCCTTCAAACATAAACAAAATCAGCTGACATTTGATGTGTAACTGGTCTGTACAGTGTGCGGTGGCATTATGTAGAGTGGCTTGGTCTGGGTTTCGCTGTGTCAGGTGAAGAGAGAGTTGCAGCGCCTTTCTGTTTGTTAAGCAACCCCCCCGTGCTCTCCCATGGTGACTGTACTGCTGACTCCAGTACCAAGATGGAGAACATGTACAACATAAAGCTTCACACGCACACACACAGGCGCACACTTACTGTATAGACACATCTGGAGGGCTTAACATGGCTTTACATGGAGCGCTGGTTCTCAGCCAGCAGCTGCTGCCAACAACCCATCATCACACTTTTCACCTGGCGGAGTCTCGACAGTCCGTCCTTTTACAGCTCTCCTGTTATGATGTGCCAGGACAGTGCGTGTCTCCATTTGCGCGAATGTTTGCGCAGGTGTTAATGTATGTGTGTCTGATATGGTAATGTGTCAGAGAATAAAGTGCTGGCAAAGCGAGTCGTATGCTGTGAGACCCCCAACATGAAAGGCTGTTAATGAGCACGGGGCCTTATTCCAGCCGCATTATGTCTTGTAATAGCCTTCCTTTATAAGTGATTACATTCGTTACAGGAGCAGCTGCCAGTGAGTGTACTTGTATTTAGGTATTGTGTTAAGATCCTTGGAATACAGATCCAGAAAAATGATATAAATTTGGGTTGACACCAAAGCCAAGCGACATCCTTATTGTTTAATATTGTCTCTTCAGCATGTATTACAGTCAGACAGCATCTTTCCAAAGTGTTTGCATACTGAAATGATGTCTCTCAGTAGATGAATTAGATAGTTGTGCTATCTATAATGAGGACTTTTTCTGTAGTGTTTCTGTGTCATTGAACAAATAGGATAAATGAGCATTTTTGACAATACCACATACAGCTCAGCTAGACTGAGATCAGTGCTTTGCCTTACTTCAAGTCTAAGTCTCCCAAATGCTGCCACACCCCATTAAAACTACTTTTCACTATGTTTCTTCTCCCTAAAAATAGTCACATCGATGCTGGAATTACGCTCCTGTCTCTTAAAATCCTGCAAATGAATGGTATAGTTGATGGGTGGAGGAATTATATTTTCTAAACTAAATAATTAATCAGCTATTCAAATATCAGTGATGCAAATAACTGACAGATTTTAATTGCAGTCCTCTGGTTTCTGTCCTTTCTGTTCCTCCACCGTTTCTTTTCTGGTATCGGTGCACGGAGAGAAGTCCTGCCTCTCCATCCTACTGTCTGTCACTCCTCAGCAGCCAAACATAGAGCTCTGGTTACTGCTGACATCAAAAACCTCCACTTCACCTGCACGCTCCACTGGAGAGGCCTTCTTTGTCCAGGTATGCGTTCTGCCACGACTGGCCTCTTAACATACCAAACACACACACACACAGAGACAGAATTTGAGGCAAGGGGCAAGAGGCCTGTTCAGTCCCAGTAACAAATACAAATACAAATTTTATTTGTCACATACAATCTTATACAGTGTACAACCTGAAGTGAAATGTGTTCTTCTGCATTTGACCCATCCCCCCTTGGGGGGAGCAGTGAGCAGCCACAGGAGGCGCTCGGGGAGCTAGCGCTGGGTGT
>JAUMTR010000019.1:17212703-17244337 GCA_032270685.1 Microctenopoma stevenorrisi | reverse complement strand
GGAGCAGTGAGCAGCCACAGGAGGCGCTCGGGGAGCTAGCGCTGGGTGTCTCGCTCAGGGACACACCTGGTGAGGGGCTTGGCGACTCAGCTGGGAATCAAACCCGGGGCTGCTGCTTCCCAGCCCTCTGCCTTAACCACTCTGCTACCAGGCCGCCTCTAACTGGCTGTAACTTAAAAATAAAATCTTCCAATACATTTCAGCAACTAAAACAAAGGGTGTTTATGATCATATGGAACCCAAACAATTCATCAGCAACTGTCCAATTGTTTTACTCAGCAGATCTTCACTTTAATCTTATCAACTACACCTGTGACATATTTATTGGATTAAGAAACGGGGAAAACACAAAAAAACAACCATCACATTAAGTTTTCTCTACAACTTACTAACGAAACCAGATTAGTAATAAATAAATGTGTTTGTAGCTAGAGAAGATTAAAAAGTTCTATCAACATCACAGGCAGATGATTCATCTCTGCAAAAATAGTTTGAAAGTAAAAGTCAAGGTGATTCAAAGGCTTCTGTTCTGACAGAGTGGGTGGCTTGTGTAACTAATTTTAGAACCGATGATTCATCTCAGGGAAACTACATTTGTATTTCTAACCTTTTCTGACATCAGCAGAAGCATAAAACAGTGGCTGCTTCCCACACACTGTCTTTGAGGTTGTAGTTTGTTAGTAAAAGTCTGAATTCCAACCAGAGGCAGCAAGTAATCACATTTATTTCGCTCTGGTTTGTGCTGATTCCTGATAGCGCAGTTTGACTCTTAGATTGACTTTGAAGCTTGCAAGTTTTTAAATGTATTTCATTTTCCTCCTCTGCAATGCTCGCTTTTTTATTAAAGTTTGTTATCGGCCAGCTGCCGGAGGCCAGTTTTGTGACAGCTTGCTGCGTTTGTGTCCTCAGAGAATACATCTCTCTGAGTTTCTCTGGAGAGCAGAGACACATTCATCACATGCCCTGGAGAGCTGTGTATGTGCCTATAGAAATGGTGAATGTGAGCAATGGAACGTATCAGGACCTTTTCCTCCTTACATATGAGCATAAACAACCAGACACACTCCTGCGACTTAACAAGTGAGAAAACACAAATGCACACCAGAAGCAACTGGTTCAGTGTCGCGTCCACGGGCGCTTTGGATGTATTCCCACCGTGTCTCTGGGAATAATATGACAACTCGCTTCTCCTTCTGATATACATACACATCCTGCCAGTATCTTATATCCCTTCGTCCACCACACGCAGCCAGCTTTTCATATGATGTTAAAGTAAATAGTTCTTTGTTTCCATTGTAGGTGTTTTTCATTGTGAACAGGGATCAGCATGGGTCCTCTGACCAGTCTGCAGCTACGCAGCAAGCTGTGATGTCATGGCCAGCGGAAAATTTTTCAGCAATTATTGCAGACTTCATCAAACCAGATGTTCCACACCCTTCACTCCTCATGTACCTTAATGAGCCTTGTCGTCAGACCATCTGTTGTCGTTCCCTGGACAACATTTGGTAGATACCGACTGGGGCTGTTGTGACCCAGCCATTACATTTTGGTCCTTGTTAATTCAAGTCGTACAGATGCTTACCCATTTTCCTATATACTGTATCCTACACCTTTGAAACAACAATCAATGACATTCACTTCAGCTTGTTTTAATGTTTTGGCTGATGGGCGTATAGTAGAATATATTTTAGTACAAAGTTGTGGTGGAGTTTCACACTTCCAGTCAAAATAACCTCAACACTTGAAAACAAAATTTGTGTTTGCATTGGATTGAAAAGCTCAATTATAAAAGGCAATCTTACATAAGAACATAAATCACAGTGAAATAATTTACCCACGAAAAGTCCAAACCCATAATTCAAAATGTGCGCCACAGGCGATGTGTATTGTATAACATTGTATTATTTACATTGTGTTGTACTATTTTGTGGCGGCATTGATTCCAGTCAGCAGTAATGTGTCCACAGAAAATTTCTCCCCAAGGAACAACAAAGCAAATGTTAATTATTGAATCCCCAAAGAACTTCCAGGCAAGGTGAATTGGAAAGAGAAAAGCGATTTATTAACACGGCTCACTGGCACATTCATTCAGCAGAAATGCCTCCATCGGGGAGCCGTTGTCTCCATCCTGTGAGTGTTTTTCCCCTCTTTCCACGTGCTAATTTGTCCCGCGTGGATTATCATCCATTCCCTCATGGCCGCTGTGACACTCTCCAAAATGACAGATGTCGAGCGCTCGCTCTCAGATTTATGTCTCTGTCTCTCACAGATACACACTACGGTGCTGAAAGTGTGCTTCCTGCGGCCACGTGATTGGTTGTGTGGGTTGTGTTAGGATTAAAAGGTGGTAGGTGGTAACACAAAGTGATGCATTGCCAGCGAAGCAAGATCATTAATTTCAGTCTTTATATCTATCGCACCAAAAACATACATTTACACACAAATGCACTCCTACAGTCATTGTTTGACTGACCCCCCCCCCCCAATAAAATGAATTGACACTGTTATTGCACGGTGTGAATATATGAACAATACTGATATAAAGGATCACAGTGCATTAGTATTGCAGGACAAGGCACCGCATGCAACAAATAGATGCACATCCATGCATCACTGCTGAGTAGTAAGTGGTGGCTGTGGTGGTTTTCCTCTGACAAATGTCTTTCTTCATTAGGCTCAAAGTCTTTCCCTCTTCCTCACATGCACTGAAGTTTCCTCGAGGAAAAAGACTCATTCACCATATTTCTGCTACATCTGATTGTTTTCATCTCATCTTTCTCACAAATCACCACCTAACTGTGAGCCTGGAGACGGGTTTAGTACAGGCTGCTGCACACGGGCTGGATATCATCAGCCTCGTGTAAACAAAACCAAACAAAGCAGGTAGATAGGTACCAGGCAACAAACAACACACATTTGTTTGAACTGGAGAGACTTACATTGTGCGGTGATTTCAGATAATCTAATCATATTTATGTCTCTTCTGCTTTTGTTGCACGAGACCAAAATCATATCTTTTGTCTCAGAAGGACACGTCCATGGTCCTCTTGCTTCACTCTCTTTAACAAAGGCAGTAACTCTGTCATTTTCTCTATATCAGGGAATTCTTATTTCTTCCTACAAAACATTGGGAGGAGATGCACAGACTGTGTGATGTAAGGAAGAGAGCAGGAAGAGAGGTGGAGGCGTTGGGTCTGACATGCAGCCTTGCTGTCTCCATTCTCTTTATTTCTATCTGCCTGGTTGCTATGTCTTTCTTTCCCTGTCTGGCTCATCTCGCTCCCCTTCACATTTGCTTACACATACACAGGTGGCTTTATGTGGAGACTGACAGCTACAAAAAGACATGATTAGTCAGTTTTCATACAATACCTGCTCTATTTTGAGTCTGTTTTAAATGTACCGTTTTTTTGAAGGTGATTTTGTTTGAGGTGCTTGGAAATGTCTCACTATTCTTTCAGTGATAAGTTCAATGACTCACAGTAGAAGCAAATACGGTGTGATCACACACAAACATACCAAAGATGCAGGCAGGCTTTTAGAGCATATTCTCTTCACAGTATTCATAAGGAAAAAGTTACAACATGTGCTTTATCACTACTTTTTGCTGCAGTGTGATCCCAACTCAGAGGGCTGATCTCTGAACCCGCTGAAAGTTAAACAGGACTTGTTAACGTCAGTCCTATTTTTGACACTCATCCATCCTCGAACTGTAACGCTCTCATTCTCTGAAAGGAAAGTAGCCCCATTTGTCAGCACTGTCACCGACGTGTTTTCTCATTTGTCTGTCAGTGATTCGGCTCAGTGAGTTAACAGCAACCTAATTCCCGCTATTCGTCGTTCGTTCTCACTCGGGTGTCTGAGACCCGCTGTAGTGATTTAGTGCTCAGGAATTTAAGTACTCCAAGTGGAAACTCGCAGAGGGAAGGGAGGGCTATCCCTCTTCATACGATGATTGATAAACCCTAGTCAGGGGGCCTCCAGGCCTTCACTGCCCCACACTGTAATATGCGGTTACATAGTGAAGGGAAGCATGCGACTAAACCCTTCCACTGCCCTGTGACTCAGTTTGCTGTCTCACTGTCCTCTGTCTTTTTGGTTGTTTATTTCTATTTGCCTGTAACAGTGTAGCCACTGTCTGCGAATTTACTCCTCAGTCTGTGTTGACTGAAGCTTTTCTGTTCAAATTCGTGTCAACTTCTTCTGGCCAACACATTAGTTTGATGGATTGTTAGAAAATAGTGGTGACCACACACGGCAATTTCAGGCCAATTTAGGCCACCTTAAATTTACATCAGTTTCCAATTGGACAAAGACTGAACCCATTCGTACACTAAAGAAACAGCTCTCTGCAGTAGAACATTTGTAGGTTTTGGAACTGTGTTTTTGACGGGTTTACAACTACTCTCAAGCACATATATATCTAGATTTATTTAGTCACTTTAGATGAATTTGTTTGTTTGCAATTACAGATTAGGAGAAGAACAACAGTTACGATGTGATGTAATAATTCAGCACGTGAATTTCATTGCCGCTGCACGTTGCATCACTTATCGTGAGATGATTGAGAGGATATTTTTGCTACCTTTACACAAAGGTTTCTACCCAGTAACTCGCATTAAAATCAGATGATGATCCACCGTTTGACACACTCCTCATTATTCTGTGTATGTTACAGCTGCATCATTACAGTATGCACATGCAGCTACAGCATGATTAAGGTTAGACAAATAGAACCACTTGGATGTGTACAGTGACATGTTGTAGGAATGGTCTGAAAAGCATGTGCACATCATTCTTTTAACATGAGACACTGTATGTGCTATATTGGCTTTGATTATTGAAACACCTGATAGAGCCATCCAACATGAAGACAATGCCTAGGGACTTTGGGCTGACATTTTTTAAGTTCTGATATTCATTGTTTTCTAGTTCTTTTGTTTTGTCACTGATTTGGGGAGCATTTCTAATGCTGGTATGACAGATGGTTAAAATCCCAGCTGCCACACGTGGGAGTGAATTCAAAGTCTTCTAATCACTGAGCATTTTTAGTGTAGGTGAGCAGGTGGGTAATTATCCTCTAACCTTTCCAGGGTCATGCTCAGCTAATGGAAATATGACTTGAAGTTTGGTTTGCCCCATTCTTAAGTAAACTTCTTTACAGGACTCACTCAGACCACAGAGCAGCTGATATTTACAGAAGAAGTGATATAATGTTGTTCTTAAATTGGTGCTAGTAATCAGTTTGAGTTCCCCGCTGCCCATTTCTACCATTCTTCATCCTTACCTGATCTAGAGCTTTAGCCACAACTGCTGCGGCATAATAAGACCTGATAACTCATCCTCCCCTTTTTAATTCCACTTCACGTTTCACAAAGAAAGGCAACGCTCCATGATGTAGATATCACCCAGCAAATGCCACAAGTGTGTCCCATTAAATCTGCACTTGTCCTCCATGCTGTCAACAAGTACGCTTGGCATCATTTGCTGTGATTGAGCTCACGCATGGCTATAACAGAGGAGCGCCACGAAATGTGTTCAAAGGGACATACCGCCATCTTGGATATCAAACATTTGGCAGGGCACCCAGTGAGAGTAACCCAATGAGCACTCGTCAGTACAAGGATAAAAGCTGACCCTGTGGGTAACATTGCTAATCTCTAAAAAAAGCTGGTTATCCTGAGGTCCTTTGGTGGACAATTTTAGATTTGTGCATTATTTTAAGATCTATTGAATTATTCCAATTCTGTGTAAGAAACTAGAATAATATTATTTATTAATTCTGCCTTTCATGTTGTTAAATAACAGATACTTTAGCATCATTGCTGTTTGATTTTGTAGTGAAAGAGTCTTCCATCTGTTTAAGGGCAACGTCGCTACAGTTTTAGTGATATCAAATGAGCAGTTCAATTTTACAGACCTGTGAACGCATTCTGCACCAAAAAACGGAGGGGGAGAGACACAGGTCTTGCATGCGTACTCACACAGCTTGGGCACATGCTTTTCTCCTTTAGCCGCCCTGTGGCTGTTTCCATCTCTGCCCTCCAGCTAATGTTTTGTCATCTGAAGCTGTGATATTACGTGAATTAGCTCGTAGCGTGGATTGCCTTGTGGTAGTGATTCATCACCGGTTTGGCAGAGGTGACTGCATGAGTGACTGAGCGGTCGGTTACTGCTATGACGTGCGGAGCGAGCATCTGGTGTAGGGGGTTAATTGAGGGCGATTAAGGTGATTAATTGCTTTGTTTGAAGGGAAAACACAAGACAGACTAGCTTGTGTTACAGAGCAAATATTTTTGGGAAAAAATCCATCAGTGGCAGGAGTGCAGAATGGCTGAAGAAGGTAACCATCAGGTGGCAATATGAAAGACATTCACAGTGTGCATTTGTGTGAATGTTTTGTGTGTGTTGGGCTGAAGAACTGGCTGCGTTTATAAGGAAACAGAGACGTAGACTTGTGTGTGATCACTGAAGGGAAAAAAGTAATATTGACATGGAACTGGGAAAAAAAGAGTTTCTCTTTCCACACTGCTCCATTTATATTATTGTCTTCACGAGAAACTTTCTGTGTGTATGTGGCAGCACGTGAGTGAAAGAGAGATCTTAGCACAGGGCAGCATGATAGCTCCGTGGGTAGAGCAGTCGTCTTCCAACCGAAGGGTCAGCCGTTCAACTACCTTTTTAAGCATTTTATTGTGTCAGTGTGTCTTTTTTAAAATGCAGACCATTTTTTTCAGGTATAAATGAGAAATAAAGGTCACCAGAATAAATTAAAAAGAAATACAAAAATTAAAAAAAAAATTTGGGACCTATTATTCTATTTACAATTTTATATTTCCTTGGTAAATTAATATTTATTTGAAGTCTATCAGAGGCTTTTTGACCCCCCCCATATAGTAGTTTTTTTTTCTAAGTTAATTCATTTATTATTTATTAATGTTGCTGATTATTTTTGTTTTGTGTTATTGTGAACCATCCGGTTCTTGGTCCTCCTTTTAATTCACACGTCAGGCTGAGATTTGGAGATTTATGGGAGTGCTTCATCACCTTTTTTTTGCATCCAGCTCTTCACCTGTTTACATCTTCCAATTGCTTTGCTTACTCTGTTTGGAGGAGTAGTATACAAAGCATCATTAGACTTCAGCATGTGATTCATAGCAAGATGGTGGGCAGTCCACTGAAGCAAAGAGAGATACAAATTGGATAGCCTCACAACGCAGATGAGCGCAGCTGTGCATTGAGGAGAATAAGGATCAGTCGGTGCTACGTCACCCCCTCTTGCCCTACGTATGTTATATGTATAGTACATGTGCAACTGAATGCCCGCCTATAGTAGTACTCATGTACTACTTGAATAAGAGCAGTCAACGCCAGCTGTACATACATTTCAAACTTAACTACAGTGAGTGTAGTTGGGTCAGCGGTTCACATTTAGTGTCACATTTAGTGGAAATCAGTGTCATTGTATCAGAAAACCTTCTGTTATTCGAGCATATTCTAGCAGTTACTTTGTGTTCTGCTCATATCTCTTAATGCTGCATTACAGTGGTGTGTTCCAGTGTTTTAGTCAAAGCAGTAAATGTTTTTTCCCCTGAGAGATTTCTCAGAGAATTCAAAAAATGAGCCATATTTGGCCCAGAAGCTGCATAGAAGACAGGATCGCTGAGGTTGTCTGAAGAAAGCAGGATACGTCTGATTTCATTTCAAAGCTGAAAACTCTTAAAGCCACGAATTAGGGAGTTGAGCAGGAAGAGAGACACAGTGACGGGGTGTGAGTCATCCCCGGTTAATTCTAGCTCAAGTCAAAACGCCAGTCGGAAACTGACGGTTGCCTTTAAATGGCTTTAACATATACTCTGCTGAAAGTTGAGATGTAAAAAAACATCTTTTACTGACACAGTTTAAAACTTAAAGGTTATTACACTCAATTGTATGTCATCCTCTCTTCCCTCTGTGTTTGATCCATTTGTTTTGGCAGTGGGGCAGTCACAGGGTTTGAGCAAAATCTCCATTGACTAAAATGGAAGGTAAAATGTTTAAAATCATGTTGTTTAACTTGGCAGGTTGTGTCACAGTTACGGGTTATATCGAACTACAGGCTTCCTGCTATCACAGCGTCTCAAACTGCCCACAAGTTTCCTTGAATCCTTGCAACTCTCTGCTCTCATTGCTTTCTCTGGACCAGCTGTTATTCTTAAAGGTCTGTGAACCTGACATTAAAACGCGGTTTTATGTGTCACTAAACTCAACTGTCTTCTCCTTTAGCCCTCAGAGATAATTAATCACTCGGTAAGAGGGTGCCAATATGTTAGCATACGGTGAGTTGCACAGATCAAGACATGAATAACATTGGGGGGATCGGATTACCGCGAGTCAGAATGTGGTCAAGGGGATTGTTTGAGTTTGGGTTTGCTGAATTTTCTAAAGAATAAAATCCGACCCAAGCTGGGTAAACACTGCTTCAATGGTCAGGCAGGCTGGGCTGTTTTTTCATTAATGTTATTGCTGCCACCCTTGGTCTATAAAGTTCCTGAACTTGCCCAGCATGTGCTGGTTTTAGTTTATAAAGGTGGGAGCTCCGTGAAAGCAAAAGCTTTTTAATGTCTCCAAGGAAAGTGCTGACACATATATAACCTGTATCACAATGTATTTATATGCTAAACACTAATCTCTGTTCTGTTCCTCTGTCTCTGTTTGGTACAAATGTGCAAAATAGCTTTATTCTCTACAGCGAGAGAAGAGAAGGGAGGAGTGCTGATGAGTGAGAAGCATTCAGAAAGCATGTTAATGAGAAGGAAAGAGGAAGAGAACACAATACTTCAGGCTTTTAACAGATGGCACCCCAAAGGGAGACTACAAGATCAACACCCACCCACATACACAGCGTTTTATGATGTCCCATAGAGTTATGAAACAGGCAGGCTTTTGTTTTGACTTCATAAACACAGAGATATCCCAATTTTTTGAAGGAACACAGCTAGCGGATGCATTATTTTCTTTGAACTCTTGGTTTGATGTTACTGCAGAATTTGGAGGTTGTGAGCTGTTGTATCAGCATCTCTTTAATGCTGTTATGTTTTCTGGAAGGGCGAGGGATAACGCGGTCTTGTGGTCTACTTTGGTTTCTAATATTGCAGAGGCAGTTTTTCAACGGCCAAGCAGCACCATGTGATGGTAACTAGATCGCCACACAGCTGCAGCCATGGGCACCCTCGGTCGCGTCGGGGAAGCTCAGCACACATGCAAGCACACAGGTTGACACAGCAGTGCATGGAAAAACCCAAATAGTACAGGATGGGGGTAAGTGGGGAGTCGCAGGAGAGAACTCTACCCTGCCTGTTTCAAAGATGTTTTTAAAGCTGTGAAATTTCTAGTCCAACCACGGCAAGTTCAGTTACACACAGGGCTGTCTTTTAAGGCAAGAGTTGATGTTTGTTCTTCTGTTAAATGAAGGGTGGCGGTGGTCGGACTGGAAACCAACTACAGTCAATTAGGAATGTCTCCGTCAGAGGGCAAACCAGACGCTTGTTCTCTATTAAAGCCTTGTTATTTCTATTAGCTCGGATGGCCATTGGTGCAATGTGAATTTCTGGAACAGCTCGGACAGACAAACTGTGCTACCTCAAAATAGCTGCATATGTTTTAAAGAGAACGGGTCAAACCCTCATATTCAAAATATGTCTGGTGCTGAAAACAGAAAAAATATTTGAGCGTATCAGCCAAAGTCAGCACCACATTATTCCTAAGTGAGTTTTGTTTTTATGCCAATAAGAAAATTGTGTTTGTTATGCCTATGCTTTTGTCATCATCCCTGCCTTAAAAGCACAGGCTGGTTGACCTGCACAAAATCCATCTGACCTGTGCAGACAGATTTATCTACGTTGTCTGTGATGTGATCTATTGATTGTGTCTTGTTTACCTGTGTGTGTGTGTGTGTGTGTGTGTGTGTGCGTGTGTGTGTCTGTCCATTCATTCCTCATATGAGGTATTTCAGGTATTAAGCACAGCTGGTTTGACACTTGCACTGACCATATATCTTCACTCTGTGTTCAGACTTTAAGAACATATGCTGATTTGATCACTGAAGGTTAAAATTTATAACCTACAAATGTCTCAGATATCACTGTCAATTTAGAAGAAAGCTTGATGAATGATGCATGGCACGGTTTTCTAGTGACTAAATAAATGACATCACTTGCTGTAGTGGGTCAGTATGATTAAAGGTTGGCATTTCTAGAAAAGGTGAAGCATATCCATATCTCATAACAGTATGGCAGCAATTTTCTTCTATTCTACTACTCTTGTGTACTCATCCCTTCTTTTATTTTGAGAGGCCAACTAAAGCGGTGTCACACTAAAGATGCTTTCATTTCTGGCCTGTGTGTCCCTAAAGCAAAACAAGATTGCCGTACCCATGTCTCACACACGCACACACACACACACACGCACACACAGCTGTAGTGTAACCCTACACCAGTATCTCTAAGGCAGACATGGCTATCAGACACCAAAGAGCAAGTCGGGCTGTTGCAGGGCAGGGTGGGGTAGGAGAGAATCTGAAGTACGCGGCCGCTTGGCATACAGATCAAACACTCTGGCCTGAACCTTGATATGCAATGTTGCAGCTACTTGGTGAAATAAATAGAGGAAATACTGCCTGTGTAACGATAACACCCATCAGGGCACCAAAGATAGAACTCTTTCAAAGGAAGTCCAAACAAATAAAACCATGTTTGCCATGTTTCAATTATTTCAGTCCATGAGTGAAGGGAATTTACTTTTCACTCAAGTGAAAAAATCATTAAAGACAATCTTACTATGAACAGCAGGATTTTTTAATGAGTTGTTTTTTAAGATACTGGAGAATAAATATTAACATGTATATATGTCGAAAAATAGCTACCATTGATTGCAGATATATAACAAAATCTAAGATTATTTGCATATAACACAGAACAGTATAGTAGCTCACTGGAAGTCAATAAAACACAATGGCAGTTTGCTCAGGCCACTCAAGAGCATATAAAACAATCGATCAAACTAACCAATTATAGCAGCTCACCGGCAGCTTGTCTCTCACACACACACACACACACACACACACACACACACACACACACACACACACACACCACAACAGGTTCATGTGCCGTGCCACCAGTAAAATGTCTCAGTAAGATCTTGGATTGTGAGGGACTCCACACTGAGCACGCTGTACATCATCTGTCCACATTATACACTTACATTCTAAGAGTCTGATAGAACGTATCCTGAGAGCAGCTGTGGAAGAAGTAGGAGCGTTCGGGTGCCTGTTTTTGTTCAATATCAATCAATGTTAACCCTCCTTGTGCTAAATGACACAGCTGGGGCAATTCATCCTCAGTTCAACTACACCCACTTTTAGCACTAACTAGATACTAGACTAAAACTAGATACTGCTTTAGAGATGTAATTGGGACAGACGTGGTGTTTGTATCTTTTCACTGTCCAACCACCCCACAACAACACTGTTAGATTCAGAGAGTGACAGGGGAAATGACCTTGCTGCACTAAGACATATGCTTTTAGTCCAATCTCATTCTGTAATGAGGAGGGCTGGCAGGACTATCAAAGCCTTTCCACTGAACCCTGATACTAAATGTTGCTGATGATCTGTCCTAGGGGGCAGCGAACTGAACATGCCAAACAAGTAAAGAGCTCTGGCTACTCTATTCAAGTCTTGAAGTGAGCTTGAAGTCCAGTTAAAAACTCCCTTGAATAAGTATTCGCTTAGTTTGCACGTCTTCATTTACATCGCTGATGTAAACAATGCAAGGTGGTAAAGGAAACGAGGGCAACAGGACTACGGAGATGATTTCTGTCCTATTCGTCTGGTGAATGGTGGCAAGGAGCACAGCTATGGTGGCATGTGCAAAGAAGGCAATGTTTGAAAAAGCAAAAAGGGAAAACATAGATTTCTTCATTTGAAATAACAGGGTGGAGGTGAACAAAAAGAGTTTTGAAGGATCTGGAACACTTTGTCAAGTCTCCCCCACCCTCTCTTTTCTCATCCCATCTTTCCTGTGTCTACGACAGACTTGCAGGGAAACGCCAAAGCAAAACTTTTCTCCACTGAACAGGGTGAAATCAATCCTGCCTAAAAAGGAAAAGGGGCACAAGCAGAGAATGGAGAGCAGGAGCACCAGAGGTGAGCGACAAAAGAGGGTCGGGAAGGAGAAGGAACCCAAAAACATGTTTCAGCCTGTTAAAACAGTCTGACCTGACACATTCCCTCCTCCGGGAACCAACAAAAGGAAATGTTAGCTTGGTCATCAAATCTTTCCAAAGCTCAGAACAATAAAGCTAATCTGTGCCTAGCATGATCATAACCAAAACGGTGGAACATGATTGACATTCAGAACCAGGTTGCTAGCGATTGGTCTTAGGACACTCCAGAATGAAGAATGGGGGACCTGGATGAATGTGCTTTTCTCCAAGCTTAGCCTGAGGGAAAATTGATTTATATCCTTTGTGTTATACTTCACAGAAGTCATTATCACCCCTTTGTGACTGATGTTTATCTTTTTATCAGCACAGTGAAGATGGCAATTTGCACTCGGTAAGAAAGAAGGTTTTAATATTGTAAAATTGGTGCAGATAGTGTACAATAAAACACAATGGCACATATTCACTTTGTTCAGGCTCACAACCTTATCTTCCTTTGTGCCGCACTTATTCTGCCTGAGCTTTCTGTCTGTCTGCAGACACACGGGAGGAAAGACGTTCTGATATGCTGGTAAATACCTGCAAACAAAGACACGGAGCGCCGCTATCACCCTCGTGTTGACGCCACAAGGTCCAGAACTGTTAAAAATATCTGACCTTCATCTCTGTGAGACTACAGTGCGTAACGAAAAGAAAAAGTAGAAAGCGAATAGAAATCTAATGCATGTTCAAACAAACATCAGCCTCAACATACTGTAACACATGGGATTGTGAGAAGTGGCTGATGAGGATATCGTTACTTCTCTTGAGAAATATGGCATAGTAACTCAAGTTTTTAGGGTACAGAACACGGAACAAGAAAGTGGGGAAATGGCTATTGCTGAGTTTGCGTCAGAAGCAATGAGGGTCAATCTCGAGCCGTATCTTCCGTTGGAGATAGAAAACGTATCCAACAGAAATGTGAAATGGCTTGTAGATCAGGTTAAATCGCTGCCACAGCACAAAACAAGATAAGACACAACACCAACTGATTCAAGTGACGACACTCACTCTGATTGTGGTGCTTACACTGACCACACCTCTCTTAGGGAAAATGAAGGAAAAATATAACCAGGCAGCTGCTCAACCCCCTCAGGCACAGCTCCAGGTTAGAAGAAAAATTACTGCAACAAATTCTCCGTTGTTTACTGATGAAGTGACTAACCCACCAGAAATACAACGTCCTGTTGTAGAACATGTAATCAGAAACAACTCAGTCACCTTGCAAAATCACTCCAAATGGCTGCGATCATTCTCTGGGCGAATTCCAAAACCCCCAGGTGAGACCAGATTATGAGACCTGGTGCTTGCATGTCGAACTAATGATTAATGATGACAGAGTGCTGCAGTGCTGCCTTCATTACCAGAGTCTGTATTCAGGATGTGCTCTCATCCTATGCACTAATGACAAAAACCTATGTAGTAAAGCTCTAATAAGTGGGGTGAAGGCCCACAGCAAGGATGATTTGAAGGCAAAAGCAGGGAGACCCAGAGATGGCTTTCTACAGAAACCTCAGAATCCCATGCTGCCTCACACAAGCCCCCAGAACTCATCACCAGTGCTGAGCAGAACATCAGTCCAGCAGCACAGTCAAAGCAGAACAGGACTTTCTTCAGGATTCAAGGAGAGAGATTGCCAGCAGCTTAGTGAAGATAAGAAGACAAAATGTGATCTTCACAAATGTGTTTCTGAAGTCGAAAACTGCCTGCGGGAGGTGCTGTGTGACGTGTTAGAGGTAGAGATCGAAGCTGCTTACGGAGATTTGTGGTTAGAGATCGTTTACATAAAACCTCCCTGGTCTCTTCAAGATGTCCTACAGTATTTTAAAAAGCACTGGATAGCTGTTTTTGGGAGCATTGTCACAAGGAGGAAGCATCAAACGGTCTTAAATCTCATCGACTTCTTCAACTCAGGTAAAACACTGGACTATGGTGCTACTTTAGTGGCCCTCCAAGAAGCTAATGACCTGGTGAAAGCATTTGGACAAAGTTCAAGCCATGTTCCCAGGGCCATCTCTATAATGGACAACATTTTTAATAGACTACAATCTCAGGGGGAAAGTCCTGAAAGTGATGTTGTTATGCATTATGATGATGATGAAGCCAAAGTAAGGTGGCGTGACTATGTACAGCCATTAGTTCATGCCTACAGTTGCACTAAGAATGACACCACTGGGTATTCCCCCTATCATCTCATGTTTGGGAGACAACCAAACCTTCCTATTGATGTTGCATTTGGACTAAACGTAACCGGACAAGTCATGACTCACGGTGAATACGTGAGGAAACTCAGAGAATTGATAAGAACTTATTGACTGAGAGTATGCCTGTTGATGAACATCCAGGTACAAGTATAGCAAGAACCCATTTCAACAGAAATAGAGGAGAATGGACAACAAGAGTCAATAGAGATACTGAAAAGCGTAGGAGAGATTTATGGAGAGAAACAGGTAGTAGGAAAGGTTTTGCCCGTGGAGGAAGAAGAACCAGAAGTTAGAAGGTCAACTAGAGTCAGAGCAGAACCTGATAGGTTAACATATCAAACTCTAGGGAACCCCTTAGCCTTAGTCATGCGCTCTATCCTGACCAGTCTTGATAGAGTTTTTACACAAGCCCTCGATGTCACTCTTTCCCCTGTATATGAGTGAGAAATTGGTAGATATGGCAGCATTGAATGTGCCATAAAACTTTTAGAACTTTAAGTTTTTTCCCCTATAGATTTGTGAAGGATGACTCAAGCTACCGTTAAGTTATCCTTCATAGTTGAGTTTCACACCAGTGAATTGTTTTAGTTCGTCTTTTGCCTACTGTGAATCTCCGTTGAGTTAATGCAGCCTGTTAGCATGTTAAGCTAGCGGTTAGCCAAAGTTAACTGCCACTCTTGGTTAATTCCTTTGTTCCGATAATTGTTAATTATTCTTGCTTGTAAATATAATAAACCAATTAGAGATGTATGAGGATATTTTCCTTATTGTTTTACTCTTACGTTTAATGTGAATATGTGGTTGTTTCTTGTGTAATGCCTCCAGTGATCTCGAATTGTATTGCTGTGTATTTACAAGGCGTCCTCTAACCCATGGTGATAATATTGTGTAAAAGTAATTTAGGAATTATTGCTGTTAGGTGAATAAACTTAATCTACCTTGAGATCTCATTTAACACTTCCCGGGTAGCAACGACACACACTACACTTACACGAAAAGATCAAATCAAACTGGACTGTTTGGTTTTTGAACATAAGAACTGGACTTGACTCAGACACTGAGATTTAGGAAGATCATTTATTGTCAGACAACTGTTAATTGAGGAATGTTTGATGATTGTAATAAACTGAAGTTCTTTGGGGGGAAATCAATTCTGTTGGCTGCGTGTTATCTGCTCTTGGATGGAACCTAGATGGGAGTGTGACCTGTACCAAAGAAAACACATCTCCTGGTAATCAAACAAGCACAGTTACTAGTGGGGTTTTGTAGGGGTCACAATACAATAAAGAAAAATATCACCTAGGCAACGCTGACACCCTCTCATTCACCCTTTGGTGAATCTCTTCAATATTTCTTGTATGATGAAACAGTGCTGTATGAAATATGAAACAGTATGAAGAGTAGGTTTTAGGTTATGCAATCGTAATGATAGACAAAGCATATGACATTTGCAGAACAATAAATCTCACGAAATACCAATAAATAATAAATATATATATCTCTCTTGGCAAAGAAAACAGCCCCCAGCATGTGCAGAAATATCAGAGTGAGATGATTTTCGTGTCAGCCCGTACTCTGCTATTACTGAAATATTTTTGGAAACTCTTGCTCTCTGCTCCTTTTAACAATCTCTTTGGTGAGCCACCTGCCTCACCTCATGTTCCTCTTCCTACCATCTTTTTTTCATTAGTTTTGAAGCAGCACCCAACTGCAATGCCCCAGAGCAGCCCAGAGATCAGCCGGCCATCTCAGACTTTGATTTAAAAGTCAAAGCATAAAATAAGAAACGGGCACAAGTTCAAACAGTATTTGACTTTATGATCGGCTTCTTCTATGGATGTATTGCATATTGTTTCAGCAGGGAAAGGAAATAAAATATACGTGATGTGAGAGGGTCAGCGCAGAGTGGCGCAGTACAATTTCACCAAAGGAACAGTATAAAAAGGGACTACATTAAGATTAGCGTAGATACGGAATATGTAAGAAATATGCTCATTAACAAATAAATGTATTTATTTGATTATTATATTTCAATATCTAAAATATTTCTTTAAATGCCTTTTTATTAAAAATTAAATAAAAATATGAACAGGAATTCTTAAATATTTTGCTTATTTCCCTTTCAAATGATCACTTGATGAATGATCAAAACGTGTTTTTTAAAATTTGAAATGCAGCTAGCCATTTTTTTATTTCATGCCCACAACAACAATTCTTAGTCTGCACATAAACAAAGTGCGCCACGCTGCCTTGTGTTTGCCTGTCAAGTCCTCAGCAGAGCCTCTACAGAGAAGGGCAATGGCCTAACCGTCCTGACTGAACTGCCATGAGGGCTCCTAACAGTGTCCCCATCAGTACCTGCATGTGCAGCAGGAGTGTCTGCGCTCCAGCCCTTAGCTGTCATTGGTCTGGGATCAAACGTTTTACCGGACACACTGATGTCTGGTCCGCCCGGGTTACGCTGATGTGGTTCAGACATAGAGTGTGTGACAGTTGCCGAGCCACTTGAGTTCATTATTTCTGTTGGTTTTGAAGGGCATTTGACAGGGTCTAGACTCGACACGGTGCTGCTGTGATGTTTGAGTCTGTGTTGTGACGGCGATCGGCCTTTCTTCTCACACCTTTTCCACCCATTCGGCAGCTGCTTGTCGTCTCTAGTTTGCTCCGAGCTTTGCAATAACAAGACGTCGCTGTAGTGTCCTTCGGTGTGAGGCCTGCTCTTTAAATGGAAAAACTGATATAAATGGAAGTCACACTCATACAGAGGTACAAAGCTGGAGGTGCCTGCAGCATTGGGGTCCTTGCTGAGTGGGAAGCAGTGGAGACTGGGGGAAATAGACAAGGGTGGATGGTGCAGCACGGGGACCAGGCCGGCGGAGGAGAAGGTAAGGTCACTCTGCAGCTCCCTCTGCCTCAGCTCGTGTTTCAGCATCACATTCTCCAACTCTTTGTCTGCAAAGGCTCGCCTCTTCCTCATCCGAGCACTGATGGAGGGACACGTGAAGTGGGATTGGTCGCGCTGTGCCTGTTTGGACCAGCAGGAGGTGTCCTCCTCCACCGGCACCTCCGGTTTTAACCCTACACATTGGAGCAAAGCCACATCTTGTTGTTATGTATTAATTCATTACACGTATCTCTGAATTATAAAGTTGTTCCATCCAATTAATTGTTGTATTTATGTTTGAGCACTTTGTTTTAATTATGAAGTTGGTTGACGGTGTCACTTTAGTTTTTCTGAGAGCTGGGAGAGGCTGAGAGGGCTATAAAGAAGACACAGGCTTCAGCAGGCTTTGACTGCGAGTCAGCAGATATTAATACATGATCTGTATTACACCAATAGGCTGTTGTGGTGAAATAGTGGAGCCACAATGATCAGGTTTGTTTAGATAAAGTAAGTGTGCATAAGACCAGGTAATGACATCCAAGTAGAAGCACAGGCAGTGTCAGCCAAAGAAAGCCTCACACAGTGAAGGAGGAGGAGGAGAAGGAGCAGTTATAGTATGACATGTGAATCCGTGTCATACAAAATGTCAGTGTACAACAAATCACATTATCCAACTTTGTGATACACTGACTGGAAGAAATAGGAACTAAGGTTTGTTAACGAGAGAAGGAGAAGTGTTGATTAATTGTTACCCTGCAGGATGCTCTTAGCCAGGATGCTCGGCTCGGCTGCTCTGCTGTAACGCTGATATGCTGTCCTCCGCAACGGAGCTGCGCACCTGATGCTTCTTTTACCCTGGGAGAAACATGGGAACAGGAATTAGACATTAGGACATAATCTCATTACATGAGACTATCCCTCAAGGGTAATTAAAGGGCAGTAATACATTGTGTAGGAGAAAAGTTCTTTGTGAGTCTTATAAAATTAAAGTATATTTTGGTTTGTCAAGAAGATGATAGACATCCTATGCTCTATATTTATGGTTTTAGTTTTAAAATTTTAATGACATATTTCTGTCTTTATTGTTATATTACATAACATAGTATAAAACGTGTCTAAATATATAAAAATAATAATATTAATAATATATAAAAATATTTTGTTTTCAGTTATGAAAGCAGATTTTTTTCCTGCAATTTAGTGAGAAACAAATTTAGATTGGAGACATTCCTGATATGTTTAATATATATATATATAAATGATATGATTATAATATAATATAATTTCTTATAAACGTTTACATTCATGCGGAGTTGGGTGGGATGATCAGAATCCATCAGAATATAATTCAGGGTCCTACTGCTAAATACAAAGAAAATAACAGTAATAAGAAATACGCTACTCTATCATATTTCTGCACTTTTCATTTAATCAGTCATTTCACACAGCTATAAGAAATTAAATGATTACTTGACTTTATAACTTTATGTGTCTAATCGTACATAAGTGACTTTTACTTTCCAGGCCACTCTACTGTCCCCTGTGCTCCACTTTTGACCTTCTGATATTTTTGTTTCTCCCGGTACTCTGAGGGTGGATGTTAACCCATCACTTCTCTACCCTCTCGCGCTCCTCACCTCTGCAGCTTGCTGCCGCCTCAGCGCGACCTGCGCAGCCATGACGCGCTGTCGTTCCACCACCAGCAGGCAGCAGGCGCAGCGACAGTCTCTCCAGCGGCAGAAGCGTTTGTGTCCTTTTAAACACGAAACGACGCCGTGGTTCCGACAGCGGGCGCATTTGGGGCTCCGGGTCATCTTGCGCTGTAGATGCTGCTGGCGCTCTGGAGACGGGGCCTTTTTATTCTGTCCTCTGTCCCGGCGGCAGCCGAGCTGCTGCGTGCATCCGCCAGGACTTGTCACATCAACTACTTCTTCAAATGTTAGTACATCAACTTTTGCTGTGGTCTGTAACTGCAGGCCTTCTTCCAGCGGAGAGGACATCTATGACTAACAGCGCCGCGCTATGCTGCTCCTAACGCTTTTATGGAAAAGACAAACGTTTGATTGTTACAGTAGAATTACTGTAACAATAAATTCTCTCCAGGCTGTGCACAGTGGAGATATTTAAATCACAGAACAATGCCAACATGCAGAATTACAGCCATCACAATGCACATAAATCATCTACCAGCACCTAGAAATTATAATAGCGCAGAGTATGATTCCGGAGTTCAAGACGATGCGCAACACGCAGTAGTTCTAAGCACCAACCCGTGAGCTATGGCGTCCCGCTCCACACGCCTGCTGCTGCTACATGACAGTGTTTTCAGGGTGGAAACCCTGCACCCTGCCACCAGACGTTTGAAAGGTTAAGCCTCTCTCAGCTGCTCTCTGACGCCGTTTCCAAGAACAAGCGGGCAGTAGACCGGGCCACAATGTCGAGCTCCTGGCGAGGGACCCATGAGCAAAGATTTGGAGAAGCCCATGTACCGCAAATGCAACTCCCTCTACCTATAAACCCCCATACCTGCACTGCCCTGCCCACCTCCTAAGTTGTTCTCATCTTTCAAAAGACATTTGGGATGTTGCCAGACGCACGTCTCCAGATTTTACGCGCCGTTCTCGATGAAACACAATACTGTAAATATTTACACTGTGTGTCAAAGACATTTAAAGTAATCCATGCATGACCATTCTATAAGAAAGTATTAGAACCATGTACACGCTAGACAGCATGCTCTTAAATCTACATTAAGGTAACACACTGTGGGTGAGTTGTGTGTCTCAGCAGACTGATACAATATGGACTAATTACGGAGGCACCTCGAGGAGAGTACTCAAACGGAGAAACGAGGCTGGGAGAGAGGAAGAGAATTACATTTTAATACTAACTACGAGTCATTGTATCTACTAAATTCATATTTATTCGTAAAAGCGTTAAATACTTCAATGACTTATTGTCTCTCTTGATGTTTAGTGTCAACATCTTTGGGTCCTAAAAAAATATATATGATCAAATAGCCTATCACCACGAGAAGCTGCAACAGTTTGTGCCATGAACCAGGGGCATAGATTCTATTGAGATGGTAAGAAAAGTCTGCTCCCTACTGGTGGTATCCTGTAATTACACGCAGGGTATTCCTCCTAGTATAGTAACACATTTGTATATCCGTTATGACCTCCACCAGATAATTTGTTAGTCAGACATTTATATTTTGGTCCAACATTGAAGAATCAGAAAAAAAGCACTTGAGCTGGCTGTTATCCACCCACACAGATTTTATAGAGTCAAATTATTTATCAGAGCAGGTTCTCTCAGTGGTTGCTCAGGTGGTTCTTCACTGCCTACAGGATCATCTCATGAATTCACAATTGCTACTTCATATTTCAGGCAAATGATGATCAACTCAATAACTAAAGAGCTATACGCATTTACTCTGCAGATGTTTTTTTCTGCAAAACATGTTGTAAAGGTTAAGGTAAGATAAAAAGGATGGTTGCTGCATATGTTTGCAACTATATGGAAACTATATAGAAAACCTGACAGCCTCACTTGAGCAAGCACCAGGCAACAGTGGAGAGAAAAAAACTCCCTTTTATGTGATAAATTAATTGTTTTTAGTTTAATATTATTTCCACAAATTCTTGTCTCCTTTTCTGACTTTAAAACATTTTATTGTACAGTCAAGTTATACAATTATGTCTACATCACCACAAAGGCAAACAGAAATATAATCAAACCACCCACTTTATGGCTAAAACAATATTAAAGCAATTGGGTTAAATACATAAAAGCCAACATACTGTTATATTAAAGGATCTAAAGTAGTGGGTTCACTCAGCACGTTGCCCTGGAGCTCAGATGCCACAAAGCCCTAGATCCTAGACTTAGAATTAGCCAGAAGTGCCCTGCCAGGCGCTCATCTCATCTAATTGAGGGTTAAAGATCAGGTATTGAAGATAGACCTCCAGCTGAGCCTCAAAATATATTCACCAAAGTGATATTGGAACTAGATTTAATCTAAGACAAATAGCAAAGGGGATCACAGTAATCAAGTAAAACAAAACCATTTATCGGTCTCTAGATGCCTTTCAAAGACAAGTTGAATTAAAGAAATATTTGCGGTATTCCCAGGGTGAAATCCAATCTGAACCATTTTCAAATCTCTTGCCAGGACGGGAGTGTGCATATATAATACGAAGGCTATATAATTTTATACCAACTATAGCACAGATCTGACATTTTCACCATACATCCTTCCTTAGTATTTACAACTCTGAATGCATGTAGAGTGGTTATCTCTGTAACAGCTTGCATGCCCAAAATTATTTATTTGGCAAAAGACAGGCATGTCTTCTTCCACTGCCCTGCAAATAACAAGTCCGGCTTTATACTCTACACCATCATTTTTAACCCATGTACGATTCTTCTGATTGAAGTAGTAAAAAGCAAAGTATATAATATTTCCTCGTAATTAGATGATTTTAGGGAGGAATAGTTTTGTGAGAACAGTCTACTAATAGATAAATGGGTGAATGGCTACTGCTGCTGGGCACATAATGGTTGGGGCATGTGCAGTCTTCTACAGTATGTCCATGGAAAATAGGTAAGTATCCCTCTTATTAATACCATCAGCTCTGCTGCTGTCTGCAGCAGAGTGTGCCTCTCAAAGCCCCTTGACTCTCAGACAAATTGACTGTCATCAACAGTGACATGGTGCTCTGGCATTCCCATCACATGTCCTGCTCTTCCCTGCACTCTCTTCCACATCCTGCGGTTGTACTGAGAGTTGTGCCCTTCTACTTCCATTTTCATAGCAGAGATGGAGTTTGACAGGCTCCTCGGCTCCCACCATTCGGCCTTCCAGAGTGTCCTCCTCCATCTGCCTCTACCTCTATGACTTAGGCCCTCAATCAACTTGTGAAGGAACTTAAACAAAACACTAAAGACAGACAACCAGTAACTTACACTCAAGGACAAGAGGGATCCTCCAACTCTATGTTATGTGCTGAAGTTTAGAGGAAAAAAGGGGGGGGCGTTGGGAGGCTGGGTACGTTTTCAAACAAAATCCTGAGCTGAATTTCAATTCACTTCAAAGAGAGAAACAAAAAGACACTGAGCTCTGTTTCAACGTGTCTTTACACAAAGGCTTTTACACCTTTATCCACCTACTTCCAAAGAGCAGTAGACACCTTGGCAGTTATCAGCATAAGGCAGAGGCCATTAAGCTGACAGATATTTCAAGGGAGGTTTAAAGGGGGAGGTTAGAGAGTGTTTGAGTTTGCTAAGCCTGTTAAAATGGAACAAACGTCTGTTGGAAAAAAAAGGCACTTATGCATCTAATAGATATTACAGGTTTAGTTTGTTGTTCAAGAGGTAAAATAACCCAAAGTAAACAACTTCACAGGTCTTGCATTTGGACACTAGCAATAGGTCTGCCAGCACCCGCATCGTCTGATTTCAAGGGCAAAAGCAGTTTTTGCAGATGTATATGAGACACGTGAGCAGCAAGATGCAGTCAGCGTTAAGCTATCAGGCCGGAGATATACTGAGATACGCAGATAAAAAAGGCTTTTGGTTTCACATAAATTAGTTTCCTTATGCAAACCCAGACACAAGCTATGGGGTTGTTAGGTGGTTGCTGAGAATGGGAGTTTTCAACTTGGTCAGACAAAGATAATTGAAAAAGAAAGAGGGAATGTAAGACAAGAATTTTTGGCTGCATTTGTGTCTCCGGGTCAGTCTGCGGCTGTAACCATGACCATAGTTACATTTGCATCTCCATGATGTGATGCTTGATGACCTGAAGAAAAGCCTCTAGGAGCCAGAAGTTGCCTCTCCATGGTCCATTTGAGCCGACACGTTGTGTTGTTGGCTTTAACATTTCATTCTGCCCTTCAGTTAATACTGTCCTTTATTCATCCTTTGTTCGCTCCTTGTGGCTTTTTAATTTTGTTTCTTTGAAACGAGCTTTTCCTACATTTCTCTTTTTGTGAGAAATGTTTACAGGTGTTAACCTCATTTTCAGTCAAATTTGAATTCTTCACCGTTCATTGCACAGTGTGCTGTAAACATCAGTGTACTTAGAGTTAAAAGGCTTGTATGTTCTATTAGCTGCAAAGGAAATTTGGAATTTTTCTCTTCAAATGTTTTTTATTTGCTTGAACCTATATTTATCAGACAAACGTAGAAAGAAGAAAAGCGTTTGACGCCTGCGGTACTCGAATAATTTGGGACAGAGTCATGTTTACCACTATATTCCATCGCATTGCCCTTTTATTAGACTTTTTTTTTAAATGAGGATACTTATTGTAGTTGGAGCTCAGGCCTAGAGAACTTGCCAACGTTTTTGCACAGAAGTGATGTATGGCTTTTACTTTGCGTAACTGGTTGCATTTCCAAACGCAGCAGTGGACTGTATTGAGTAACAGATTTGCTAATTTCACATGCATTGTGCCTTCAGGGCTCAGAGGTGGATGCTTCTCTACCAAATCAGCCACCAGTAAACCTACTAATTTTGGAAACATCCTGTGTTACCCATGTTGTGTCTGTCCCAGCCTTTTTTGAGTTGCAGCTGGCATTAAAACCAAGAATTTGCTTGTATTTACTAAAGAAATGAAGTTTTAAATCTAAAACAGTACAAATCATGTTTAGTAACTAAACCAAATACAACGGGGTCTTTTTCAATGGCACCACAGACATCTGTTTGCATGATTTAATCAAAATGAATCACAGTGCACTGCTGCTGTCAAATTTGATGTACCCACTGGATTGCACTGCCGCAAGTGCTGGTGACTGTGCTCACACTGAAGATGAAAATGAAAGTAATGAAATGTGACAAGTTTGTCATGATCTCATGAACATAAATGAAGACCAATAAGCCTGTTAGATATGATCCAGAGTAAAAGGAAATGACTGAGGAAAATATTATCTTTAAACCCAATGATGATTAATTAGAGGTGACTTTCTGTTGTTGTTGTTGTTGTTGTTGTTTGTCCATTTAGATGTCCGTGGGATTCACCTGCAGTTTCTCTCTTGAAGATGATTTTCACAAAATAAACAAAGCACCCTGTGGATGATCAGTAATCATTGCATGGACCATACTACCCAAAAAAGGTTAAATTACCCTAAATGTTTCAATGCTCTGAGTTAACTTTTGATTGACCGGTTTGGAATGTTTTTATAATTCAATCGTGTCATAGCAATGTATACAACATGTCACGCCCACACCTTACTATAGAAGACCTTTATCTTCTTCTTTTCCCTCCGTCCTCCTTTTCTCATTACATATGCTTCCTATTCAATTCAATTCAGTTCTTCTTTATTTGTATAGTGCCAAATCATCTCAAGGCAAGTATATACACAAAACTATATAGAAAACATGACAGTCCCACTTTAACAAGCACTGGGCAACAGTGCAGAGGAAAATCTAGCAGAACCATGCTTAGGGTGGGCGGTCATCTTCCTGGACAGGTTTGGGTGAGGGGAAAGAGAAGAGACAAAAAAAAGAAGGGACTGGGCAGGTCAGTAGGACCAGCGGATAAAGTGAAATCCCACAACTCTGAGATCCAGGACACCTGCAGAAAAGTATAGAGAGAAAGAGAGACAGAGAGAATGAAGCAAAGCTAGGGGAGAAAAGAGACACAAAGTTACCAACATGTAATGATGGCATGATAGTGAACACAGAGAGGGAGAGAGAGAGAGAGAGAGAGAGAGAGAGAGAGAGAGAGGATGACAAGAGTAGCTCAGTGTATAAGGAAGGTCCCCCAGCAGCTTAAATCTATAGCAGCATAACTAAGAGTCAGAGTCACCTGATCCATCTCTAACTATAAAAGACGAAAGTTTTAAGTCTAGTCTTAAAATTAAAGAGGGTGTCTGCCTCCCAAACTTTAACCGGGAGCTGGTTCCACAGGAAAGGAGCTTGATAGCTGAAGTCTCTGCCTCCCATTCTACATTTGGAAACTCTGGGAACCACAAGTAGACCCGCACTCTGAGAGCGAAGTGCTCTGCAAGACAACTCAGAGAAAGGGACAGAATACTGGACGTAACTAAGTTTAGATATGGGGTTGAGTATCAAGTTAATTATACCTCTGCCTTCACCATTTTCTTCTGCAGACCACACTTGATCATACACAGAGGAAGGTTGAGCAAGGGTATCCCTGCCACGTTCCTTTTTCTTCCCATCTCACCACCTCTGATCTTTTGTCTGTTTGACTGATGTAATATTCAAAGGCACCTTTTCTCCCTAGAGATGAGATATACAAGCTGCAATAACAGTGGTACAATTTAGTCTCCCCTTCTACCTCCTGTATCAGATTGGATCTGTTTCTAAAGGTTTATTGGCTCTTTTGTCTTTCACATTGTCTCAGGCTAACCCTGAAAATAACAAATGGTAAGCAATATCCCTTTAGACACAAAGCACTCAGCATTGTACAATAGCGCATTGCGCCTCCGGATGAATACACTTTCAGGTAAACGGCATTTCAGAATCCACAGTTTTGTAATGCATAAGCAAAAATGCCGTTTAGTAGGTTTCTAGGAATTAAAAATAGTGACATTTCTATTGCACTCTTCCTCTATGAGATATGCCCATCCAATTTCAAAGCCAGTGAAATGTATACTACGAACATTAAAATGTTAAAATATCACCTAATATGTTAATGACAACGTCAAAAAGGTACAAATAATAAGTTAAGCTGTGTTTTTGCTTAAAAAAACATGAGGAAAATTTTCTTTTTTCCACACTTTTTTCCGTCATAAGTTATGTGTTGGGAAGTAGATTTTGCTTACGGTGAGGTCCTTGGCAGTTTTCGCAGGGCCCCCTGACAAATGCTTTGCAATGCAAATCACATCATTATGATAAAATGTGAGATTATTCTTCGATGTTTCTTTGCACCAGGGAGCTGTATTAAATGGCTACTGATGTCATTTTATTCTGGAGGGATGCACAATCTACACAGATACACAAAATCTAACAATGACAATCACCACTCCGAAGGCTTTAAAAACATGAAAACATAGTCTAACACATCCAAGTTATTATGAAACAGATGCTCTTGATATATCTCTTTACTGAAATAGCCTTTAAATACTAATTAGAGACGATTAATTGAAATTTGGCTTTGACAAAATGTGGAAAGAAAGCAGGTAGTTGGAGGGTGGATGTGCAGATTAGTGAATGCTAATTGTGAGCCTGCACTTAAGGTTCATGTGTTTGATCATGAAATGTGCGTTGGAGGGAGGCAGAGGTAGGGTTTCTCTCCACAAACGGCACTATTTGCATTGGCTCTTGCTGCTTTTTTCAGCTCGAAAACTAGGCCTATAATATCTTCCCTGCTTACTGCATGTGACAGCTGGGAAGTATAAGTATGGAGAACAGTCGCTGGGGGTACATTATAGATGCTCTCACGCTTGACTGTTTCTTCCATTAAATCTACTTGTGAATCAAATTAGCTTTCATTACTTGTCTGTCACTTTTTTTTTCAAAGCCCACCAAAGACGCTAACCTAGTACTGTGCCCTGATAAACGCTATTATGAAATGAATAAATTGAGCTTTACATAAATGGAATAAATAATAACAGTAATATTTGAGGAAAATGCACAGCCTGGTGAAAAACTCATTAGCATACAGAAATCTGCTTTTCCACTTTATTGGGTCCTAATTGTTGATTTCTCTGACTGGATGACTGCTTCCCCTTGGATAATGATGCCATACAATCCCCCACATGGGGAGAGTCGGCAAGAGATAGAAAGGGAAAGACACAGAGAGAAGCCACTGAAGAAATGAAAACTATAAGCTGTTCATTTACACACAGAGACACACACAGACGCACACACCACCCCATCTTTATTTGACAGCTCAGAAGAAAAAGTGTTTCCTAGCTTCAGTGTGGAAGCAGGTGAGGGGGAGGGGGAGAAATGGAATAAATATAGTGCAAGACAGAGACGATTGGACGTCATTGCCCTATACTTTGAAGGCAACTACAGAGGGGACTCATCTGGAACAGCTGGAATTCTTCCAACTTCAAATGAAATGAAGTGATAAATATATGATAGGTGTCCACTGAGCCAAACAACAGTGCATGCTTTCCATCTGTAAAGAGAGCAGCAGAGACTTTTATGTATATTTAATACCTTTCAGTCTAAAGACTTTATTTCTTCAGCTCCTTTTCTTTGTCAAGAGATGTTATGTCTGGTGCCTAAATGGAATGCTCTTATTTATATCATTCATGTAGTTTGGCTATTTCTTCTCTACAAGTTGCTTTAGTAGCTCATGCATTAAACTAATAGATTATCTGGCAATTTACATTTATATTTATAGTCTGCAATAATCATTTACATGCAGGGAGCGGTGTCTATACTGCATTGAAAATCCAAAACAGGATTTAAAGGTTAAAAAGAAAATGGATATATACACATTTTGCCTTTGCATCATAAGTTTGCTTCCTGTCTTGTTAATAGCGAGCACTGACATTTTTGTTAATTAAAAGGCTCAATCCATGATCTAAATGTCAGAGAGAGAGCTGGGCATCCACTCTTTTTTCATGTTTTCTCTCATCTTCAGGACTGTACAAGGAATATAAAATATGCTACAGCACTGTGAAGTGAGATGCAAAATAATTTAATGTCTACTGGCTGAGTGTAAATTCTTGTAAAGATTCATGCCTCTTTGCAAAAAGAACCTGACCGAGGAGGAGCACAGCAGCAAGTACAGTAACGTTAAACTCCATGTACATTATTTTACAGAATACCTGGAAAATGTATGAATCTGGGTTTAGTTGCTATGATACAAATTGTATTGTAAGAAAAATTTAAACAAAACACGCTGTTGATGAACATTTTTAGATACAGTTTCAAACGCGGCAGATATTTTAATTAACACACAAAACTTTGTGTTGATATTTACTCAGAAACTTGAAATCTTTAGACAATTAATCTTTGACTTAGTAGAGTTTCTGTAGTATCAACATAATTCACGACACAGGGACAACACTTAACCTATCATTAATAAATCTGGAACAAAAGACTGGCAAAAAAGCAGGTGATTAACAGGAATCATCCATGTAACTAAACAAATAGTTTGAATACTGGAACATGACACGTGTAGATTTGAATTTGTGACTGTATGAAAAGCCATACTATATGTATATATAACACAAGCAATAAGCTGGAAGTGACTGTATATACAACAGCAATGAACTTAATGAAAACAGGTCAGTGATGGATGCCACTAAACTGCTTTAAACCCCCCCTGCCCCCCCCCCCCCCTCTTCAGGCCACTGTATCCACTACTGGGCTTAAATACAGGCAGCTTAGCGCCTTTGATGAGTCCTGATTTAAAGACATCAAAATATCTTGCAAAGTGTGAGATAATGTGGGATCATCTCGATTTGGGCATCTAAAGAGAAAATAATAATTTCATCATGATTTCATAATCTTTGAAGTAGCTTTATTGATCTTTCAAAACTCTTATGCCAACTTATAAGTGAATAATTCAATCACAAGTCAAGATGAGACACATTTTAGGTCTCATTGGTTTTTGATGAAAGATTTGTATTCTTAACTTGTTCAACGGCTAACTCCCCCAAACTTAGACTGATCATTAAGGTGTCAAGTGTGCATTTATGTTTTCCCATCAGCTATTTCATACAGCAGATACAGATGCCACTTAGATGTGTTTCAAGTGTATTTCCCAAGTATACTTACACATATCAATTAAAATTCTGTGAATGTACTTCTAGTATGCTTTTAATACTTATTGGGACTAAACTGGATCTTTTTAATCTGACTTTTTAGTTTATAAAAGTATAATGTGTAGGAAAGTCTACTAAAAATCAACCTTTATATATTAAACTTGGGTTCACTATGGATATACTAATATTCTTTTCAGTTTATGAGATTATACTGACAACATGCTCTTTTATTAGTATACTATTAGTTTACTTCAGTATACTTTTAACATAAAATGGCCATAGTTACTGGACTATAGTAACTGTGTACACTTAGGCAATGAACATTGAGCAGGGTTGGACTTAAATTTGAGAGGCATGGCAGAAGTCCAGCTAGTTCATGTGCATGCTGTGAGCATGAATAACCCAACCAAAGCACTAGTACGCAAAGATTAGGATGCAGGTTAAGCCTAGTGTTGAGATGGTTGTAAATTGCTGCCTCACTGCTAGATGTCACAAAATCTAACACAAATCACAAATGTTCAGTTGGGTCAGTGGATTTTGTTGCAGTGGAAGATCACTGTTGACCATTCAGTCAGATTTTAAGTGATAAACACTGTAAAATAGTAGTCCTGTCATATCCAACCAATTTAATGACATACTTGAGTGATCCCATTTGAATGGTACCGTACAACATGTGAGAGTGTGTGGGGACAAACAAATTGAACCTGCCTTTTTTTCAGGAACAAGCAACAGCCCCTTAGTGACTGCTTACATCCCTCTAAAATATACCTGCTATGAACCAACAGCAAGTCAAACAGCAGAGTATATAGCACCGGTGTACAACTGCTAATCTGTCAAACAGACATTAGCATTTAAATGAAGCTTTACACCTCTGCTGAGAGAGATATTATGGTTGATAGATGTGGCTTATTTTATCAGGAACACAGCAGGAAGCGTTGGCCACTGCTCATCAGGAGGGACGTGACTGGTTATTATTACTGACGGACTGTGTGTGTGTGCAGAACTGTAACTCATTATGCTGCATGGTTGTGCTGACTTTTACCACATAGTATTTATGTTTATTGGACATATTCAAATCTAAACTGTAATATTTGTGATTCGTATTTAAAATGTATTTGGACAGTTTATATCCATAGTGTGAGGAGGCAGTGGCTCTCTCTGCCTTGACTCAAGCGTATATATATATATATATAATGGCGTGTGTGTATATTGGATATTTGTATGTCTATGTTTATAAGTAGTCGGTCGTCTGAAACTAATGCAATCAGTTTGAATGATTATCAGGAATGTCAATACAGTTCAATACCACTGTAATTATACAGTGGGGTGAAAAAGTGTTTGCTCCCATCCTGATTTTTATGTTTCTGCATACTTGTCACTTTGATATTTCGATTATCAAACACATTTAAATGTTAGGAAAATATAACCTAAATAAATGTGACATGCAGTTATCAGGTGATGATTTTATTTATTGTGAAAAATTAATTTCCCCCTAAACCTAATAACTTCTGCAATCAAGCGTTTGCAATGACAAGTCTTTCACATCACTGTGAATGTTTATATTTTGTCTTTAAAGTCTTAAACTTCACAATGTAAAGTAACTTGACTTGACCTTTGTTGTGATTTGACTCTATACAAATAAAATTTAATTGAATCTCTACTGGATTCAAGTGTGGACCTTATATAGGCCATTTCAAAACATTCATTTAGTGTTTTTAAGACATTGAAATTTGGCGAGAGTTTTGGATCATTGCCCTGCTGGGGAACCAGCGGGGGCTGGGCACCATCCCGGGGACGGACTGCAGGCTGTGGGTGAGGAGCGGGCCACTCCGTAGACCCCAGGGCCGAAGGAAGGATGGGAGCAGGAATCAGGGGAGCAGCAGCCGCGTCGGTCTCGGCGCGGCCCCGCCCGGAGACAGGAGCAGGAAACAGGGCTGAAGGGGCAGTAACCGCGTTGCCCTTGACGCAGCCCCTTCCGGAGACTGGAACAGGCGGGGCGGTGGCTGCTGCGACGTCCTTCTGGACGTCCTCCGAACAGCCCCGTCCGGAAACAGGAACAGGAACCGGAACAGGAGCAGGAGGGACGGCTACTGCTGCGACTCGGTGAGGGCCGGCGGAAGGGCAGGAACAGGGTCTAGCGCTGCAGACCCAGCAGCAGCCGAGGCAAGGTCAGAGGCCGCCGGAGCAGGTGCGGGGTTCGTGTTGGGGGCTGCCAAGCCCTGCAAAGCCGCACGCCTCCGGCGAAAACCCCGAAGGTAGCGAGTACCCACGTTACCCAAAGCTTGGGGGTGAATGGCCAGACGGGTTCGCCAGTATGGCGAGACAGAGGGGGGAACCAGGGCCGAGTCCAAAATCGCAGCCATAGCCGATGACGCGGTTGGAGCTGCAGTGGCGGGTGCGGTGTCAGGAGCCGAGTCTGAGGCTGCAGCGGTGTCAGGAGCCGAAGCCGAAACAAGAGCCGAGGCCGTAGCTGAGTCCGAGGCTGCCGCAGCCGTAGCTGAGTCCGAGGCTGCAGCAGCCGAAACAGGAACCGAGTCCGAGGCTGCAGCAGCCGAAACAGGAACCGAGTCCGAGGCTGCAGCAGCCGAAACAGGAACCGAGTCCGAGGC
>JAUMTR010000019.1:17191520-17212395 GCA_032270685.1 Microctenopoma stevenorrisi | reverse complement strand
TTACACTGTAAAGTGCCTTGAGATAACTTTTGTTGTAAAATGGCGCTATATAAATAAAATTGAATTGAAAATTGAATAACAGCAATCCTGAGAAGAGTATTAAATTTTCTCTGCAGAAGATGGAATCATTTTGATTAGTGAACATGGGAGATTTTTGGATAGGTTTTTTTTATATATATTGTAATATGTGACACGTAAAACAGGTTTTTATTTGAATGCATGTACCTCTCTGTCACAGCTGGGCTGCGAACTTGGAACTCTCATGTTGGAGTGCAAGTCGCTACAGGCTGATTTAATTCCCAGTCCATCCTGGGCCAGAAACAATAGTTGATGTACATAAATATGGAAGTTCTTCTGAAGTGATTCTCTATATCTGTTGAACAACTGTGACAACAAGCAGAGAAATGTAACTTCCTCCTAGGAAATAGACCTAATGACGTCCATGGTCAAAAATAAAATGTGCAAATATTGGTAGATAATATAATGTTATTCAGGTACAATGCTGTAAGATTAAAATATTGACACAATAAATAGAGGAAGCAAATATGGGCAAGAGGAACACATAAGAGGGGAAAGTGAAGAATGTGAAACAATGTGTGTTTGTGTGTGTGTATGAAAAAGATGGAGAGGAAAAAACTGCATTTGTACAAGGTGACTCATTTTCCACTTCAGCAGTAGGTCATGTTCAACACAGCATCCCTACAGGCCTGGCACGCACACACACACACACACACACACACACAAACACAATACACCACTAAAAGTCTTTAAGAGTTGAACACATTTCACATAGAAATACAAAAACAGTGGAGTTACTCAGGAAGGAAAGAAAAAGTAGTTGTTTTCAAGAAAGCCATTATTTCGGCGCTGAGCTTGAGATTCCCTCCGACTGGGATCTATGATACAAAGTCGTGACTCCCTTACTTTGAGATATGATATCCCAAAGGACATTTATTACCCACACAGTGTCACTTGTATGTTGCAGTAGCTGTTGTAATGAAAGCTTTTAGTTGTCACATTTTCATCTAATATATTTAGAATATTAACAGTATGTTGTGCATCTTTTTGAAACTCTTTCGGGTATGAAAGTCTTTCTCCTGTCTTGTCTTGATCTGCCACAGTGTAAGAGACGACAATAAAAATTGCCATGTCTTTGATAGTGAAGGTAGCACATCATTATTTATTGTGATCATAATCCTGATTTGACAAAGACAGGTAAATGTTCAACACTCTTGTCTCACTCTATTGAGACACATAGAGAATCTTCATCTGGCCTTTTATCTGTTAATGTGCTTTGGTCCATTCAGAGTGAGATTGGTTCAATTTACTTCATGTTGACTGGGCGCAACCATCAAAGTAAGCCAGTGTTAGACGTCTAAACATTTGTTATGCAGGGGTTGACAGGGACTTTGCAGTTTGGAGGTCATGAGGGAAGAATAAAGTGACTTTATTTGACAGGCAGACATGGAGCAATGAGGAGGAAATGGTTTTGTTGCAGCTGTCAAACATGGGGCACATTTGCATCTGCAGGCATCTGCCACACACACCCAGCGACAACAACATACACATGTATGCACAGTCACACACTGTTTTTAAACACACAAACATGCCCAGAGTCAATTTCGGTTCTGCAGTTTGTTCTCCTCCGTCTCAGCTTCCTCTGCCATCATCCTTTCATCTTTCCCTCACTACCTTCTCTCAGAACATCAACCTACAGTAGAATGAAGCAGGCGTGTGTGTGCATTTAGCTTGTGTAACAAGCCCCTAATAATGGATTCCACTTGGGCCTGTCTGACACCATTGTTATTAGCCCCCTCCTCTCAATTACCAGCCACTAGTCACTGGGGTGTATACACGCTGACACGTTGTCACATACACAGATACATATTCAGTCATGCGGGCCAAATGGAAACGAGGTGTACAGACACAAGAAGATGAAAATATTTCAGGAAAATTGGGATAGGAGAGTAATTGCTGTCCAACAAAGTCAAAACTCGTCCCTGCTTTGGCCATTGAGTGTTATCCAGAGTCGGGTGGCGTGATTTATGGGAAATTATGAAAATTAGGTTGGGGCGACATTTCTAGATGACTGGTCGGCAACCCTAACTGGCAATTAACATGTGTTGGTTTCTCATTGGCCAGGACTATATGACTTTCTTGTGACAATTGAAATGGATATATCCTCCTGGCTCCGATGCTTTTCAATCACATCTCTCTATTTTTTCTCTCTCCCCCTCTCCTCTGTGTTTGCCCCCCGCTCACCAATATTCTGCCTCTCTGTCAGTCTTTCTCTGTCCCTGTACACTTTTGTTTTTTTACCTCCTCTCCTCAAAGCTTCCTAAGACAAGTGGAATTAATTTGGTAACCTAGTAGATAACAGCCCTTTAATTATATAATAATTACCCAGTAATTATTGCAGAATTTAAATGAAATTGCAAGCAATTAAGATAATATTTTAGAGCAACACATAAGGAAATGTAACAATTTCAGATAAGATATAGTCATTTTATTTGTACCTTGATACTAGTAACATCATAAAATTAGATTTTTAAACAGTTATGGCAAATTATTAGTAAATCTACTTGTTTTCTCATGGTAATTGTGTGAATATATTGTCTTGGTGCATAAAATATATAATAACTATATCAAAATGTAAAACTTATTCTTTTCAAAACCTTTGCCTAATTACCAGGAAATTAAATCAAAATATCATACTTACCTTGCAGTAAGTGGTTGCAATTTCAATTTTAATCATAGAATAATATTTTACTAGGTTACCTTCAGGGAACAAATAGTACCTGCAATGTACAGTAATAGTAAAAGAGAAACAGGCGCCATTTATCATATATTGTACACTTGAACAGACTTGAATAAAGTTTTACAACTGTGATGGCACGGCAATGAAAAAAATGTGCTAACCTTTGTGCATAACAAATACTTGGAGGTTGAATTTAACATAACTGAAAATGTGCATTTCCACAAACAACTGAACTGTTGAAGTTGCTCTTTACATCAATGAACAGCAAAGACCTTGTGGTTTGTCAGGAGACTCTAAATGTTTACTTTGTGATCATGCTAATCCTTGTACAGTTTTTCTTACCTGTACAGTTCTCAGGACACACACACACACACACACAGTTATCAGTTTATTGCAAGAACTTATCCAAAACTGTTAGAGTCTAATACAACGGCCTTAAATAAATTCCAGTTTCATGAAGGTTATAATTTTCAGTTTTTGTTACAATTATTTTAAAGAGTTAATTGAACTTAGCTGCTAATTATACAGGGTGCTGTATGTGAAGTGTGTTAAATTGTATTGCATTAGGATTATGAGATTAGGATGTAAACAGTATTGACACGTTAATATAAGAAATATATAGAAACAACCAATTTGCTTATTAATATCAATTATAGTGCAACCTTCATAAATGTGAAACTAAATGAAAAATGAAATCAGGATTAATGGAGTGAAGGGGGGAAATCTGTATGCTTCTGCACTGCAATAGCATGGAGGCTTTGCATGCCTAAGCATTCACGTAGTGTAAGTTTAAGAATCACGCATAAGCAACGCTTCCTTATAGCATCTTATTTTATCTCACGCATGAATGCATTTTTCATCCCAACATGGTGACTCACCTGTTTCTCCACAGGGTCAAGGGGAGAGGAGAGAAAGATGTAAAGGGAGGTAGAGGCAAAAAGAGATGACGAGAACAATCTTTTAAGACCCTGAAGATGTGGTGCCTTCTCAGCAATGAGCACATTTATCAAGGATTAGCTCTGTCTACGGAACACTGGATTTTATCAATGCCATCTAAGGAGTCCAAATCCTGTTTTGAGCAAGCAAGCCTATTATTTCACTTAGCGCGAGTAATCATTGATTGTTATAGCTGTGCTTGCAGTAGTTTGTTAGGAGTATGCCGCTGTGAGCAAACATCTTAATCAGAGGAACAACGCAGCGTGCTCCGAGGATGCTGTTGTCCTCGTCTGTCTTGTGACAACAGCACAAATTCCACAGAGTTACAGCTGTTTTCTTTTTTCAACATTAGCATAATTAGTAATAGAGTCACTTTACTGAAGCCTGGAGCCTTGACTGTAAAAATCACATCCATGGTAATGAAAGCACCTCTTATGTATATGGGAGATATTAGCTAGGTAGAAGAAGCCGTGTTAATTATTGGGACATTTAACTCACAAATGGTTGTATATCATTACTGAGCAAACTGTTTATCTGCATGATCAAGTGTTCACTTTACATAGCAACATTATGGAGATTAAAATATTAGTGAGTAAGCGCGTTTCATGGATAATTTGACATGCAATTTTATGGGAGCTACCACACTGAAAGAGCAGAAGAATGAGATGTTGTCTTTGTCTCTATTCCGATCACTCCTCTCCGTCATCTCCATGTTTCTCTCTGTTGCATTTCAGTTTTGCAGTAGAAACCGTCATACATTTTGGTTTCCATCTGCTGTCTAAGGGGCAAGCAGCATAAATATCACATGAAAGTCTGTGTTTAAACTCGCTCTTCTACCAAATCTGCGGAATCTCCTCAAGCTTTTCAGCCAAATCCCCCCATAGCAAGAGCAAGCATTTGCAGCTGATATGTAGTTTCAGGCTCACTACCCTGTATATAAGCTTGAAGTCTGCCATATCATTTCACTGTCACACTTACTTGGGGGGAGGGGGGTATCATTATATAGTGGTAATTATAAGTAGCTTTAGTATCAACAGTAATATCATCAAAACTTTGTGTTTGTGATAATCCAAATTAAATTAAATATTATTTCCTTACATTACATCAAGAAACAGTCCCCGTGTAAAAGATAAAGCAAATATGGAATTACCTAGAGGAACATGGATAGTGTTTCTGTAAAGATTTATACTGATACTAAACGTCTTGATTATAATCAATGCAAAATCCTGCAACATACAGACCTCAAAACCTCGAAATATAAAAACATCTTTTTGTGATTTGGTCTAAATAATGATAATAATAATAATTTGGTTTTGAACAGTGACACAAATAATGGAAATAAGAGCGTGTATGACTTAGCGGCCTGGTGGCTCAATGGGTTAAGCGTCAGACTGGGATGCAGAAGGTCGCAGGTTTGAAATCCCGTCTGACTCCTAGGCCATCCCCTACCAGGTGTGTCCCTGAGCCAGACACCCAGCGCTAGCTCCCTGTAAGTCGCTTTGGATAAAAGTGTCTGCCAAGCAGAGTAAAGTAAAGTAAAGTGTCTGAGACCAGGAGGGAGACACAGCATTATGAGCTGCAGCAATAGAGACCGGCCAAAGCATAAGCTGATTCAGTTGTTGAGGCTGGTCATGGACCTGCAGCGTGTATCTGAGAGGGCAGTACCAGAGCAGATGGAAAAAACAAAATGAGATAGAGAAAATCAATCCTATCAGTGGCGGTGGTCATGTCATTTCAAATTATGATCAGAGATGTTGCTCCGCAGCTCTGCCCTGAGCCTCTGTCTCTACATTTTCACTTTCAGTTTTGTGTCCTGCTCTTCCTCTCTTTCATATTCCTACTGATGTATAAAATATGTGGCAGAACCTTTGTTCTTTTATGCACTGTTATGAAAGAGATATGGAGAAAGACATTTCTTGGAGTTTCTATTAGAAAGAAATCAGAACAGTGTCAGAAATGCAATCTGCAATCAATTTGCATAAAGATCTTCCAAAGTTCAGTTTATAACCACTTTTTACTGCTTTTAATAGCACCACCCTGTCTGTGTATTGTATCAACTTTAATAAGGGATTTATATATATCTACAAATGTACAGTTTGTTTGTTTTTTGAAGGATATAAGAAAACCTGAAACTGCATATTGTTATTTACTCTGTCCCTTCTCTCTCCTGAAATGTTTTAATTTGTCTGACTACATGTGTTGTTCTTATCACTGCCAGGTCTTCCTTATGAAAAGAAATCCCAGACCTCAGTGGAACTAACCAGGTTCCTAAGTCACACACATAATTTTAAGGAGACACATAAAGTGCATTGTCCCAGTGAGCTGGGCCCCTTTTATGTTGTTTTATGCTTAAAACTATCACAACACATCCCTTATGTGAAAAATAGTGTTACACAGTTGAAAGTGTGATGTCAGACTGTGTGGCTATAAAACTGCAGAAGGCTGCGTTTTAATCAAATAAACATGTACATGCGAAACATGACAGCCTGCTCTTAGTTTAGGTGTTGGAGTGTGATCATCTTCATGGTTACTTTCTGGTGTTCAGCGTTACCAAATTAGTCCCCGTGTTGCTACATTTTGCATCTGCTTAGACCCTTACACCATTTTTCTGCTTACTGAGAGAAGAATGGCTAAAATTAGGCCCCTTTATCCGGCTTCATAAAGGTGTGGTGTAGATTTAGAGATGACAGCAGTGGTAAAGATATGTGGATGACAAGAGTGTTCTGTGCTCCCTGTGTAGACAATTAGAATCTGAACAATCTTATTGTAACACACTGTTGAAAAAGAACATTTTATATTATGCATATGAATACACATACACACATTGCTGTATGAACATAAATAGCTCATTGTAGTGCAAGAGTGAACTCAGTGCTTCTTAGAAAAATAACATTTAGATTAAGTTATCTGACCCGAATCCTGAATATGTCTCTAATTGCACAAATAGCATCAGATGAGTGCAGTAAAACGGTATGTCTTTACTACAGCAAGCCGTCTGACAGAGTAGCAAAGGCAAAATGTTTTTTTTTTAAACTGTGCAAGATTAGTTTTTTATTGTTATGTCCTTTTGGTACCCATGGAGTCAGTCATATGGGTCCCTGTGTACTTTTTTCAGTAACAAACAGGGATTCATTTGAGAAACATATTGGCAAGATCCTTTTTGGAGAGGTCCACGATGAGCATGAGCAGTGAACACTATGCCAAATTATCCAAAAATTTATAATAATATGTCTTTGAATACAGGTTTTCTTGCCAGTGGTAACAACTAAAAGATGAAACGGGGCAATGAAGACATGCAGTTAAACAGATCTTAGTGCATCCCTTTTTTGGGTGTATAGTAAAAATGCCATTTAAAGTAGTTTAGTTTGGTAAATTGGGCATCTGGTCAGATTAAAGAATTGTAGATGTTTTTCATTAAAATACCCATAAATATTATTTTATGTCATGGAGGCAAGGAGTGAGTAGGTTTAATTAAATACATCATTTAACTGCAAACATTTGGGCCCTTCAAATTCTTCCTGATGTTGTGAGGTAGCAGAGAACTCAAATGTCTGAATACAGAAAAACACCATCAGGGTCCCCAAGAGAACAACTAGTATGGAAGTTAAGGGTGTAAACATCTTTTAAAAAGCAGCACTGGACGTCGGGGGACGTTTGTGCACGTCTATAATTGCTACAAAAGGTGTGGCCTGTGCATGTGATGTCAGGGGTCATCCCAGTTTGTCTGCAGCTTTGCTAAATGTCACTCGTTGACGAGCACGTGTGCAGCAGATGTGTCCTTTGTGGCTGTCACTCTGATGTGACATGCATAGATCACAATCTTGTTTACTCACCAAGCTATACCTGCCAAGCAGTGTGCATGTGTGAATAAGCGTTGCAGTCTTGTTTTTTTTTTCTTAGATGGCCTTCCATATTTTTTTCAAGCTAACAGAAAAAAATACATGTAAAACCATACCGCTGTTATAATTAATGCATGCTGGCAAAGTCTGAAATCTTCGTGTGGATTTGCCAAACCGAGCGTAGCCCATATTTATCGAAAGCCAAAGAGGTCATAATTTGTCTTATTTTCCCTGTGGTTTGGTGTGTAATACCTGTTTTCATCTAGTTAAATTTCACCGGATGCTGGCTGTTGTCTGTCCAGCGTGTCTGTTCATGCCAGTTGAATCACAGTTCTGCGTTGGCAGTTTTGCTGTTTTACAAGACAGGGTTCACACCCGCCTGCGTGGTAGTGCATGGAGCTATTTTCATATATGGCAAATGACATTTATAACAGAGTTTCTATATGCTAGCTTACACACTCAGATATACTAAAATATGTGTTAAACATGAAATGCCAAGAAAAAGGAGACTCATTGTGACCTCTTTAGCTTTCCATACATATTTGCAGCTGTACAGAGGGAGAGTGACACTGGGGTGTTTCATATATGCAAAAACTCATACACAAGGCTGCTGGGGACAGCAACGATGTGACAAGTGATAAGGTCATCATGCTATCCTTGAGGCCTAACTACATATGTCAGTTACGTACTTATGTTCAGAGCAAAAGCATCCTTTATAAGCAAAAGGGGTCACACGAAGTAGAAAAGGAAATGGGTCTCCAATATCTGAATGTATGTACATGTGCTTTTTATTCTGTTAGTATCTTACTGTGCCATGACATATATTTAAATTGATACAACTGGCATTTGTACCTACAATTTTACACTTAGTATCCTATGAATTCTTCCATAAAACTCTGCCCCCGGCATCCTCTTCTTTGTAAGACAAGACCCCAGTTATATCTAGTCTAGGACTGCATTAATAACAATACTATAACAATGGTAAAAGATATATATTGGTAAACTGACACAACAGCAGCGTGTAAAACATGAGATTGTCACATTGTAAAAAAAGTGCAGAAACTACAAGAGCAGCAAGCACATATGTTGCCAGGAAAGGTAAACTGAAGCACAGTTTTTCCGTCAGACTAAACGGGTAACATCAGGTAAAGGGGAGAAAAACTGATCAAACACAGTAGACTTCTGTACAGAAATGTGTTTCTGAAAATGTGCTGTAGATACTGGAGAGCATTTTAGCCCGTGCTGGCACCATTGTTTGCTGTTGAAAGGTGGCCTGTCTGTGTTACAGATGTTTCTTTTCCTCCTGCATCTTTCATGATGAACTAGGCAGCCCCTTGTTGACTGTTCATGAGGAGTGTGATTTAAAATCCACATTATTTCAGGGACTGTACTGTGCAAAAGCTCCCTGTTCGTCTTTGAAATGATAATAGGGCCATGTGGAATAACAGATGCAGGTGAGGAGGGAGGGAAGAATGGTGGGTATATGCAGAATGATTTGTGGCTAGAGTAAATTGCTGCATTGAGAGGGTGGGAATGCACTGTACCCATTGGTAGAAAGGGCTTAGACAACACTGGAGGTATAGAATAGAAGAATAAAAGACGAATGGAGAGACTGAAGAGAAGATAAACAGATGGAGGCAGAGAGATGGGTATACATAGTTAGTTGATTAATGTGGATACAGGAAATGATTGCATATGCAATAAAAAAAAAGGGGAAAAGAAATAAAAGATGACAGGTTAAAACAGAATAACATGCAGTCAGACTGGTGGTCTGTGGACCTATTTGTCCTCTCCTCCCTCTTGCTTTTGGAGCCAGTGACCATCTTTGCACCCAAACCTTAAAGAATTAGCATGTGTTGTCAAATAATGCACAGCAGTTCAGTTCACTCAGTATTTGTGAATATAAACAATCTGCAGGTCTCTGTGAATTATCTAAAAACTAGGTCCTCGTAGATCCCCACACAAAATAAAAGCCCTGCTATGACTTCTCCTGCAGTCCTCTGAAACCAGGCAGCTTGTCATTCTTGAGCACCTGAATAACAGCCTTGAGTTTTGAGGTAGCCGAACATCACAAGTAAGATGGGCTGTACTGTGTTTATATGTATCTATGTAAAGCGGTAACTCAGGCTCCCGTACATTACTTTCCTCACACTCATGGCAATTTTCACCACTGATTTGCATCGCCAAAAAATTCCTCAGTCCTCTACATTCATTTTTACTCAGCCTCCCTCTCTGCACTCTGAATAAAAGGACTCTTTTTGCCTTCTAGTTGTGTGTCAGCCCTCAAAATGTGTCAGTGCATTGCAGTCTTAATTATATTGCATTAGCCGCTATATCAAGCGGAACGGCGTCTAAGTAAGGGGAGTCAGTAAACACATTTGGCCTGTAGCTTTAGTCCTGTGGGTGTTCAGAGTCTGCCTCCTGTGCATAAATGTGTCAGTGAGTCTGTGTGTGACTACATGGAATTGCATGTGAGAGCTTGTATGTGCATAGAAATGTCCCCGTGTACACATATGTGTGTGTATTTTTTTATGACGCATTTGAACTGGGTATCCAAGTACATGATGAGAGTCATAAATGCATCTTACTTGACCAGAGGCTTTGCGCATATGTGTGCGGTATGGATATTTTCAGTATGTAGGCCCATCATGCATACTTGATCCACGCTTTTCATTCCAACTAATGTAGACAGTTTCATACAGATGTGTACTGCCCAAGGGTCTCTATTCGTCCCTCCCGATCCTGTGCTACTGTGCAGCTCTGTGGTCTGTGTGCAGATGTAAACCAAACAGGTCATCTGAAATTAATTTCCTCTCTGTCCTGTGAGATTTAGCGAGCATTAGATAATGCTAACTTATAGGGTTTGTTTGAACACATAATCCATCGCCTGTTAAAATTATCCTTCAAACTGCTGTGTAATCTTCCAGAGGATTATTGTTGTAAAAACAGCGTAGCTGTCCTGCTGCCTTTATAAACCCTACCACCAGCTGTTCAACCTTTGCAGAGAGACACTGCGATGACGAGAGACAAATCTTTTTAAGTAACTGATAGGGTACAGGATTTTTTTTGTGATGTCACTGTAGATTACATAATTTTGGACAGTTTATATATTTATATGAGCTTCATACATTATTCAACGTGCTTGTAAAGAACAATAAGTAAACCACATACACCAATATTGTGTCTGTTGAAGAAGAGACTGCTTTATATCGTCTAGTTTTACAGTAACACTGCAGCATCCAGTCACAATCCAGGGTGACAGACTGTAACATATTATAACCATAGTGGTTATGGTGTGTGGACATGATGTGCTGTATATCCAAATTACATGGTGTAGATAGCCGGTGCACGAACAAGCGGCTATAATTAGTCAAATGAGTGTTGTAATCTCATTAGACAGGAAGGGAAATGGTCGTTTAATAGGTTGGCCAAGTGAAACACAGGGTCAGACCATTCACCTGCAGGCATAATGAGTCAGTAGGCTGAAAGTCAACAATAGTGACCAGTTTCTCTTTGTTTGAAGCCCTGTATACATTTATTAAACAGGAAAAAACCCGGTTCTAGACCATAGATGCATTTTTGGTGTGTAAAACCTGCAGCTTCAGCACAGCCTGATACAGTCACAGTGTTACGACCTTTTCCACCAGCCAACCCTCCTGTAGGGCCGAGGGAGAGATTTATTCAAAATCTGAACAGACTTTTATTTCAGGGCTTTTATGTTGACGGTCACTTATTGTGACTGGGTGAATGCATTGGTGCTAAGGGGGAGAAGAATGACTCGCCGTTAATCCACTGAAACCTACTCGATGCTAGACTTTCACATCCCTACTGTATTTCTGTGCAGCATTTCTCCCGGTAGCAAGAGGAGTTGTTCCTCTGCTTCATTGCAAAAGCAGTGTTCTCAAATTAGTCTTAGCTCTTTCTGTGGGAATGTACAGAGCCCAGTGTCTACTTCTAGGTTGAAACTGTACACATTTCCATTCATGAATGTTTCCTCATTAGTAGACCGCCATGTACAATAGTGAATGAACTGTCTTAATATTCTGGCAGCTGTTTACTTGGTTTTCTGCAGTTTATGTTGATTAGTCTCTACTGAGAGACAGACAAAACACTCTGGAGGATGTCAATTAATGTTTTTTTTCTCCAACACAGACTCCTTAATTAAGCACAGTCTGCCTCTTCAGTGTTGATTTACTATAATAAGAATTAAGATCTTTATTCCATGAATACAGGATGCTTGTAAGCACTCCTTAGAAATCATTTGGGTTGCCACCTGCTTTTCTTCCTGTCAAGCTAGGGTGTGATTAAAAGCTCAATTTGAGATTGTCAAGTACCTCGATGAAGGGGAGAGACCTCGAGACTGTTTCAGTTAAAGAACTTCCAGTACAGTTTACCTACATTTATATATTTGGATGCAACATTGCTTTTGTTTTCTGGGTTTTACTGTTAAAAAATTCCCAGCCTTGTTCATGTCAAATCATCACCACTCTGGTACTAAGTACTAAGATGTCTCCAGTGCTAGTTGGACTGTCTTGACATTTTGCTAAGGAATATAATGTCGCCCATAGTGTCGATGGCACTGGATTAAAAGTCAGCGAGACAAATCTGCATTGGTAGCATAAAGGTTCATGCACATGCCATGAAAGCTCAATGTCGACAGTTCATGTCCCAGGCCGCAGACCTTTGTTGAATATCTCCCCCTCTCTTCACCCCATGTGCTGCTTCTTTCACTGTCAAACTGTCAATTAAAGGCTAAACATGCCCAAAATAATAATAAAGACAGAGAGACACACTGTGTGAGCCCAAAATGTTAAAGAGACATGAAATGTCTAACAAATAGATGTGCACAACATTTACTGCCATGACAGTTACATTGAATTGGAAACTTAAGTCATCATCACATGATGGTAGAGACTTGCTGTTTTAACATTCTCTGTCTGTCTGTCTGTCCCCTACTCTCTTTCCCTGCTACTTTGTAAGTCTACTATGATCCATCTCTGAGAGGTGTCAACATCTCCACATTATCTCAGGGCCATCTGTGCATCAGTTGAGTGATGAATGGAGGGAAAGTTTGTGCTGGCAGATGGGTGGAACAATAAGGTTATCTTTATCTTTCTTCCACTGTCATTCCTCCACATCAGGCCTTTCATATGCTGGTTTTATTTCTCTCACCTCTTCTGACTTGTACACTTTCATCATGCTGTGACAGGGTTAAAAGGTGAGAGCCCTCTGCACATTGCCCTCCACTACGGTGTGACTGGTCATTGATCTGGCTTTTTACCTGACTCACAACCTTCCCATCACTCTGTAATACTGATCGGGAGGAGTCATGTGGGGACTGAGAAATATAGTCAGTGTCTGCAAACTGATGGACTGTTAGTGCAGCTACTGCTTTTGGAGAGTTCAGTAAGTGTAGCACGGTCATGTCCACTCCATGACATAACCCCTGACAGGAGGACTTTTTTTAATGTAAGAGAACAACATTTAGTGAGTTCAATCAAATCTAAATAAACACAAGAGGATGTTTTTTCCACTGATTTATCTCTGGCCCTCACTTTTAAAGAGTACAGAATATTTTGATAAAGCATTCTTGATTTATTATGGTTTTCCCATGACATTACACCTTAGATGATGAATGGCTGTGCAGCATTGTTGGAAGCTTTGTGTTTTAAATGTGCCAGTGTTACTCAGGAGTATTTTGGCTGCATGTTTATGTGAGTAGAAATGGTTCCACAGAACATTTCTCAAAAGCAAAGGTGGGCTATTATACCAATCTTCTTCCGGAAGCAATTGTAAGACGACATAATGGTTGGAAGAAGTCTAATTTATCAGAAATGGTCATTGTATTTCCTCGTACGGTGTGTGTCTTTGCCTGTGCAGTTTAAAGGTGATGGACACAGTGTGCAAATAAGACTCAGTATGACATTAAAGCATTCTACTATTTTTCTCACACTAGAAATTTGCACACTGGATGCTGATTCCGTCAAGACTCACATCAAAGCTTTACAGAACTTACACGGCTTAAAATGCAAATAGTTTTCCCTGTAAACAAATGACAAACCCAGGAGAGAGTGTGTGGAGGGAAATAAAACCAGCATGAAAAACATAGTGATTATATGCAGATGAAAGCTGTATGTTGTGTAGAGCAGGTTCTGCCGGGTGAAATTGTGACTCAGACTCACATGTGGTGTTTTGAAGCTTCAGTCTACAGAACACTATCTCTTTACAATTGTGTCCACATATCTGGGCGTACCTTCTTTAATATTTTGTCAGTGCTATATGTGTGTGTTTGTTCACCTGTGCTTTCACTTGTCTGTCAGTGAATCCCAGTGCCTGGTTGTCACTGTGTCATTGTGAGTCTCTCTTTGACCAGCACCTTGTCCAATTACTGCGTCTCCAGGGCTTGTCCTCTCTAAGCTCCCTATTCAGTTCCCTCTGGTGTGTCAGTTTTATTTCTGTCCTCAATCTACCTTTGTTCTCGACTTTCCTTAAATTGTCTCTAGGTCACATTCAGTGTTCATTTTTTCCCCCGTTCTGTCTCCCTATCCTTATCTCCTTCTCCACTTGCATTTTATATTGTATTTTTCTGCAGGAAGGGTGCATAAACATCTCCCCTTGTATTAATTAGTGCTGGTACATTTGTTTTTAACCTAGGCTAGCAGTCTGCACTTCGATCTTCAGCTCCTCCCAGCTTTACATGTCGAAAGTGTCTTTGAGCAGGATACCAAATTGCTTCTCGTGGGTCAGACACCTTGCATGGCAGCTCTGCTTTCAGTAGTGTGTGTGTGTGTGTGTGTGTGTGTGTGTGTGTGTGTGTGTGTGTGTGTGTGTGTGAAGCAAGTGCATCATGTACCAGTAAGGTAGAAAAGCACTATACAATTAAAGAAGACTTGCAATTTACTATACATAGAGCATTTGAGAATTGTATATATGTATATTTTTTAAAGATCTGACAGTAAAACGTTCCGTTTTTACATTTCTGATCGTTAACTTGCGATTTTTAGTCGTGGAATATATACTGCATGTGCCTCAATCTGTAATGAAACATAATGGAATGGGGGATAAGACATGGACAGATGGTTGGTGTGGGAAGGTGTGTGTATATGAAGATTTGCCTGCTGTGTGCGTGTATCATATGTGTGATCAAATACATGCACATATTATTCTGCCTTCTCATGTTCACTTGAACTCTTTGCACTTAGCTTTTCACACACTTGCTATGGTCACTCTAATCTAGTCATAAAGACACAGACACACAGACACTGAAACTCAATCTTAATGTCTGACTAGTGGGTTGACACAATTGCTTTTCTGGCCTTCCTGAACCCTGGGTGTGCCAAGACTCTGTTGATGTATGAACATGTCTGGTTTTAAGGGTAGACTTAGTAATTATTAAGATGCCATATGTGTTTTAAGAGAATTTAATTAGTGCTTAGGTTTAGTTTGAAGTTTACAAAATATTTACTGAAAAAATAATCTCATATTAATCTTAATATTAATAATAGTAGTAATAATTGCTTTCCATATCCCCTATTTCCCTAGGAAAAAGACAAATCTTTCAAAAATGCTAAGCCAAATGTCAAGAATCCCTGATAAAAAAAATCAATATTCTCAAAAGGCTTGAAAAGTTGATATTTGAATGATGCAAGGTTTTGGCAGGGCCTGAGTGATTTGGCAGTCAATGTGATTCCATTTCCTCTAAGCCCTTATTTTCACATAAAAATTGTATATCATCGCCTTTGAGAAATTTTGCCGATCTCTCTTTTCGTCTCTTTTCATCTCGCCATCAAATGGGATGGACAGAGATGGAGTGAAAAGGGGGGAAATGAGCTAATTTGTGTTTCTTTATCTAGATTAGAGTAGGCAGAAAGAAGAAAGAATGCAATCATTATGAGGAGATAACCTTTAGACTGCAGCTGTTGGCTTGCAGAGTAATTGTTTCTTTAAAACTTGAGTCTCTGCTGAGTCGTGTCCGCTTTAGGTTTCGTAGAATGCTAATTTATCCGTTTTATCTTTCTGTTCCCATCTCTTTCCTTCTGTGCGTTTGTTTCTCACAATTGTCTTTTTTTCTTCCCTTTCTTTCCTCCAAAATTCTCCCTTTCCCTTTCTCTGTCTCACACCCTCATACATTTCCTCTGCCTTCTGTTGGCAGAATTGGGAGGTTGTACGGCATTTTGGACCCTGTAATGACAGCATATATCATCAAATCTTTTTCTCCTTTCTGCCTTTTCTGCCTCTTTTTAGTTTTTTGTATAAAACTGGTTTTTTCTATTCTCATTCAGTGCTTTTTTTCTAAATGTTTTCACCTATTTTTCTCTTTCTTTCTCTTTATTTCAACCTTATACTCATTTTATCAAACACTTTCTGTTCTCTGTCTTGTCTCATCATATTTCAGTGAAAAGTGAATTAAAAGAACTGCTGACAGTTTTCTCCTTCCTGTGAATATTCTTTTTTTCGTTGTGATAAAAGAAACATACTGATCCAACACCATATTATTTTTAATCTGATTTGAATACAATCGCTGTTATTTGAACTTAGGTTTGTTAGGCAGTTTCACTCTGTAAGGTTTGATTGAAGTCTGCCATGGGAAAAATATACTGCATACAGCAGCAAATTTATATTTTAGTATTACACGTTTGTTTTTACATTTCCATACATATTGGTTTTGCCAAAAACACAAAGGAGAAAACAAACTTGCTTGTCTAATAAGTGTTTGTGTACTACAAAAGCAAGTAAAAGTAGGGAAAATTATTGTTTTGCTTTTTGTTGCCACAATATCACCCTAAAATATCTCCTCCACTTAAAAGTGTAATGAATGTTGCTTTACTTGAACATGTGATAGATAAGATGCTTTTGAAGAGAAAACTATCATATAAAAAGATAATATGAGGATTATGAGGATGTTTAAGCACATTGTAAACCCCAACTTTGTTTGAACTATTTAGTTCAGATTAAATATTCTTTCGAGTTTTGTACACACTGTTTATTTCTAAACCAGAATTAGTTGTTTGTAATACTTTTTAACATTGTGCAGTGCAATTATCATGATTATCAAAGATCATTCAACAAGTTCTGTTACTGTCAAAGGGGGCGGGGCGGATTTGAACATGTCGGACTCCTGTGTTCACACCAACAGCACTTGTAGGAGTTTGTTTGGACGGATATGTGATGAAAGCTGGTGAGTGTTTAATTTTATATCTCACTGATCAGGCCAGGACTATGGGCTTGGCTTAAAGCTGACCTTAGTGGTAAGAAGACGATTATCTGTCGGTTCATGCGGTTCTTTGAATGGTGTGAATTACAGACTTACAGAAATCACATTATTTAATTATTCACATTATTTATTATTTAATCACAAATAAATTCAAGTAGTGAGTTTCTAGTAAACTCAACTAATCCGGGATTACAGTGTACAGATTGGTTTAGAAACCAATTATAATTTGTACCCAAGTGAGATGTAAAAACATAATGATGCAGTTTTTGCCACAGACCAGGTGAAATAGTTGTTCCTACTTCAACTTTTTGTTTTAACTTGGTTGTGTGATTAAAAGCAAGAGATTAAACTAATTTCACTGTGATTACACTTATTTGCATATTTGATATTTCATCAGTACCTCTGATGTTAACATTAAATCAACATGGACATCTAGTTTCAAATACCACTCAGTCACTTTCAGAATATGACTCGTCTTAACATCAAGAGGGTGAATGCAAGATTCAGAGGGAGGTTGTTTCTTTAAAATAAAGTTGGTTTCCAACCAATATGTCAGGAACAAACATACAGATTATAAATATGAAGAAAACAATCGGACTGTACTGTAACTCATATGCTCTTTCTTCTCATAGATGTGGCTATGTAGAGATATTGCTTTATTTCAAATTTTATTAATTGTCAACAAGTCAGTAATGCTACTACCAATGTAATTTATAATTCTTTGATATATGATAATCTAATTTCCAAAAGTGTGGAAAGATCATTGCATGGTCGATATTCCACTACTCTCCCCAAAATTATTTATCAATAATTGTATTCAACCATGTCTACAAGTTTGAACACGTGTCTTCTCTTATTCCACATGATGTCATCGCCACACAAGGTCCACCACAGAACAGGGGAGATACCGAGGCAAGGTACAGTGGAGGAATTAATTATTTGACCCCTCGCTGATTTTGATAAATCATCCTAGAACTACACGGGAGGAGTTAATTAATGACCTCAAAGTGGCTAAAGAAAACCGTTGGAAATAAATTACACTGCAATGGATTAAACTCCTGCAGTGCTCGCAAGTTCCCCTACTCAGGAAGGCACATGTGCAGGCCCGTCTGAAGTTTGCCAATGAACATCTGAATGATTCAGAGAGTGACTGGGAGAAGGTACTGTGGTCAGATGAGACCAAAATTGAGCTTTTCCATTACCTCAAATGTTTGGAGGCAGAAAAATGCTGTCTATGACCCACAAAACACTATCCCCATCGTCAAGCATGGAGGTAGAAACACTTTGCTTTGGGGTGTTTTTCTGCTAAGGGCACGGGACAACTTCAACGGGGAAAATAGACAGACGTAAAATCCTGAGTGACAACCTTCTTCCCTCGGCCAGGAAACTGAAAATGGGTTGTGGATGGGTTTTCAGCACAACAATGTTTTAGAGATAATCTGCAAAGAGTAGTGAACCAAAATTCTTCCTAAAATGTGCGCAAACTTGGTCAATTACAAGAAACGTTTGACCTCTGTTTTTGCAAACAAGGTTTCTGCCACTAAGTATTAAGTCTTTTTTGTTAGAGGGTTCAAATACTTATTTCACTCAATGAAATGCAAATCAGTTTCTATCTTTTATTTGAAGTAATTTTTTCAATTTTCCTTTTGATGTGCTGTCACTGTTAGTATAAACCTACCATTAAAATGATAATGTTCTGAGACTTTTCATTTCTTACAATTTTACAAAATCAGCGAGGGGTCAAATAATTATTTCTGCCACTGTATAATCAAAAGTAGAAACAATCCGATGCTATGTTATTAAGCTCCACTTCTGGGGCTGATGTTACGGTGGTGTAGCAGTAGGATTGGGGCTAGGAGAAGCCATGAGGGTGGATGTCTGGATCAGTTCCCTGGCTCAGAGCTAAATCCCACCGCTCATCCCTATCGAGAGCTAGTTTAGCCCGCCCCCCAGAGAAATGCTGAGAGCCTGAGAATTAAACATATAAATTAGAAATATAAACACATGTGCAAGATGAGTGCAGATTGACAATGTGTTGGACAGGGGGGAATTGTTGCAGAGCAATAGCACGGGCTATGGGGTGAATTTAAGCAGCAGCTTGATCTCTTTACCACCATCCCAGGGGTGTGATTGTTTAGTAAGTAGCTATGGAGCTAAGACCTAAATGGCTGCTTGGGTTCCAAACACGTCTAAGGCCATGGATAGCGGTCTCTCATTCTCTACATGCCTTGGTCTGATTCTCTCTTTTGTTGTTATCTTGCATTTTTTTCTGTCTATCTCTATTAGCTTTTTTCCCCGTTTATCTCTTTATCCTCACCTCTGTTCATATCTGTCTTATTAGCAGATGTGCCCTGGTTGCCCATGGCAACTTTATGCGATCCTGTGACCCTGTATCTCAGCAGACCTCCAATCAATTCACTGTCAGTGAGTCAGGTAGTAGGAAAGGAGGGTCAGCCGTCCCTTCTCAGTCTTTCTTTTTTTTTATGCTTCAGCCTTCTCTCCTTCTGCTACCATTCCTCTTCTCTTTCATTGTGAGGGGTACAGTACCCCTTTAATTCCAAACCCGGATCCTACAGTATATAGAACTTCAACAAGATCTGCCTGGATCATAGGACCCATTCAATAATGAAACCTTGTCTTCACCAACATGCTGCTAAAAAAGAAAAACCCAAAGGTCATGGGAGGGCCTCGTGCAGTGCGGCATAATGAAACTACCAAAGCAGGATATGCAGTAATATGGAGCTCAAATTATATCTGGGCCAGAAAGCAGCTTTATTTGGATCGTTTCAAGCATGTTGGAGCCAAAACAAAGTGTGACAGAGGAAGATTAAATGGTGCTTTATCATTCACATGGAGCGGAGGATTGTGGAAATCCCATGGAATTATTTTCAGTGATTTCTCACCTGGCATCCTTTTCTGTGAGGTCTCATTACAGGGTGCAGATTTACTGTAATAAAGCAGGAACAGGAGGTTTAGAGCCACAGAGAGAGAGATACAGCAGGTCATATTGTGCTACAGATGTCATGTTGCCCTGCTCAGCAACAAAAGTCTGCAATACATGCTAGTGTCCATCTTAATTCTGAATATAGGGTTTGTCTTTTGATAATATTTTATTAAAAAAAGATATTAAAAACATCTTTTCATAAAATGCAGTCTAAATAAAGTATCAGACTGAAGCATCAAAACACACCGTAGTACTGAGTCAACATGAAGACATCTAAAGTAGCTGTTTCTGCACATTTAACGATGAACAGGCTGTATTGCATGGTCATTGCAATATAACATAACATGATGCATAATTTCTCTAACCATTTGTTTAGAGACCCTAACAATACTGTAATCACTGTGGTCTGATGAAATGTTCTCTTTGAACGTAGTGGAGCATGATCTTATCTTTAGGACCTTTACCAAATTGTAGACGACATTAATGTCTCTACAATTCATTTTTCTCACTACATACAGACCATCATTCAATGTGCACACATACACCCCTACAGTAAATCTGTGATGTTTGAACCAGTGGAAACATTGCCCCACTTCAATCCTTTGCATCATGCTCACGAGAGATGCACATGCAGACACATCTGTGCTGAAGAGATTTTCACATGCAGCTGCTATTTATAGATATTTTATGCAGTAGATCTTCAGGTGCAACCCTGCAAGGTTTAGATGGCAATAAACCCATATTAAACAATAATCTTTAGATAGCTGTGAAAGTCAATTGAGAAGTTAATTATTGTTCAGCGTTCGCTGGATGAGAGGAGCAGTCAACAATTACACGTGTGAGGCTTGTTGAAGATTATTAATAGAAGAATAGAATGACCATGCATCCATTGTTCCAAGAGCTGCTTGGATATGAATGTATTTAGATAATAGTTATGTTGACTGCCTTATTGTATACTTCTGAAAAGAAGAAGAGGGAAAAAAAACTCAATTTGAGTTGTCGGAAATGTTTTCAGAAATCATTGTGCGCCCATTAAACTCTTTCGCTCTCTCTCATTCACACACACACACACACACACACACACACACACACACACACACACACACACACACACACATAGACACTGCTGTCTATTTATTTGGGAGCTCTAAACTAAAGATAAAACCTCTGTCTAAAGGGATTTA